>CM035785.1:15911830-16039330 GCA_020466265.1 Siphamia tubifer
TATTCAAAATTCGGGTAAATTCTGCTGCTAAATATGGTGTAAAAAAATCCTTAACGGTTGCCACCAGCCTGCAGTTCTGCATAAACTCCTCTTGCCGTAGCCCACCCTTCATGTCAGCTTAAGTAGGTCTGTCAGATGGATAACTGTTTCGTTATCCATCTGACTGCAGGAATGCAAAAGTACTTTTCCTGGTAACTAATTACTTTGCTAGTGGAGTAACGCAGTTAGTAACACAATTGTTTTTTGGGGGAAGGAACTAGTACTTGTAATTACTTTTCAAAGTCACTTACCCAGCACTGGGCATAACCCCAAGTGGGTGGACATCAATGCCCACATTATGTAATGTGGACAGGCTTTTTCTGAGTCACTCCTTTCTCTGTGTTCTTTTCTATGAATGGGAAATACAGCCAGTGGAGGTGACACACCACTTTCAAATGCAGCATGTGTTGGTAACTCGGGGTGACCCATCACATTCCAAAAGGAGCGTGGAAAAGTGATTTTCAGCAGAACGAGACATTGAAAGGTGATAGAGTGGTTGAATGGGGTATTAATCCATGTTCTGTGATGTAATATGTTGTTGAAAAAAATTGGCTGGGTCTGTAATGGCTCAGAATTTTCTTAAAAGGCTGTCTCAAACCACTATGTATGTATGGTGGGTGTAGAATTATTATGAAATGCTTAACTGGCAACTTCAATATGAACTCCACTTGGTGATTGTCATCACTTCCACTTTCTTGGCTCACTTTCACTAGTGACAACTTTCACCACGACAGTCAATGAGCAACATTCTATCAATAGCTATGGCCCATTCAGGGATCCAGCCGTATATGTTCAAGCCAGAATCAGAAATAATAATAATAAAATAAAGGGATAACAACTAATGAATAATGTATGAAGTAAATGCATATTTATTGCCATTATTTATCATCCAAAGGTGTGGCAAATTGACCAAGATGATATGAACAAGAAAATATCAGTAATAACACTTATCACTTAATAAACAGTCTTTGCAATGCCATGCTATCATATGGCATAAAAAAGCTGAACATTCAAAAAATGAAAGCTGTAGGCCTCTTGTCATTTATAGCTTACTGGTTGCTATATGAACTTAAACAAAAAAAAATTCAATTCAATGCGGTTCCTTTCATTGCGCCATGCAATCAGTCAATCGTGTGAGCGGAATTTTTGATTGACAGAAGCTGCAGGCAATCCTAGGCTGCGTGTGCTGCTTCGGTTGCATGCGCAGCACGAATATTTACATTGCATAGCCTACGACATGCTATCTGCCTGTAAACATCGCAGAGTAGCAAGTGTAAAAAACGGGTGGGGATTTATGACGATTAATGCAACGATGGCGGATGATTGTCTGAAAGGAGGACAAAATGTGAAAAAGCAGGACACTTGACAGACGGCTGGACAGATGGCTCTAAAACCGGACTGTCCGGACGAAATCCGGAACAATGGTCACCCTATGTACACAACAAAAGCCAACTACAATAAAATCCAACAATAGAAAATACAGAAATCACACATTAAAAACAGACAGAATAAAAGTAATTAACATTCGAAGCAATGTTAAATAAATTATTATTTTTTTAAAAAGTAATTTAAAAGTGTTGAGGTCGGAACAGTGATGGATGGTTGGGGGGGAGTGAGTTCCAGAGGTTTGGGGTGGCTACAGAAAAGGCTCTGTCCCCCCAGGTTGGGTGCTTGGTTTTGGGCGGCAGGGTGAGGAAGTGGGCAGAAGAGGATTGGAGCTTGCAAGAGGGGTCATGAAGCGTAAGCAGGTCAGTGAAGTAGGGGGGTACCTGGTGATGGAGGGCTTTATGGGTGAGGAGGAGGATTTTAAATCTAATTCTGTGTTTGATGAGGAGCCAGTGGAGGTGTTGGAGGACAGGAGTGATGTGATGGTGTGGGCGGGAGTGGGTGGAGAGACAAGCTGCAGAATTCTGAATGAGCTGAAGTTTATTGAGGAGTTTGGAGAGTAAACCATAGAGACGGCTATTGCAGTAGTTGAATCTGGAGGTGATGAATGCATGAAAAAGGGTTTCAGCGGTAGAGAGGGAGAGAGATGGACAGATGTGGAAAATAACTAACAGGTTAGCTCATTCCCTTTGGAGAAACACATCAGAGCAAAAGTGTCATTCTTACAACTGGACTATAGTGCAACACAAATATGAAACAATGTATGGAAATGTAATACTTTCCAGGGGCGTGGTGAGGGGGGGCTGAGAAATGCCCTGTCCATCCCAAGAAAACTGGCCAGAAAAAAGGCCACGATTTATGATAGAATAAATGCTGGTGGTGATTTTAAAAAACAAACATATATCTGCAAAGTTTATAGCTTTAATTATTTTTTGTTTGCAGTTTTAATTGATAGCTTGCTGTTGGTTTCATGCATCATACAAGTTCAAAATTTCTTTACAAAACAAAAGAAAACTAGAAAAAGAAAATAAACTTCTTAAAAAATTCCACACTCTTAACAAGGACTCTTAACACTGTGGTGCAGTGGTTAGCACTTGTGCCTCACACCAAGAAGGACCCTGGTTCGATTCCCACACCAGACCTTTCTGTGTGGAGTTTGCATGTTCTCCCTGTGTCTGTGTGGGTTTTCTCCAGGTACTTTGGTTTCCTCTCACCATCCAAACACAAGCACTGATAGGTTAATTGGTTAATGTAAATTACCCATAGGTGTGGATGTGAGAGTGATTGTTTGTCTGTATATGTTCAGCCCTGAGATGAACTGGAGACTCATACAGACCTTCACCCCCCAGATGAGCTAACTGCCCCCCCACACATGCTATTCTGGTCACACCTCTGATACTTACAGGCTGTAATGATTACAGCTGGGGTTGATTCTCTGCCTCCTTACGCCTTTACTCATTGCACAGAGTTAAACTAGTGGGTCCACAGTGGATGATAGTGTAGAGTTTTAAAGAAACAGCTGACAGAAGCTTCCAGTCATACTCTGGAACCAAAGGAAACAGACAGGAACTAAAAAAAGCACTAAAAAAAGCACTCTGAGAGAGCAGACCTCCACCAAGGCAGACACCCCAGAATGAAGGGAGGCTGCCATGGTTATGGTTTTGCTGGCATTGGTTCGTTGGTTTGTTTGTGTACAACATAAGTCAAAAACTAATGGATGAATTTTGATGAAATTCATGCAGAGCATGGTAACTTTGTGAATTATATGAAATCTGTGATACTGTCAAATATTGAAAATGGCAAATCTCTGCTGTGCCGACGCGAAAATTCAATATGGCATCAGCCCGGAAGAAACTCAGTCTGTTTCATCCTTGTATCGGTTTCCTTGTATATGTCAAATTTCAGAACGATCCGTAAAGAATTGGCGACACTAGAGTGAGAAGAGCGGAAATGTGTATGGACAAACACGTAAACCGTTAAAGCAACATAACTGCACGAATCTCCAATTCACAAAGTTAACAAACCAACACCAGCAAAAAAATAACCTCTTTGGCAGAGGTAATGACAAGGAAGGACCTCCCTGTCCTTCCAAAGACTGATGTGAGACAATCAACCACAACTTGGATTTGGTTCAATTAGTGTCAAAATATTCATATGCATTAGATAGAAATCTGCAGAAGTAACTAAGGAGAAGTACTTCATTACTGTATTTTGGTAAAGTAGATACCTAAAAAATATACTTGAGTACTTTAATTTTGCAATTGGTCATACATATTTGTATTTAAATATTCAGAATAGACACGTCACTTTTACAAACTAAACAGATGTGACAGTATGAAAAATAAGTCATTTCAGAGAGAAACTGATTGTTTTTATCTCAGTTTCCATCCTTTTTGTCATAATTATGCATTTCATATCTCATATTTATGACTTTGTATGTAATAAATGTGACTTTTTATCTTATAATTGTGCATTTTTAAAAAATATATTTATGACTTTTAATCTCATTTCTGACTTTAAAAAAATCACATAATGATGACTTTTCATCTCAATTGTGAGTTTTTCTTTTTCATCTTTCCTAAATTTCGTGTCCATATCCATAAAATTGAGTACTGTGATCAAATCAAACACATTATCTACACAGTAATTCACTTCCTCCGTCACCTCCTCCCTTCTCTTGCTCAACTGCTACACCTCCTCTGTCACCTTCACACTCTCTCTCTTAAACTGCTACACCTCCTCTGTTGCCTCCTTCTCTCTCCCTCTCCTCATCAGCGCTGCCTGGTTTCTCTCTCTCATCACCTGCATCTCCTTGGCCGTCCATCTCTCTTTGGTCACCTGTGCAATCAAGTTCTTGAACTTGATAAAAAAAAAAAAAAAAAAAAAAAAAACAGTTAATGTTCAAATGTCTCGGTGGTTCATTCACATCAGATCATCAGAATGTTTTAGAATGCTTTTTCCCTCACCAAAATGTTGTAAAGCATTTGAAGTACATTTTGGAATGAAAATACAAAAATATAATTTTTTATGTTGTTTCATGGGGGAGTTTTTTATTCTTTACATCTGGCCGGCTCCCCATCAGGCTAAGGTAGGGTTTCTGATGTTAATTCTAATAGTCTATTTCACTGGTTCAGTCAGTTGTCCAATCAATCATACTCTTAACCTGTTTAAAGATACCTACCAGTGACTGCACCTCTGTTAACTATTTGTCATTTTATTTATTTGGAAAGCTGTCAGAAAGTCTCCATAATGTAATATATAGTAGCAGATAGCAATAGAGCAAAATATTTTACTTTAAAAATCAATGTCACCCTTTGCTTAGTCATTATTAATATGCAGTTAGAGACGATTGGTAAAATCTTTGCTGAAGTGTTAAAATGAAGGACATATCTCCATCATCAATCAAGAATCACAATGCGACACAACATTGAAATCAGAGGATCTGTCTTTTATTTGCCATGTTGTTAATAATATGGTCACAAGAAAGCAGCTGTGGTAGAAATGAACCACATATCCCCATCATCAGCCGCTAATCATAATACTACACAACAGTGAAATCATAGGATCTCATGTTGATAGGCTGTCAGCCATAGTTAGGAGACTGAGACGAATGGGTGCTGCTGAAATTGACACAGAGCTAATATACTTTTCATGAGGATTCTTGTGAACCAACGTAAATGAATGATAGCATTGGAAAGGCTAAAACATTGTGTGTAATGTAAGAGGAAAGAATGGGTGTGTGTGTGTGTGTCAAGCAGTGCATTTCAAACCAGGTTTAATCTTTACATGATCCCTGGCACCTTCTGTCTTTAACTGACAGGGCGCTGCTGCAGAACAACTAGCTAGCCAACTCATGGTTAGAAAAGGCTACTTTAGCTTTAACATGTGCATCTGTATCTACCTCCTTTTGTTCATGATTCTTTTTTGTGTGCAGGTGTGATTCACACCTGCTTCCAATGAGCAGCCTATCATCAACCTCTGCAGAAGACTGATAAAGACCATCAGGTGGGCGAAAGAGGGAAACCTTTAAAACTTGCAGGATAGTATCCCTAGAGGACCAGGATTGGTGACATTTATGAAGTAGAGGATCCATGGATTGACACACTGACATGAGTTTAGTGTTCTTCTGTGTGGTCAGAACGTCACAAAAACACTGAAAATGTCAGAAAAACACTGAGAACCACTGGCCTAATGTTAGAACAGTCATATTCCAATGTTTTAAAATACATGTTCATCTCACTTTACATGTGTTTTTCCTGCATTTTTATAATTATAATTATATAATATATATATATAATACATATGAATAGAGATGGGTAATCCCAGTTGTTTATCTCTCAACGGTTTCACGTTGAACTCTCTATTCAAATTTCTTTTCAACTTTTCCTTCAGGTACTTGTTGACTATCGGTCTGGTGTCAGTATTTAGCCTTAGATGGAGTTTACCACCTGCTGCTGCTTTCATCAACAACCCAACTCTGAGAAGACCGTACCCTGTGACAACAACTGGGCAAGCAGTTTTCTCTACACCACATGTCCCATCCATGGGACTAGGATTCAGTGCTGGGCTCTTCTCTCTTTGCTCACCGCTACTGCGGGAATTCTGGTTAGTTTATATTCCTCCACTTAGTAATATGATTACAATTGGGAATGAGGGTCAGAACATCCAACACAAACTTTTTTCTGTGAGGTAAACACCCCCCCCATCGCAACCTATATATATATATATATATATATATATATATATATATATATATATATATATATATATATATATATATATATATATATATATATATATATATACATATATATATATATATATATATATATATATATATATATATTAGTGTTATATAGTGTTTGGATGAGTGAAGGGTGAACAAAAAAAGGCTCCGGTTCATTCACAGCTACTATAGAAAAGTGAAATATAACCCATGAATGGAGCCATACTTTATGCATAAATGGCTCAGATCGTCAAACATGATTATTTTCAGGTGATTAACACTAATGGAAACATAGTTATGAATATTGTATTATGTTTTGTAATTAGATCCCTGCGAACACTCTCAAATTAGACACATTAAAGGGGTGACTATGGATGGTTTAATCAGTTCCTGCTGCCTCCATTAGCTCATGTCAGATTACACCCATTTACAATTATAAGAGTATCTGCCTCAAAGATTACATGTGCTGAAAATTACACATATTAATCAGATTAATTGAAAACAAATGACTAAAGTGCTGGTTTGCTGATGTTTTTCAGGTATATGAGTGTGTTCTACATAGATGGTTTGTATCAATAAATGTTTCACTGATAGAACCTGTTCAGTCCATGTGCTGTTATATGCAGACAGTGTCCATGACGTCTCTACTGCACTCAGCTCCACTCAGGTGTCAGATCCTATTTCTTGAGAGTATTTCCATACAGATAATATACCTGTTTCCATTACATATACTGACCATGCTGTTGTTTTACAGACTGACATTATTGCGTTGGGACTGAACTAAATGACCGTTCTGTTTAACTGTAACTAACTTACACATCATGTTATAGTATTGCTCAGCAAAGGTGATACCATAAATCTAGTACTGGGTACCATGGTCATGGAAACACACTAAAATAAGTAGAGTTGAGTCGATACTGGTGTAAACGCAGTATAAAACCCATTCTATCATATATTCCACAATTTCACATTTTGGCCCCAGGCTATATCTGTGATTACAACATGTAGGACTGGATTAATCTGCACCAGGGACTCAAACATGGTCAAATTTCATTGCTTTTTATTTCACTTGTGACTTTTTTCTCCCGTTTTTCCTAAATTTCTTGTCCATACCCACAAAACAGAGTAGAGTGACTTAATCCAGCACATTTTCTATAGAATGACACATTTTTAAAGGCATTCTTTTTGAAGACTTTTGAAATGTTTAGGATTTTCTAATAAGTATTATTTAGTTCATGGCAAAAAAAAATAAATGCAGTTTTACTTTTCAATTTATTACAATTGAGAAGTTTTTTTTTACGTTTACTTCAGTAAAAGAAATGAATCAGTACTTCTACTTTCAACATTGTATTTTTTCACACAAGTAGCTGTACATCTACTTAAATACAGAATGTGAGTGCTTTTGCCACCTCTGCTCATCGCACCTGCTCCTCTGGTGGAAACCATCACATGGTGTTTGATTGTGTGGTTTCTCACAGCTGTGAATTTTTGCACTTTAAGTGCATTTTGGACTTTAAGAGCCTTTATACTGTTCATTTCTCTTTGCTGAGAACCTCATAAAGACTGTTTTATATATGAAGTTTATCATTTGTCATCTACACTTCAGTCCGCACTCTGCACATTACACAAATCATGTTTAGAAGAAACAAAGTATATTTGAAGGGATTAAAGCAAAAAAAAAAGTCATCTGACTGAACTTTTACCGATAAGACATCTGATCAAGTATCCCCCCTGTACCCCTTCGAAAACCAATGTAGCCATGGTCTGAATTATATTACCTTTGTTTTTCACCTGATTTGTTTGTTTAGGCTACAGCCTCAACCTTAACCCAAATAATAATGGACAGATTTTGAATTGCTGAGAAGGCTATGGTTCAGAATCTGACAGAGACAAGACGTTTGAGACATGAAGGTGTAATTACAAGGAGAAAACACAAGAGGGAGCTGCCTTTGTAGACGCCCACACTGTCATAACTGCCCTTCTTTTTGTCGTCCAATGCTCTGCGAGCTATTGGGTCTGGCCAACATGTTAAGGTGAACTGTTTCCTACTGTTGATCCACCTCCCTCAAATGCCTCAGGTCCCTCCTGGTCAAAGCCAGAAGAGGTGGTGCCGAAGCTTAAACCTATCACACCACTCTTTCCTCTGATGTATCCATGTATTTTCTTTTAAAAAAGCTTGCGAGCTAGTTATCATTTAATGTTGAAAGTACCTTTAGCTAAACCAAATATTAAGCATGTATTAGTACTAATAGTCAGTCTGTAAACTGGCAGTTGTGTGAATTTACATTAAGTGCAGGGAATATTTGTAATATCAATGGTGTTTAAGATGGGTATTTTGGTATCAAGGTACAGACGACTCACCTTGGCTGAACTGTACAATTGCTGTGTCCTTCTCAGGGAAAAATACAAAAATCTACCTCGAGTGCTGTGATTGGCTAGGGGCGGGGAGTGCCTTCCAGGCACAGCTATCTTGGAGGCTTGGTTGGGGGCTCAAAATCCCATTAAGCCTAAATACAGAGGATGAATTTCATTGTACAGTGTATCATGACAAAAAAAGTACTTTACCTTACTTTACCATACCATACCATACCATACCATACCATACCATACCATACCATACCATACCATACCATACCATACCATACCATACCATACCATACCATACCATACCATACCATACCATACCATACCATACCATACCTTACCATACCTTACCTTACCTTACCTTACCTTACCTTACCTTACCTTACCTTACCTTACCTTACCTTACCTTACCGAGTGATGCTTCACTGTCTCTGTAATGGCAGTGGTGGTTAGATTGAGCAATACAGCTAAATATTGAAATCCACCCAAATTCTCCTTTAACGATAATAACCTTGACTTCCTATCACTGTAACTCGGCTGGATCTTTGTCCTACTTATGTTTGAAGAAAGCACCATTAATAGGCAGCTGGCGTGAGAAGCTAGAATACACGTCTACATTTAAATAAGGCTTCATTGAATCATGTGTATTTGATTCCACTTATCATCCAGTTGGCTGTGGTTGAGTTTGTAAATGTGACATTTGAATTTCCCGTTCCTTCTCTGAACAGGTGTTCAGATGGGCCCTTATTGGATCAGTTCCTCTTTTTCACTAACCATTACTTATTCCCTTCAATCCCAAATGTTCACGCCGCCTGGGCCCAGACCATTGGGATGGTTGTGCGCGTCGCTTTCCCTGACGGGAGCCATCTGCCTGTTCCTCCCCTCCTGTCATTAGCCCAACTCTGAGATGTTTCCCAACACATATCATTGGTTACAATCTGTCTGCTTTTACCGCCAAGCAAACATCTGAACAGCCGTCCTCTCTGATGGGTAAAGGCCTGGAAACTCCTCATGCCTGTCTTCTCACATCCCTCCTCTCTCTTCCATCGCTACCTCTTCATCTTTCTACATGTCCAACCTATAAGCTTTTATTCAGATTTTTCATAAATCAACTCATCATGTCTACCATGTTCTGTGTTTTATTTCTGTCTGTTCTTCTGCCCCTCCTTCTGTTCACCCTCTACCCTATTCAACTTCTTCTCATTTCCCATTCCTCTGGCAGTGCTTCATATATCTGCTAGTTCCTGCGAGGGAGTGAGCGATGCGAGTGTCGCCCGCGGTGACAGAGGGAGCAGCCGAGCCTGACGCCAACATAAGCTATGAGAACTCCCATTTATACCTCCGCCTCCTAATGAACAACAAGCTGCACCCAGCACAGATGCACTTACCATCGGGAATTCATTTTCATAAGAAAAACAAAAGTGCTCTCACCCAGTGAAAAACTCAGAATGGATGGTAATGGGGAACTGGCGAAAAAAAAAAAAAGATAATGAAGCTAGCACATTGTCTTACGAATATCAACATTAAAAATAAAAAAGGTAGGTAGAAAAGGAGTGGGACCAAGTTCATCTTCTACAACACCCCCCCTCCATCACCACCATATCCTTTGAAGCTCCATTAATAAACTTACAAAATATTAACCTCTTCCCAGCCTTATATTCTGGTCCCAGCACGTTAATAACATTAGTGCATCTATATATATGTATATATATATATATATATATATATATATATATATATATATATATATATATATATATATATATATATATATATATATATATATATATATATATATATATACAGCTCCCACAGTAATGCACCTGCACTTGTCACACATCAAATGAAAGTGAACAAACTCTTTCTGAAAATATAAACTGTGCAACAGTAACACCACATACAAAGAACATGGTTTATATTAAAGATGAACAGGACACATTTGGCTCATTATATTTTAAAGGCTGTCATCTGATCAATCATCTATGGAACTGGATAAATGTTGTATGATTGCCATAGTAACACTCCAGTGATCATAATCCAGTAAAGTATTTAGGTCCAAATCACACGTCAGATCCACAAAAACACAGAAACTGCAGGAAGATTTAAAAGACAGCCTCACATTCAGGGCGGCTGTGGCCCAGTTGGTAGAGCGGGTTGTCTGATGACTGAAGGGTTGGCAGTTTGCATCCCGGCTCTGGCTGTCCATATATTGAAGTGTCCTTGGGCAAGACACTGAACCCTGACTTAGTCTCCCAGTAGGACTGACAGAACTGTAGAAACCTACTGTTGTATGAGTGCATGCGAGGCAAATATAAAGTATTTTGAGCACCATGAAAGTGAAAAGCACTATATAAGCTATATATAAGTCATTTCCTTTCATAGTAATTTCTGTAACTTTACTGAATATTTTTTAGCTCAGTTTAAAGAGGAATTATTTCAGATTTGACCATTTTGGTTTTTCTTCACTGTTTTTGGATCATGTTTCTTTATGAAGCTCCTCCTACAGTTTTGAAGTAATATTTCACTGTGGTAAATACCACCCCAAGCCCCGCCCCCTCCAACCATGTGCACTGGTTTTCAAGGAAGTGTGAGATATTTAGTGAGGAGGACAAAAGTCTGATGGTAACCATCACTAGTATTAATGAGACATTTAACCACCATTACTAATACCAAGACATCAAGACATTTAAACCATCACAAATACTATTAGCAGATGTGTGCATCTGAGATTCTATACATGAATCTCAGATGTTTGCCTGTCAGCCCCCCCCCTAACACACACACACACACACACACACACGCACACACAGAGTCAGGGGCGTCAGCAGGTTAATTAGCAGGAAGAATATGGTCGAGGTTTTGGAAGCAGAGGAGAAAAACAGGAGGCGCTCAGTCTCCTTGGCCCTGTCTACTGTTGGCAGATGCTGCTGCTGCCACTGTCATGACCCCACTCAGCACACGCCTGCAGGGGAGCAGGAGCAGGGAGAGCAGGGGAGCAGGAGGAGCAGGGGGAGTAGGAGGAGCAGGAGAAGAAGCAGGATCAGTGGGAGCAGGAGGAGCAGCAGGAGCAGGGAGAGCAGGAGGAGGTGGAGCAAGAGGAGAAGGACCACGAGGAGTAGCAGAAGCAGGGAGAGCAGGAGGAGGAGGAGCAAGATGAGCAGCAGGAGCAGGGAGAGCAGGAGGAGGAGGAGCAAGATGAGCAAGAGGAGAAGGACCAGGAGGAGCAGCAGGAGCAGGGAGAGCAAGAGGAGAAGGACCACAAGGAGCAGCAGGAGCAGGGAGAGCAGGAGGAGGAGGAGCAAGATGAGCAAGAGGAGAAGGACCACGAGGAGTAGCAGGAGCAGGGAGAGCAGGAGGAGGAGGACCACGAGGAGCAGCAGGAGCAGGGAGAGCAGGAGGAGGAGGAGTAGAGGGAGCAAGAGGAGCAGGAAGAGCAGGAGGAGCAGGAATAGCAGGAGGAGCAGACATATTTGGAGACAGTCCCAACATAAGCAGTTTCCACTGTGTCACAAATGAATGACAAGTGTCATTTAAAAGCCCAGAAAAAGGAGCCTGTCATTCTGTCATTTTAACCCATTGAGTTCCTCAAAGTTGTAGTTCCATGTAATGTAAAAATATCCTTAAAATTCTAATACAAAATGTGCACTTAATTTGGTCAAAAAGTAATTAAACCCAATAATGTAATAACTTTATCAATGATGTAATAGATTTTATAATGATGAATAGAACTGTCATATTTAGCTTTGGAAATAGTTTAGTTGGATCAGAAAACCATGGTTTTTATATGGACCGCTCTTTTTACATATACAAAATATTATGTACTATTTTTTTTTTTTTTCAGTGTTTTGTTGCCTCATAGATATAAATAATTGTTATATTTTTTCAGTGTTTTTGTTGCTTCATAGATGTAAATGAGTGTTCAGATGTTTGACGTTTTCACTAAAAGCACAAATATTGGTGTGATTTTCTGCTGGACATGCCTCTGTTCACAAACCACTGATTTTCTCAAAAAAAAAAAAAATTGGGTCAGAAACAGGTGTTTATGCTGAAAACAGTCTTTTCTACATTACTAAACAAGCCAAACCAATAGAAACTGTTTTTACCGATGAAAGAAAATAATCTTTATTTTGATAGTTTCCGTATTTATGGAATTATTGAATTTAAGATTCTGTGGGTCTGAAAAATCACAAACAATGAGTTAACTGTATGGGTAGTACTAATGATGGTTAACTGTCTCACTCATACTAGTCATGGTTAAATGTGTCGGTAGTACTAGTGATTTTTTAATGTCTCAGTAGTACTAATGATGGTTAACTGTCTCACTAATGCTACTCATGGTTACTTAGCTCACATAACCATCACTAGTACTACTGAGACATTTAATAACCATCACTAGTACTACTGAGACAGTAGTGTTAGTGGTGGTTATTAAATGTCTCAGTAGTACTAATGATGGTTACCTGTCTTGGTATTACTAGTGACTTGTGAGACTTGGTGGTGACTCACTGGTTTCATTTTCATCAGACTTTTACCCTCCTCACCAAACATATCACACTTCATTGAAAACCAATGCACACAGTTGGAGTGGGCGGGGCTAGGGGCGGGTTTTACCAGAGTGACATATGTACTTTAAAACTGTAGGAGGAGCTTCATAGAGAAACATGATCCAAAAAGAGTGGAGAATCAAAATGGTGAAATCTGAAATAATCCCTGTATAAAATGTCAAGCAGAATTTGACAAAGATCTTCAGATTTGTCACAAATGTTCGGTTGGCCTGAAGAATAAACTGATAAAATGATAAAATATTCAAAGCGTTTAGTATGAAACAGAAGGAAAGACTGACACAGAACAGTAAGAGATGTCAAATGATACAACAGTGTGTTCAGTTCATCACGCGCACACACACACATGTCCTGGCTTTGTGGGCGGACTTACCTAAATGAATGTGAGATGGAACACTCTTCTTCACCTGTGTGATTTACAGTAGCTGAAGTAAACTGTGTTCTATTGTCCTTTCAGCAAGAGGTGGGAGGTGGGCGGAGCCACAGGTCTGTGATGGAGTGGCTTCATTACCTGGACTGAAGGGCAATCTGGTCTCTGGAAGAAAGATGGAGAGAGGAGAAGAAGGGGAGGAGAAGAAAGGAGGAGAGAGAGAAGAATGAGAGAAGGGAAGAAATGAGGAGAGAGAAGGAGAGGAAAGAAAATAATAAAGGAGGAAAGAAGAAAAGAGGAAAAGAGTGAAGAGGAGAGAAAAAAGAGAAAGGAGAGAAGAAAGGAGAAGAAAAAGGAAGAGAAAATGAGAGAGAAGAGAGGAGATGGGGAAGACAGAGGAAGGAAAATAAGAGAATAAATGATATGTTTATTTAGACAGATAAAAAAAATACATCGCCAAATTATAATAGTTTTATTAAATTAAACACAGCCACGAAAGCAACTGTACAGGTACATTGTCATTTTGTGATTTTTTTTTTTTAGATAGGAAGGAATGAAATAGAAATATAGAAAAGAAATAGTCTCATCATCTGAACCCGCTTTATCCTCACTCGGGTCACGGGGTCACTTGGGGTCTAATCCAGCTACAATGGGTGAAGGCGGGGTACACCCTGTATAAGTCTCCAGTTCATCTCAGGGCTGAACATATATAGACAAACAGTCACTCTCACATTCACACCTATGGGTAATTTAGATTAACCAATTAACCTATCAGTGCATGTGTTTGGATGGTGGGAGGAAACCGGAGTACCTGGAGAAAACCCACGCAGACACAAGGAGAACATACAAACTCCACACAGAAAGGTCTAGTGTGGGAATCGAACCAGGGTCCTTCTTGGTGTGAGGCACAAGTGCTAACTACTGCGCCACCGTGCTGCCCCTAATAGAAATAGTCTATCTATCTATCTATCTATCTATCTATCTATCTATCTATCTATCTATCTATCTATCTATCTATCTATCTATCTATCTATCTATCTATCTATCTATCTATCTATCTATCTATCTATCTATCTATCTATCTATCTATCTATCTATCTATCTAATTGTCATTGTTCTATTCTAGTCAGTGCAACAATAAAAACACCACAAGTACTGAAGCACAAATACAAAGACAAAAACTACAAATATATATATTTTTAAAACTATATATAATACAATTTATATGTATTTATTTTACAAAGTAACAAAAGAATAGATCAAAGTTAAATAAAAATTAATCTAAACAAGTGGTAGCACACATTTGACCTGGTTTCTCTTGTCATTGTCAAAACACATCTTTGACGACTTTTGACCTACATTCATCAAAATTCAATGGGATCTATTCTATCTTCCAGAGATATCAAGAGACTAATTAACTACAATACATGCAGTTAGCTAATCACAGTATCTGCGGTTAACTAACTACAGTACTTGTAGGGTGACCATTGTCCGGATTTCGTCTGGACAGTCCGGTTATAGAGTCATCTGTCCGGCCGTCTGTCACATTTTTTTTTTCACAGTACATGAGGTTAACTAAAGACTGTATAGTTCTAATCCTCTAGAACTGAATACTTCCAGGGGCTCAACACCATAGAACCCCATTCATTCTGTACTTGTATGTGATCACCATACTAGCTGCAGTACCACCCAGAACAGGTCTTGAGAGTGCTCATTCTCCCCTATTAAACATTCTCTGCTAACAGCCTTGTACTTGCAACAGGTTAGCAGCACATGGTGATGCTAATGGAGGTTGGAGGAAATGCAGACACAGCGGGTCCAGTCCCTAACGCTGGATCTACTTCAGATGATTTAGTGCCCAGACATGGGTCTACTTCTCTGGCATGGAAATGGTTTGGTTTCAAAAAGACTGACATTGGTCCAAACCAGAGATCGCACTAACTGAAAATTATTCCATCATTGACTGATTTTTTTTTTTTTTTTTTAATATGATGGAAAATTGTGAAGGCCACCTGTCATTTTGACAGATTAAAATACTGAGGATAATCTACCAAAGAAAGTTTGACATTGAACCTACTGATGGATCACTGGTCTGACTGTCAGTAAATAGACAGACCATAACAGTCTTCAACCAGTGTGGAACCTACAGCACCACTGTTCACTACTACCCTGAATACAACACCACACAGTCCTACACAGGGGTACAGGCACAGGTAAAGGTAAAGGATGTGTGGGCAGGTTGTGGGACAGGAAGTGAAAAAATAAAAGCAGATTCATGAATGAAACCATGGATCAATTTCTTTTGAAGGAGCTTTATATCCATCCACACAGATGTCACTAAGATGATGTTTTATTAAAAAATAAAGCTCTTAACTCATTGACTGAGGGTGGAACGGTGGTGCAGCAGTTAGCACTCGTGCCTCACAGCAAGAAGGACCCTGGTTCAAATCCCACACCAGACCTTTCTGTGTGGAGTTTGCATGTTCTCTGGTTTCCTCCCACCATCCAAAAACATGCACTGATTGGTCAATATAAATTGTTCAAAGGTGTGAATGTGAGAGTGATTGTTTGTCTATGTTCAGCCCTGAGATGAACTGGTTTCTCATACAGGGTGTACCCCGCCTTCGCCCACTGTAGCTGGATTAGGCCCCCAGTGATCCCCGCAACCCTAGTGAGGATAAAGCGGGTTCAGATAAGGAGTACGAGTACTCATTGACTGCAAAAGATCTTTTGCATTTTTTCATGGGGGCAGAGGATCAAAGTCTTGCACATCGTATGTGTGAATTTCACACTTGTGGGCAATGTATTTCTGTCCCAGTCGGGTGCAGTAACTGTATTTACCAATAAAATGCAACCGTAGATTTGTGCCTTGAAGAAGACGGAGATTGGCGAGTTGAGAGAGTGAGAGAGAAAATGCCGAAGTGGAAGATGAAATCGAGTGTATCAAAAAAATACAAGCACATAGTTTATCTGGCAGTGGATCTGCAAGTGAGAGTGTCACAACCGTGATTGATAAGGGTGAGGTGCCAAATTCTTTCCCACATCTCCGGGAATCCAGTTGAGACTGTCACTCTTGGAGTGCAGGTAAACCCGTTATAATGCCATATTGCTGTTCGTGTGTGTGCATGTGTGCTGGTTTGGTACATACTAAAAGTTGTGAACATCTCGCATGAACGAGACAATATAGATGTTGGGACACCTATTTTTTGGGTCTTGAAAGTTCAGTAAAAATAGCCAAAAACTCTGGCAGTATCGAGCTCTATTCTGAACATTGCTGGCAGTCAATGAGTTAAAAGTGAGTTAATCAGTAGGTACTGTGTTTAATGATGGATCTGGTTACAACTCTAAAATATGCGGGTACCAGCAGGTTTGTAAAGTGGACTGTACAGGACTCTGTAACACTGGTACTTCTGTCACATGACTTTGTCCACCTGCAGTTGACCTCCTGTTGAAGGTGAGTGAGTATTAATCACTCATTAGCTCCAGCAAGGAGGTTATGTTTTTGTGTTTGTCTGTTTGTCTGTCTGTTAGTAAGATAACTCAAAAAGTTATGGACAGATCTTGATTAAATGTACAGGGTAGGTTGGTAATGGGGAGGTGTGTCTTTGTTTTCCGGGCCCCACCCTCAGATCTGATCCTGCTGCTCCGGTCCCCGACCTCAGATCGGGGGGGCTTATGAATGGATTTTGATTAAAGTTTCAGGATCTTTTGGGAGTGTCACAACAAACACATTTTGGTGGTGACCTGGAAGAAATCCTGGATTCTGGATCACTTTGAAATGTATTCTCCATTTACCGCAATGTCAAATTTCAAAGTGATCCAGGATCCAGGATCTCTTACAACAAACAAGTTAACTCTTGTTTGGTTGTTTAGTTGACTTTAGCTGAAATTAGAGGTTACTTTGCTAGCTCGAAATGTCAAAACAGCAGAGTCTGTTTAGTTCTTTTAAAAAGTTCAGTAAATGTGATGAACTAATGAACACATTGAAAACAGATGCGGTGGAGGATGACGATTCCCATCCAGCCGGAACTACAGTTACTGCATCAGTGACATTTTTTTTAACATTAAATATGACTAAATATGACTCATTAAAAATATAATTTGAAATTATGGATAATAATGTGTCATGAAGGCATTTTTAATGGTAAATGGACTGAGCCAATATAGCGCATTTCATGCACCAATGGTGCCCGAAGCACTTTACAATTCCTCACTTTCACCCATTCACACTCACTCATACACCAGTAGGTGCTGTCCCTACTGGGAGCAACTGAGGGTTTAGTGTCTTTGCTCCATGCCCCGCCCTCAGATCTGATCCTGCCGACCCGGGCCCCGACCTCAGATCTGATCCTGCCGACCCGGGCCCCGACCTCAGATCTGATCCTGCCGCCCCAGGCCCCAACCCTCAGATATGATCCTGCCGACCCGGGCTCCGCCCTTAGATCTGATCCTACCGACCCGGACTCCGCCCTCAGATCTGATTCTGCCGCCCCAGGCCCCAACCCTCAGATCTGATCCTGCCGACCCGGGCCCTGACCTCAGATCTGATCCTGCCGCCCCAGGCCCCAACCCTCAGATATGATCCTGCCGACCCGGGCTCCGCCCTCAGATCTGATCCTACCGACCCGGACTCCGCCCTCAGATCTGATCCTGCCGCCCCAGGCCCCAACCCTCAGATCTGATCCTGCCGACCCGGGCTCCGCCCTCAGATCTGATCCTACCGACCCGGGCTCCGCCCTCAGATCTGATCCTGTTGCTCCAGGCCCCTACCCTCAGATCTGATCCTGTCGCTCCGGGCCCCGCCCTCAGATCTGATCCTACAGCTCCAGGTCCCACCCTCAGATCTGATCCTACAGCTCCAGGTCCCGCTCACTCCTGCTTACATTATCGTCCACACAAAGCACTAATGTGAAGCTCCGCCTCTGTGGGGAAGCTATGTGGAGGTTTAATGGCCTTTCCTGATGGCGAGGGACCATCATATCCTCTAAAGAGGTTAGAGCTGCAGACTGAAGAATGAAGACTAATGTGCAGAGTGGGGAGGGGTGCCCCACGGCCCACTGTGGACCCAGTGTCGACCCACTGTGGAACACTACTACTCAGTCTTTTTCTTTTTTTTTTGCCTTTCTTTGACTCCACTCCTCCACTTTTTCTGTGCTTGTCTGTAGAAACAGCTCATTTGGTAAACTTGGAATAATGACCTGTCAATCATAGCTCAGCCAGTGGGCATTCAGCTGGAGAGGGGGGGGGGTGTCTAATGGGAATAATCGCTGCTACATTTGAAGACTTCATCCACATGCTGGGTTTATTTTCACTTTCTGATGCATAATTCAGTTTATATATTAAAACAACATGTTTCACAGTGTTTTCATGTTCGTCTGTGATATTATTTATGCCTCTTCTGTTCAGTAACTGCATAAATATCAGACTGTTCATCTGTGACAGTAATTACACATACATTACACATCTATGTCAATATCCTCCTGAGACCCAGAGAAGTGACGGTTTTAGTTTTTTTTTTTACATTAATTTCTCTCCTACAGAGGCCCTTATTAAGCATCAAGTGTGCCAAAAAAGTAAAAAAATAAATAAAAAGAAAGAAATCATACAAATTTTATTTTTTAAGTCTTATATTTTTTCTATTTCATCAACTTGCGCTGTAAATAAAAATACCAAATTCTCAATAACTGCAGCATTTTAACCATTTACATATTTTTTTAATGCAAAAAAGACAAAAAATTCCAAATACAGCCACTTTGGAAAATAATTTGATAATTCCCCAAATGCCCCCCCCCCCATTAGTCTGTTGGTAAATGTTGTCTTTCAGTCCATACCTACCAAATACAGACAAATACACCCTGTGTTAAGCACAAAACATAAAACAATCTAAACGTCTTAGAGTTTTTAAGTCCAAAGCTTTTACCTGTTATATAAACAGGAAAAGTCAGTATTTTAGTCCAAACTCCAGGGTGTTACCTTTACAAGGACCCCAATCTTTTATCTGTACTCCAAACGGTTGAAGAACAGCTGGAGATTTCATTTACAGAGAGATTTTTCAGCTAAATGGTAATGGGTTATTTTTCTGTGCGAAAATGAATCACATTATTTGACAATGAATCAAATCAAATGAATCAGCCAAGACAATATGAAATCTGAATGACTGTGGGTGGATGCGATTGTGTTGTTTTTGTGTTTGTTGGTTCCATTCTTCTGTTACTGTCTGTCATTCATCACCAGCTGCAGTTCCATTCTAACACATGCACATTGACTTTCTTTTCTTTTCTTTTTTTTGATTGACTTTCCATGCCACACTCGTCATACTCATCTGTTTCCCTGCCTTTCTTTTTCCCTCTCTCAAACTTTTTTCTACCATAATTGAGATTCCTGTTTCTTTGAGTTTCTATTTTATGTGTGAATAACAAATAGAAAATAATGTATTTCCATGACATCTGGTGTCAAGCTGCAGCCTCTTGATATTTCACTGACACAGAGGAGGATGACTGTCAACAGCAGAAGCAGCAGCATTAGCAGCTCCATCCACTTCCACTTCCACGTCCACTTACCAGTTTTTCCATTAAAACCATGGCTCTCTGCTCTGTTGAAAGCAGCTCATCCTTCTCTTTGTTTGTTGACAGATCTGTTTGTAGAAGGCGTACTCGGTTTGTGGAAAATACTTAGAGACGTAGCGTTAACATTGACACTGAGTGAAAATACATGTTGTGTAGTTGCACCTGATTTAATTTTTTATTTTTTTAAATTTAACCCATAAAAACCCAAGCAACCACTGGCAAGGAAAATTACACTACCGGTCAAAAGTTTTAGAACACCCTGATTTTGATGGAAGTAGTTCAAGTCAAATGGACAGATTCAAATGGTACAAAGGTAAACGTGAAGTGAAAGAGGTAAAAAAAAAAAAAAATTTAAAGGTTTTTAAAAAAAAACATTTAAAAGTGTTTTTAAGGGTGTTTACAGGTTGTTGTTTTTTTAAGAGTTAACTGGTTTTTGAGGGGGTTTAAAGCGTAAGGGAAGGGTTTTTGGAGTTTTAATCTTTTTTTGTAAGATTTTTATTCTCTATTTCAGAAATATACAAAAAGGCATTTTGGGATTGGTTGAAATGGGTTGATACAACCTTCTGCAGTTCTGCAGCTGTGGAGGTTGATCAAGCCTCAAAAGTTGGTGCTAGGAAGAAGGATGGGATCATTTTCATAGAATTTTCAATGAAATTCTGGAAAAATAGGGGTGTTGTACTTTTGACCAGTAGTGTATCTACCAATATAAAATAACTTATGAACCAATAAACCTACTAATATATACAGTGTTTCTGCTACATTGATTTAGTAGTGCCACCCTGCCACTACTAACTCCTCCCGACGCTTCTTCAAATGTCTATTAATTTTCTGTTTTTATGTTTGTTACAAATACACCACCGCATCAAGTACGGTGAACTAAAGTAGCCTAAACTACAGATAAGTATCTTGAATCATATACTATTAGTGGTGAAGGAGGCTTGTAGTGATCATAGCTTTTCGAGGTCTAATAGGTTGCGAGTTTTGTGCCATTTCGTTTCTGCTGCTCTGAGGGTAGTACGTAGGGCACTGATAGTTTGAGTCAGCCATGGTCGAGGTTGGGAAGATCATGCAAGTTTAATGGCTAGAGGGCAGAGGTGGTTCAGGCAGGAGTTCAGTGTGGAGTTGAGTGACTGTGTTGCAGTATCCACGTCTACTGAGGATGGTGTGCTGGGGGATGGCAAGGCAGCGGCAACTTCTGAAGCAAAGCGGGTGGGTGACAGTTTGCGTAGGTTGTGTCGGTGTGTGACCACAGGAGGAGGGCTGGGTGGTAGCTCAGGTAGACTGATTATGAAGTGGATGAAGAAATGGTCTGATACATGTAGTGGTGTTATCTTCGTATCATTTACATGGCAGTTCTTAGTGAGGATCAGGTCAAATTGGTTTTCCATTTTTGTGAGTTGGAGAGCAGCTGGCCAGATGGAGGTCGAATGAGTTCACGTATGAGGGACAACAAGACAAGTGACAATAGGACCAGTGCCAAGGACAATAGGACCAGGGAGAGGCAAGTATTTTTTTGCATGGTGGAGGTGTCCACCCCCTGTGACCCTCAGCCCACTGGTGGCATGTTGAGGACAGTAACTGGTTTGAGAGCCTCTACCCCTAACTCTGGTTCAGAAAAGAAAAATTACCAATGGACGCTCCACTGGACAGAGTGTATCTTTAAAGGGTCTGATAGTGGGTCAGCCATGGAGTGAACAAGGTTTATATTATATTATTATAAACAATAATACTTAAAAAGGGGAGGGCGGTGGTTGTAGGTCTGATACATGGGTCATGGTTTTTACTGGGGTGACTGGAGGTTGTGTGGTGGGTTAATGGTGTCCTCTGACTCTCTGCTCCCCCCCCCCCCCCACACACACACACACACACACTCCACCCTACTTCATGTGCCATTGTCATTTCTGCCTGACTCCTCCCACACTGATCAGCTTGACCCCTCCTACACTGATCAGCCTGACTCCACCCACATTAACAAGCATAACTCCTCCCACACTGATCAGCCTGACTCCGCCCACACTCATCAGCGTGACTCTGCCCACACGGATCAGCCTGACTCCGCCCATACAGATCAGCATGACTCCACCCACACTGATCAGCCTGACTCCGCCCACACTAACAGAAGGCTGTCATATTTTCAGTTCTCCTGATTTGAGAATTTAGTGCTTCTTTCTTCTTATTATTATCTGTGAAATGCCTGTGTTCTGCACACAGACCTCTAGTTAAGTGTGTGTGTATATATATATATATATATATATATATATATATATATATATATGTGTGTGTGTGTGTGTGTATGCTTGTATTCCTATCTTTATGGAGACATTGATATGTTTACAGTCATACCATGGGGACCTCTGACACTATATGTGGACAAAAATTCAATTCATTTAATTTTCAAATTTTTCATTTTTTTCATTATATATATATATATATATATATATATATATATATATATATATATATATATATATATATATATATATATACACTCTAAGAAATGGCTGTAGGTTTTACAGTACAGAACAGCATAAATCCTGCAGAATTAAACAGTATTACAATATTACAGCACAGTACTGGAGTTATATTGCATCTCTGGTAGGCGGGAATATTTTACAGTAGTTTACTCAACATTAAGTTGCTTACTGTAAGAATAACATTATTTGCTGTAACTTTGCTGCCACTCTGCTGTAAACTACTGTCACTCTTTCGCCACTGACGTCACTTCAGTCAACTCAACTGTGGACAACGGCGGAGAATGCATTGCCAAGTGTCAACACCGAAGTTCATGCCACATATAAAGTTCTTGCATACAGGACATCTTCCCAAGTTTAACACAGGTAAGAGAAGTCAAGTTCACAACCTAACCCTAGTGCAAACCGAATAAGTTGACAAATAATAAAGTTCACGTTATCCTCGTTTGCAATTTAGTTAGGTATCTAGCGTTAGACTAGCTACTGCATGAGGTAGCCTAATTAAATGTGCATATGAACGGTTTCCAAATTGTCGCTCGCTAATGCAAATGCTTTTACACTTAACGTTACAAGTTGGCCAATACCGGGGCTTGGTTTACAATTAATCAAGATCAAGATGGAGGCGCGTGTGGATACAGCGGCTTTGTGCTCCCACTTTCAGTATTTTGTTTTGTTATTTGTGTTGTATGTCCTGCTCGTTCGAACTGCCTTCTGTCGTGCTAACATCACCTACAGCCGACAGGACCTGTTAAAAACCGGAGTTCTGTGCTAGACGAGTATTACGGCAGAGTCCTCTCGTTCTCACAACATCCTGGAGTTCATAACAAGGGACGCCGGCTCTTCGTGGATTACGATCCCAGCAGGGAGGAAGTGGAGGCGGCGCAGGGAGCGCAAGCAGAAGCGGGGATGCAGAGGAGGCGGGCTAGCTAGGCTACGGCCTCACTAGCTAGGGTACGGCCTCACAAACCACCACTTCCCAGACTACACTTCAACTTAACCTCACCCACACACCCCACCCAGTGATTTTTGCTTTGTCATCATTAAAACGAATTGAATCAAACATTCAATTTATGCAATCTTTTTCTACAGGATTTGTATTGTTACTAAACTTGATTGATTGGTGGGTCTACTGAAGGTAAATTTATTGCCCTTGCTTTGTCTTTACTACAGGGTGAATTTGAAATGAGTCGGGTCTGATACAACAGGGTTCGAGCCTGGACTGGACCGTGCAGGACGACGCAGGCTACACAAGGCATTAAGATTCCTGGTCAGAATTAATCCAGACGGAAAAAAGTGCTTGGCAAGAGAAGGTGTCAGCAAGAAGACGGGGAAACTGGTTAAAAAAAAATCAGAAAACATCAACCCACTTGTCAACAATTTTATCCGGTCCCTTTTAGACTTCGAATGGCAGACCTCCAACTAAAGTATAGTATAGCCTCCAAAGTTTGTCTATAGTATAGCCTACAAAGTTTGTCTAGTAGCACTGTAACCTAAACCTCAGACCTTTTGGATTGTTGAATGACTTGGTTATCCAACACTTTTCCTCGCTTTTATATCTTGATTATATACTATATGGAGCACTGTAGTATGTATGTACCACTCAGGGACCAAAAACAAAAAAAAAAAGCAAAATTGGTTTACGTTTCATCATGACAGGGGCAAGCGGCAAATTCAATTAGTTCAACCTACTGTACTGTCATTACCGAAATGTAGCTTGTCAGAGCTAGCATCATTCATAAATGTTGCTGTTGTCATAATTTAGTTTCACCCATTCTTGGATTTACTTCCTAAGTCATAATTTGGCTTGAAAACAGAGCATGATAGATGTTTTTTTACGTTGCTCACACACACATAAACACAGCATGCTGTCTAAACTTTTAATAATGTCCTTTTGTGTTCGATTCATTGTTGGCAAAGCCTTTAGTTGTTCGAACCCTGTTGGATAATCCCAACTGTGTATTATTCTTCTGACATTAACTGATTTTATTGATATGAGATGTATTGTATGTCTCACAAAAACACATACACATCTAAAAATGTTCTGTAATGGTCAATGGTTGTAAAAAACCAAATCTGTTTAATGAAATGTTTAAACCAAATATGTTTAACAAAATATGTTTGATAAAAAGTTTTATTGTTATTGAATTCATTTAAATATGAAGGAGCAGTTAATTTTTAGAAACAGTTATTACGTAAATTTAAATAATAAAAAAAATTCTTATTCATTAACTTACAGTACATTACTGCCTTACTTAATTACAGTAACTTCCATAGTACAGTAACCTACAGCAATCCATACTTACAGTAATTTATGAAATACAGTAAGGTACAGTACATTGTTCCTACAGTAACCCTTGATTACAGTAAAGTGCATTATATTATATTGCAGTACTGTGCTGTACATTAAATTACAGTAAAGTTCTGGCAACCGTGCTGCCTGTACTTTACTGTAGTTTTTACAGAATATTTCTTAGAGTGTATATATATATATATATATATATATATATATATATATATATATATATATATATAAATATATATATATATAAGATGTGTTTACACTCACTACCCAATGGCTACTTGACTACAAACTTGGTCCTCATGAGACATGGAAATGAGTATGTGTGTGTGTGTGTGTACATAAACCTTCCCTTTGCTGACTCCCATGTGGGCCACTGAATGGATGGCCATAAAAACAAGGACACGTTAATTAACAGTGCAGTCCCACAGTGGTGATGCATCTATGTTTGTACGGTGGGGCAGTAAAGCCACGGCTCTGAGGGGCAGAAGGATCAGCGCTCTCAGGTGGAACTGTTCCAAACACTCCTTTGGCCATTAGAACACAGGATAATCCAAACTCTGGCAAATGGCAGCAGCACCAGGTGGTCCTGTTACCAGAACAGATCAGAGGAGGATGGGCTGAAAAGAGGACAGCGCACACTGGGCTGGAGGACAGTTAGTAAAGGAAACCATAAAGGAGGAGGGACAGATGTGTGGTGGTTAACTGGGACATGGCATGGAAGAGGGAAAAGCAGTGGGTGATACAAGGCTAAGACTCAGTACTTTTACATGGACTTAGACTGGTGTTCTGATCACGAGCAAATGGTTGCAGTGTTTTGGTAATCCACCTCATGAGAGGGAAAAAAATAATATAGGATATTTCATCCAGTGCTACTGAATATAACGACTAATGACTAAGGCTTTTTATTCAAGTCGATGCTTATATCTTCATGTCTTAGTTCTACACGACAAGTCATTATCATGTGTGATAAACAGATTTTTTCAACTTTGTCTTTGGACACAAGACACCTGTTGTCTCCACCATACATACTTTTAAAAAGGTGCCTTCAGACAGAGGCTTGCTGGGCTTTGCTAATTTGAATGACAACATAAAACTTGCCTTGGTACTTGACCCTTTGATGATGATTGGTGATTTTTTTTATTTAGTTTTGTTTGTAAATTAGCTGCCAACCTCTGAGCAGTAGCTTCCTGTTCTTTCATTGACTGCTTCCTAGCATTGTTCGCTTGCTTTGAGGCAAAGTGACAGCTGATATATATTCTTTAAAAATATGCTACAGTCTCTTGGCATAGCAGGCATATAACAGGTGATCAGTCCATGTCCAGTCCTTACTAAAGACTGGACATTATCTGTTGACTTCTTTTCTGACTGACTCAAAGAGTAAAAGCTCAAATGTGAAGGAATCCGACCACATCTCAATAAAGGTCAATGTTTCAAGAGTACGCCATCTAGTAGGAAAACGCCAGAATAGCCGGGAAAATAAAACAACAAGGTTTATTATAATAAAAAAATATAATATTCTTCAAGTTTGGCGGGCCGGATTGAAAAGCTTAACGGGCTGTACTCCCTGTGCTATCATAACTTACAAATATATGCGACAAGTAAACTGTGACATTTTGCTGTGACAACATGCAGAGCCATTTAGTCCAACTAATAACTTTAGATTTCAAAGTCATGTTTACATAGGGTGACCAGCTGCTCATGAACCCAAGGGTGGGCAAGTGGTATGTTTTTGAGGGACAATTTGTTACACCGCCCCTGTTGCTGGCATACTAGTGGATAGCACTATATACAATATACACCTTACTTGGTATATCAATCATTTCCTATTTCGCTGTTATTGGTGACATATAGTCATGAAGAGACGACCAAATGTGTATTTTTTGTAAATAAACATTCATAATATTGACAACATTAAATTACATTAAATTATTTGACAGATAAACTTCCACCTCAGATTTACTTAAGCTACTCAATGTTATTTATTTACAAATTGTATCAACTTAAGTTATTTTTCCATTACAATATGTTGACTTTAAATGAGTCTTCAGTCTGAGTCTTTGCAGTGCATCAACACAATAGGAACAGTCACAGGTCTACACTTAGTTTTCACCTGCGTTCTTCACCACTGCCTGTGCGTGTGTGAGTGCGTTGTCATGACAACAAAAAAGTTTAGAGTGAGGGGTGGGTGTGTGATTTAATGAGTGGGTGACTGGTGTGCAGAAATGTCATGTCTTGTTGGTTTGGTTGGAGAACCCCCCACACCCCCACCCTCCCACCCCCCACAAAGCATTGATTACAGTATTTATTTCCTTTCTGTCGATTATGTAGGACACATTCTAAATTTGCAGGATACATGAATTTGGCTTCAAATGCTGTACGCACACACACTATACGGGATGGTAGCTCACCCTATGTCAGTGGTGGCCACTGAACGTTTATCTTGGGTGGGCACACTGTTATTGGCTATACATTCATTCATCATCTGAAACCGCTTTATCCACACTTGGGTCACGGGGGTCACTGGAGGCCTAATCCAGCTACAATGGGTGAAGGCGGGGTACACCCTGTATGAGACGCCAGTTCATCGCACGGCTGAACATATATAGACAAACAATCACTCTCACATTCACACCTATGGCCAATTTTAGATTAACCAATTAACCTATCAGTGCATGTCTTTGGATGGTGGGAGGAAACCAGAGTGCCCGGCGAAAACCCACGCGGACACGGGGAGGACATGCAAACTCCACACAGAAAGGTCTGGTACAGGATTTGAACCAGGGTCCTTCTTGCTGTGAGGCACGAGTGTTAACCACTGCACCACCGTGCCGCCCTAATTGGCAATAATTGGTCAAATATATCTTATCAAGGCGGCGTTATGGGGCTCTGAAAAATATAAGTTAAAAAAACAGATCCAGATAGTGGAAAGATTCGAAGATGCTCTTTAAGCAGCTCCTCTCCACATTTCTGACATTACCACTCATTCAGTATCAAAGCACATGCACCAAACTCAAAACAACAACAATGGTAAAGTGTGTACCGTTACTGTGCTTCCTATCACTATTGTACCAGAATATCGGTCGTATTCATTAATACCACATAAAACACACACTTGTAGAGATCACAATTCGTGAATTTATTTTGGAGTTAGCCCAGAGAACCCGAAAGACAATAAAATCTGTTCAAGGAGTTGGCGTTATTATCTCCCACCCGAATGTGGTGCAGACCTGGGAGAATAATATGACGATGTGACCCAATGTAACGAACGGCAAGATTTGTGCCTATTTCATTGATTCCATTGCAATAAACAGGAAAGCTATGGACAATCTGACAGCCTCCGAGGTGTATCAGTATCTGCATATAAAGCACTAGTATATAATAATAAATTGTACTCTCTCTCTCACACACACACACACACACAGATAGGGCTGCCAACTACGTTAGGGGAAAATACGGTACACTATGGCAAATCCCATCAGATTCACAGACCTTTGATTTTTATTTTTTTAAAATAAAATCATCAATGGCAAAATAAGAATTTCGTCGTGTTTAAAGCTCAGCTCAATACCGGATGTAAGTTTAATATGGGAGGATTCCGATTTAAGGGACCTTTGACAACCCTACACACAGAGCACTGTAGGCGACCTGTCAATCCAATGCACACATACAGCTCTACTGTCTATGAACATTAGCTTATATGCTAATCAGCTGTTTTAGCAAAACACCGGTGGCAACGTTAGTGTATGACAACTTCACAATTAACAGTATTAACGGTTTCATAGCTAAAGCTTTCATTTCATAGCTAAAGTTGCTGAACTTACCATCAGATTGAAGTGGTGGCTGCCTTAACAGTGAATGACGGCTCACTTGACCGCAGTCTCTTTGTGGCAGGATTGTGGTTAAAACACTCTCTATCTAACCACTCAATTAGCTGTTTTCTTGAGCTTCTACATCCAACGATAGCACACGTAGTTCCTGAACCACTTTTCCGCTTGTCGTTGTCCATAATTTTTCTCACTAAATCACTTGGTGTTAACATGTAAAGTCAACCGGAGGCTGCCAGAAAGGAAGTGAACAGCATAATCAGGAAGTAAAGCAGAAACGGGTCGTAAGTTCATGGCGCTTTACACAGCTTTGAGCATGATGACGTTCCATATTTGCCAGCCAATAAACAACAGCCAAGCTGCCGGACGCACTGTGCATGCGCCCGATGGCCTCCTATCAAATGCATTATGTCCTGTGTAGACCCCTGATAGAGTGACTCTACGTATGTTAAGATAACGGAGAGAAGGGACGGCGCCCTGTTTGACGTAACAACGTAAGCAAAGCGTAACTGGTTTTGTGAATATGAAAGATATCGTTGCAAAGGGTTAAATGACAAATATCAAAACTATGTTAAATTAATACTTTAATAAATATATCAAAGATGTTAGCCTGTTAATTTAAATGCTTTGAGATCAAATTATGTTTTTTTTGTTTTGTTTTGTTTTTTTCCACGTCCGCCAAGCGGACCGGTCGCCACTGCCCTATGTATACACCTTAGTCAGACTGTAATCAAATAGAACTGGAGTTTTAGAAGTGGGACTAACCAAGTCAGATAATGTGACTCTAATGGAGCTCCACCACACATGTAAACGCTGCCAACCTTAGCTCTCCTACTGAATGACTTGGACATGCCCCCTTCAGGAAGTGACCAGAGTCTCCATGACATGTACACTACTGTAATACATCAGAGTTTAAACAGTTTGCACCAAATATACTGGTTGTGGTCGATGTTTTCTCTGGGTGTTGTCCTACTACGTCTGCTTCAAATCTGACACTTTTTTTTTGTTACTGATTAATCTTCCTCTATGGTGCCAACCTCTAGAATGCTAACACTAAATGGTATGTAGCAACACGTAGTGTCTAGGATTCCAACAATAATTGGATTCTCTTGCTGCGCAAGAGATTTGAGATTTGTAAACTGGATTATTGACAATAGTTTGACTTGGATGTGAGTGTAAACAGACTGCATGTGCAAAAATACCCAGAAGATTAGCCTTTCCACATGTACATACATTTGAAATGACCAGTGTTTTGTGTTCAAGTCCTTTTGTTGTCACAGGAAAAAATAAATCCTCCTCCCAATCACACCTATGGGACATTTATCTGAACTAATGAACTTATTAATTCACGTGTTTGCTCCTGTAGAGAAATAACCCATACACAGGAGAAGATGAATGCAACACTGTTTTTTTACAAATTCTATATACTCTAAATATGCAAAATAGCAGTAGAATGTTTGTCATTTGCGATTAATTCTTTGTTGCTCTCTGTTGCCATGTTGAAAAGGTCAACGGTTATTTTCATCTCAGCAAATGTTTTCCCAGTTCTCCAGTAGAAAATGTCATATGATGAGGCGTTCAGGTGCAACCCTGCAGACATGGTTTGCAGGGTTCTATCTATCTATCTATCTATCTATCTATCTATCTATCTATCTATCTATCTATCTATCTATCTATCTATCTATCTATCTATCTATCTATCTATCTATCTATCTATCTATCTATCTATCTATCTATCTATCTATCTATCTATCTATCTATCTATCTATCTATCTATCTGTCTGTCTGTCTGTCTGTCTGTCTGTCTGTCTGTCTTAATTTTTATCTTTTTACACAGCAGAGCCATTATATTTTCACCCTTAAAGATAGTTTATTTTAATATGAAAACCCTGCTGATTTATCTTGTGAGTTTTATTTAATTTTAATATTTTACAAACTAAGCTCTTCATTCATGAGCAGAAATGGCAAAATGATAAGCTCATCTGGAATGTTTTTAATTTTACAAATGACCTTTCTTTTCAACTCTTTAAAATTTTTACATAATAAGAACACTAAACTTATTATTATTTGGCTTATATTCCTCTTTTTCCATTTGTTTGTTTATTTATTTTATTTTTTACCTTGTCATTATTGTTGATAACTGCACTCTTATTACTTATTAACTTGTATCAGCCACCTGCTCTTATCTTTCCTAACTGTCACATGATCATGTAATTGTCTCTGTTTTATTGCAAAAAAAGAAAACATAACCAAAAATGACAGCTTTAACCACAAGTAAACAAATGTATTTGCTGCTGTAGTTGTCGCGTTTTCCTGGGATATGTGGATATTTTTACTAATATCTGCATTGAATCTGAGAAGTGCTATGCATCAACAATTACTCCACATACGTAAATAGCGATTTTTTAAATGTGTGTTTTATGGAGAAAACAACCATTACACATTGTAGCAAACTTTATACAATACAACAGTTATCACAACTTAAAAACTGTTAATTACAGCAAAAGTACATTTGTGTACTTCCTTCGTAGATGTCACCATTTTGTAAAAAAGATTCACATTGTATTCTGGGAAATTTCCCCTACCTCTCTGTTTGGAGTCTGCTTCTGGAAAATCTCCATTTGAAGGGGTATAAAGCCCTTCCCCTTGCAACAACCGCTGTGCCTTAACATGAATTGAGACATCCCTACTCTTACACATGGATGCGCAAAACGGAGGGGAAGGGGTTAGGGGTGAAATGGGATTCAGCCTATAAGCTCCATGGACACACTGTGGCAAGAGCGCCATGGATAAAAACTGTGAATAGAAATCAGTTCATCCGTGTCTTCCATGTCATACATTCCAGCATTTTAACTCCCTGTGTATGACCTCTACCTGTGTTTTTTGGATTTTTACCTTTTTGCCTGCTCCTTGTCTGACTTGATCATTCCACTGTTTGACCACATGTTGCTGACCCTGGTTCTGATTTTAAGATGCTGAATTTTAGTTTACCTGTCTGTGAGTAGCGCATTTGGGTTCAACCACCTGTCCATCAGTCATCACAGCACATCCCAGAATACCTTGCGCAAGTGTCTCTTGAAGACACACACACACATATATATATATATATATATATATATATATATATATATATATATATATATATGTATATATCAGGGCTGCACGATATTAGAAAAACCCACGATATGCGATATTGCTGTTGAGTGTTGCGATAACGATATTTTTCACGATATCTAAATAGCCTATAACTTGTTTTTCTTTCATCTCCAGACACTGAAAAAATTTAATTAAATGAGCATTTGAATAAAAATGCCTTCCATGAAACATCCAAAAACAAGTTAAATTATTTTAAATCTTAAATAAATGTTAACATAACAATTAAAATAATAGTAAATGAAGTTCTTGGCCAAAAAATGGTAACAAAAAGGTCTACAATGTAGTTTAGCTCAACTACAAGCTTTGAAGAACAGCCACAGTATGGCAATATGAAATGTAATGTATTATGCATTCATGTTGTGCATGAGTGTTTGTGTGTGCATAGTTTTGTGAGCATGCTTTCTTATGGCAAGTTCTTTGCAAGGAAAACAAGCATGTTTGCTTTGTTAGGCTTTAAACATGTGCGTTGGCATGTTAGAACATTTCCTGATGTACTAAAAAGTCTCTCTGAGGGTGAACTAGTTGCAGGTATGCAGAGATACTTCCTGGCTAGTTTACTCAGCTTTGGGTAGCTGACCTGGTGGAGTCTCCACCAAGCCAGTGGGTCTGTTTCACTGTCTATGGTGGGAGACAGCAGGTAGCTGTTGAGTTCAGCTTCAACGGCTTGTGCCAGGTGCACAGAAGATGAAGAAGGGACTGGAGCAACCTTGAAGAAATTGCCCAGTGATTTTCTTGCTCTCTTCTCTGTGGCACTCGGTGGATCCATGATTTGGGCCTCAGACTCTGTGGAGTCCCTCTCCTACAGAGAGAATACAATGGGGACACATGCATTTTCATTTTGCACTAACATTCAATTACATGTCTTGTTCCATTAGAGATCATGCAATATTTATATTATTAAACATATTCTATCACCCTTGTATCAAACATTATAACATTATTTACCTTTTGTGCTATTGCCTCCATTTCTGACATCACCCTGGTCTTGCATGCATGCAGATTTCTCTTGTTTGTGGCTTATTTGGCTGACTTTAGCAAAAAAAAGAGATGTGCAAACAGAGATGTCATTGGCAGAATATGGTTCATCCCAAACATTGGAAAAATAGGAAACCCACGGATCATTGGAACAACGTCCCGAAACCGCTTTCAAGATATCATGCATGCATATAATGCTTTGATGATTGGCAAAAAAAAAAAACTTTGCTGCAATTTCTGATGTGTGGGGATAGTTTGTCACTAACTGCATCACATGCTACAACCCTGGTCAACATATTACCGTTGATGAACCGCTTTTCCCGACAAAGACTCGCTGCTGTTTCCTGCAGTACATTGCAACCAAACCTGACAAGTGTGGGATCAAGTTTTGGGTGGCCTGCGACTTGAAGTCCAAGTACATTTTCAATGTCATCCCACATCTTGGAAAAGACTCCAGCCATCCCAATGGGGAGAGGGTATCTGAGAACGTAGTGATGAGGCTGATGGAACCATTCCTGGACTAGATGTTTGATTAGAAGAGCTGGATTCATTCATGTGTGGATTTTGATTTATGACTTAGATTTCAGCCTAATGCTACGGCCACAACAGACGTGAAATTCTGCGTGTACGCTTGTAACGTGCCACTTAAACACCTGAGTTTGGATGCTAGGAAACTCGCACCCACTCTGAACACAAAATGTTGTATGCTCCGAATGTGCAACGCCCGAGTCTAGACGCTGGATAACCACAGATAAACAAAATGTGTCCCTCCAGTTCAGTCTGTCAACTATGGCTCAGATCATTTGGATTACTGCCCTGTACCTGCTCTGGACGTCCATACGAGGCCCAGACACAGTTGCTTTTGGGTTCACCTGGTCCTGCAGAAGCACCTGCAGCACAGGGAATTCCACCACCTCCTCCAGGAACTCTGTCTGATTGATGTCATCTTTCACCGCTATTTCAGGCTCAGTTTTTCTTTCTGCCGTCTTCCGGGTTGGTCAGAGAGTCGGAACTTGTAACTCCCCTTTCCCTCACATACAGTTTCAGGTAATGGCCACATTTGCAACATTCAGCGAATTGAGCCACTAACAACTGTTAGTAATTAATCCAAATCCATGCACATTTACAATTATAACGCACCGCAATATTATTATGCACCAGGAGAAAGGAAAGACGGGTGGATTTCCTGTTTGAACTGGCAAGAGAGTTGGCTCACTCCCATGTGGGTATGAAAAAGGCCCAAAAGGAGCAAGTGTTTCGGCAACAACCCTCTACAATCAAATGCAAAGACAATCGTGCAACTGTGCGCTGTCTTGTCTGCTACAAATATACATGTGGGAAATGCCGAAATGAGCAATGGTACTGCCAGAATTGTAAGTGACTGTATTTCACTTATTTGCATTCTTTGTAAATATGCTTTCTTCTTTGTAAATACATTTTTTTTCTATTTTTGGCACACAAAACAACCTAGGAAAACTGTTGCTTTTTCATTCATTGTAAATATGTTTTGTTTTGTATTTTTTTTTAACAATAAATGTCAGAATTTTGATCCCAAATTCCTGTTGATCCTGTTGATTTACTGCATAAAAATCCACCGTATGTTTTCAACAGGTACACACAGGCACAAACACACAAACACAGTTTCAGCTAATGGCCACATTTGCAAAATTCAGCCAATTGAGCCAATAACAACTGTTTGTAATAAATCCAAATATTTTTTAGGTTGTGCACAATCATACTAACTTGTGTAAAATAGTGTTCTTAGGAGTTAGGAGCTGACCTAAGCTGTGCCTCCCTCCCCCACACACCTGTCTGTCCAATTTGTCTTGGCTGTTACCACTGTGAGGTGTGGCCTCCTCACCCCACCCAACAGCATCATTGCCATAACAAAATGACTGATTAGTGTATTCATGAGCGAGCGAGCAGGTCAATTGACTTCTTCAAGCATTGCTAGGTATTTCAGAAAAGTCTAGGATTACTAGTGTTAAAACACAAAATAAGACTGAAATAGAGAACGATTACAGTGACTAGCTGATCAATTTATTTCCTTGGTCATCTCAACACTTACCGATTGCAAGATGCAGCCTGTGGCCAAAACATTGAAGTCTGACCCAGTTATTGAGTTCGGTGGCTTTCACGACGTTGGAGCCGTTATCCGTAGTGATACACACTTGCCAGTCTTCATGCAAATCCCAGTTGACCAACACTTCACGTAATCCAAGAGCTATGTTTTCACCAGTGTGCGAGTCCGGAAAATACACAGTCTCTAGACAATGCGATTTTAGCTCGAAGTTGTCAGTGATGAAATGCACGGTGAAACTCAGGTAGGACTCCGTGGTGTGGCTAGACCAAAGATCGGTAGTACTTGCAAAGTGCACAACTTCACTCAGTTCATATTGAACTCTCCCGCGACAGGTGTCATACATCTGTGGGATGGCGACTTGGGAAAAATAAGTCCGTGATGGCATCTGGTATCTGCGGTCCAGTATATTGATCAGACTCACAAAACCTGTTCTGCTAACTGTATTTATAGACATCATATCCTTAGCAATGTAACGTGAAATGGCCTCCGTTACTTCTTTGTGGCGCTTTGAAGATTTCTCATGAGGAGTTACACTTGCAAAACTCTGGTGAATGGATGACTGTTGTTGGACTGCTTTGGAGCTCTCGCTTGACGTGGGCCTAACGTCTGTAGTCATGCTTTTGCTAGCGCTACCTTGGAGCTCCTTGTACAAATCTAAGTGGTTGTGTTGAGGTGACTGCGGAGATTAGTTGTGTTTCCTTTGCTGGTTGCTACAACTTTTTGGCATGACTTACACAGTACCTGGGCTTGTAATGTGTCTTCCCTCTTGTAACCGAAATACTTCCAAATAACAGATGAACTGTTTTTTTTAGGCACGAGTTCTTCTTCCTCCTGACACGACTCAGTTGACTCAGCCATCACGACATTCACGTCTCTATGCTCTTCTCTCACGTGCTTTGCATGCGTTAAATTAGGGGTGGGATCTGCTAAGCAGTTCAGGCTATGCTCGCATTTACTTGGGGGCGGGGTGGGATCTAGGCAGTACATCTGCATCTGAAATATGCAAATACGACATGAAGAGTTATTTGGAAGAAAATAAATAAAAAAACATTTATCGCAGTTCAGGCAGTCTTTTGCGATATGCATATCGCGCATGTTGATTTCGCGATGACGATAAATTTACGATATGTCGTGCAGCCCTAATATATATATATATATTAGTGATGCACATGCTGACCCGAAGTGAGCGGGTGCCTGTGGTCATCCGCAGTTACGGGTCATTAAAAAACATTTTAATAATACTCAGGTTGCGTTCGGTTGGGTCGTTTGTCGTTTGAGATAAACATTAAAATAACCTGGTAAATACGCTTCATTAACTGAATGTCCATGAAGGTGACATACAACGTCATCAGTATCCTACAGTATGGAGGGAGCAAGAGAGAAAATCAAGTTAGGAGAAGAAGAAGAAGCTCTGGAAACATACAAACAAAATAGTAAGGTTTGGGACACATTCACTGAGATTTAAAAAAAAATTATGAGCAGCTCTCAGTATTTTCTTTTAAGTGGAAATCGGGGTCAAATGGCTCTTTCGGTGTTACAGGTTGCTGACCCCAATGACATCAGATTTTAACACGGAAATAAATGCAGGTATGTGAGTAAGGTAATTTGATGTTCATAAAGACCATTGATTACATTTTTAAAAATGCGGGTAGAGAAGCGGGTTGTGTCTGCTCTTTTCAAATGTATTTACTGTATGCGGTCTGAGCTGCATACAGCCCCTTAGTTAAAAAAGTGGTCGGTTGTGGGTCATTTATACATCACTGATATATATATATATATATATATATATATATATATATTTTTTTTTTTCCCTATTTTTTTTTCTTTTTCAGAAACATGTAGAGAAACAACAAAGTTCTATCTTTTCACTGACTATATGTGAGGAACATGTTCTGAAACTGAACAAAAGACACTTTCATGGCCTTATGTGATAAATAAATAATCCAGCTCATTGAATTAAACTGCATATTTTTAAAAATAAAATTAATGTGTTGAATTAAAATGTACTTAATCACTCTGTATCGTGATTTAGGTATGAATCGTATTATGAGGTGCCACTCACATATCTTTAATATATGGGATCGTAGATGCTGTATCGAGATGTGCATTCTATCAGCTTTACAACTAAGATTACCAACCTTTGTGTGTGTGTGTGTGTGTGTGTATATATATTATATGTATGTGTATCATCACTCAGGTGATGACACACGCATACACATTCATTCCTCAGCTCTGATCAGATAGAAGTTCACCTCCTCTGCTGTGAGAAGGAGACACAGGAGGAGAAATGAGCAGAGATAAACAACCAAAGAGCCACATTCAGAAAAAGAGGGGGAGGGGCAAGAGGAGGACCACCACCACCACCACACACAGATAAAGATAGAAGGATGACACAGATCAAATGTGGCCCAATGCAAATCGTTTCCTTTCAGAATAAAAGTGTTTGTCTCCTGAGAAATAAATAATAGATCTGTGTGATTTACCTGTGATCAGCTGATGATTGACTGTCTGTCACACACACACACACACACACACTCACTCACACACACATACAGTTTGATAAATGATGACAGTGTTGTTTCAATGGTTCACGTGCAAATTGTGAGTGAGTGTCTCAGGCGTGCTGACATAGTGGGGGGTGTGGGGAGTCACAGGCCTGGGGGTTGGGGCGGGGCAGGAAGAGGCGAGGATGTATGAGCGATGTGTTTTCAAAGTGGATTATGAGTCAAGAAAATGAAAAAGCAGGAGGAAAAGCGCCTTCATTGTTGATGCAAAGAAACCCACAGAAGATAATTTCACTGTTAATGTGAACGTATCAACCTCTATTATCATTTTCTGCAGGAAAGTACAAAGGTTGGCTTTGTTGTTTTAAATAATTGTTTGAATTGTAATCCATATGTTTACAATTACTTTTATGAATTGTTAACCAGTCAAATTGTGTTTCTATTGGACCAACAGTGATATCCTTTTAGAGCTGGTCTAAACCTGACTCGTAATTCACAGAATTGAGAATTTCATTAGAAGAGACAAAATGTGTTCGAAACGACCGTTTTTCCTGTGACTAAGATGATAACAAAACTGCAGCGATGGTCCAAGATGTTCCAAAACCACTAACTGTGCCTTATTGTTTACACGGAAAAACCAAGCTAAAATCTTTAGCGTGAAATAAAAAAACTAAAGAAACAGCTTCTCCTAATTTTTGTCTCCATGAGAGAGGCAGACGTTTAATAGAAAAGTAACTGTGAACTGATTCATCAATATTTTAGCCGTGAAACACAATTCAACTTTGAAATAAAAAATAAAAGACTAACATAAGAATGAAAAGTAGATTAGACAAGAACCTGCATTATACACAACACTTCAGTCATTATTTTTCCATTGATTGATATAATTTGAGCATAAAAATTTACCTAATGGAAAAACCACAATTGTTTGTCGATTAAATAGTTTTGTGTTGGTCAGAGGGATTTTTTCAGTTGTAGCACAAAGTATGTAATACACAGAACTGTAATGATGGTGTGTCTGTGTTGACACACGATGAAGCCACTGCATTTTAATTTAGGAGCAGATGGAGTGAAAATATAGAAGAAAAATTAGGGATGTCCCCATACAATCATGTGAATGGAAATCAGTGTTGATCACATGATTTCAAACTCGATCTGAATCAGTTAATATGTCCCAATCAGTGATGGGGAATAATATATATATATATACCATCATTTTGAGTCTATAAGCTACTTTTTTCAGATGCTATGAACCCACGACTCAAACAATGACGCAGCATATTTGTTTAACAGGTTAACGATGGACCTGATGATGAAGATGGAAATAGAGCTGCTACACTTTCACTTAGCACATTAGCTTAGCATCACTGAACCCATGGTGAGACACTGGAGATGGCAGCCTGACAAGTGGCTGGGGCTTATAGCCAGGTGGGTGTGGCTTATAAATGGTAAAAGGACTGTACTTATATAGTATTATATAGCAGTGGACACACCTTCTCTGGACTGACCAATGGACTCTAGAGCAGTGGACACACCTTCTCTAGATGGACCAATGGCACTTCCCCATCAGTAAATTTGATGGGCCAGTCTGGGTTTGGGAGTTGCCAGGATAACGATACTTGTGGGACTGGATTGTACCCAGTGTAAAGTTCGGTGGAGGGGGGATGATCGTGTGGGGCTGACCTTTAGGAGTAGGGCTTGGGCCCGGCCCTTAGTTCCAGTCAAAGAAACTCTGAATGCTTCAGCAGAACAAGACCTTTTGGTCATTTCCATGCTCCAGAGTTTTTGGGAACAGATTGGGTATGGCCCATTCTTGTTCCAACATGACTGTGCACCAGTACATAAAGTAAGGTCCATTAAGACATAGATGAGAGTTTGATGTGGATGAATTGGACTGACCTGGACACAGTCCTTACCTTTAAGGACACTTTTAGAGTGCAGATTAAGAGCCAGGGTTTGGGTTCCTCTGAAGGAATGTTCATGAATTCCCATAAACACACTCTTAAACCTTATGGAAAACCTTTCCAGAAGCGTTGAAGCTGTTATAGCTGCAGAGGGTGAACCCACATCAGATTAAACTCACACCAGATGAAACCCTATGGATTAGGAGTCAAGTATCACTTCAATTCATATGAGTCAAGGCATGTGGGACTATACTTTTGAAAATATAGTGTATCTGTAAAAAAACAGGATATTTAGTTTCATGTTTATGCAATGACAAATCATCGCATTTGTGATTTAATGGAAAAACTGAAAATATACAAATTTTTTAAAAACTTTTTGTACATATGGGTAAAGTTTTGCGCATATTGAATAGAATAGAACAGAATAGACTTTATGGTCATTGCACACAGTCACAATAAAAGAGTCTGTTATTGGCTCTGAAGAAACTACACATCCTACATCTAACATCTGATTGGCTATGTGGACATGGATACACCCATATTTGGTGCCTCAGTTCAGCTTCAGTAGACATTACCATAACAACGTTACTATAACATAAAGCACATGTTCTGTCATATGGATGGAAGTGGAGAGTTCAAAGTGGAGCCGAAGGAACAACAGCAGCTGAACGTGAGTTGTTTTCTACGAGTCCGTCAGGAAAAGACAATTTAAGCTTTAGTTGAACATGATGTGTGTTGACAGTGAAGATGTCAGGCTCAGTTCACACACATACACACACACACACACGCATGCTTCATGCTCCAGTGTTCATGAAACTAAAATGAGTTTAGGGGATAGGCTGTCAGAGGCTCCGCCCGTCAGGATGACTGTAGGGTCATAGGTCATGTTGAGATATGGGTAGTTGGGTGTGTGGGTGGGGGGGCTGTTTGTGGGCAGACTATGGGGCATACCCACTGTCTGTTTGATTCATTCATTTATGTATTTATTTCTGCCCTCCCCAACACACACACACACACACACACACACTAGACTGTTCAGATCCAGGCTTATAGTCCTAGCCCAGGCCTCCAGTGGATGTAGATGCAGATATTCTCTCAAGCTTTTGCTACCACTTCCACTTCACTTCGTTTGGAGTGGACTTCAAAAGCAAGTCATCCCTCAAAAATTAAGTCAGAAGTCTATCCTCTCACTACGGATTGGGACACACTGAACACGTCACACACTGTAACGTCAAGCGCAACTTTCTTTGATGTACACTTCTCATCTAAATCCTCTTGCACTTCAAGGTGCGTAGAGCCAAGCGTGGCAACCAGGTCTGTCCATATGGGTTCGTCAACCATCTTGATGAGCATCTTGCCCAACATCTCGCCCTTGATGTACAGTTAGAGTTACAGATGTTACAGTGTGTGAAAATGCCATCACTGTATGTAATGCTGCCTCTTATGTTGGGTTTAATATCGAGCTGGGAATATTTGACCGAACCCGATGGGGCGTGATGGGACCCGTCGGGCTCGGGTATAATTTTTAATCATTTGAGTCAGGTCTGGGCTGGTTCGGGTATGACTTTTAAGGCCCATTTCATGCTCTATTTTAATAATTCATTTTCGCCTGTTAAACAGAAGGAGTACAGAGAAGCACAATAACCCAGGTTTGTCTATTGGTTTATTTTTATTCCCTAAAGCTTAATTACAAGTTATTATATGTCTCGGATAAAATGGCAGACAACATCATACTTATTTTGTTGTTAACCATGTGTTTCACAGATTCACAGTTGAAATGTAAAGGTAATGATTATGCGACAGAAACATAAAAACTAGTCCATCTTCTATTGGTGTTCATCTAAAGTTTCTCTCAGCCCTGTCAGCCGTGTCACACTGTTTGATGTAAGTCATAGTTGTCAAGTCTCTTTTTGTTTTTGCTGGGTTTGCACAGTATTCTGGGTAATATGATATTCTATTTTGTTCATCCGCACTAAGTATGAAGGGAAAGTTTGTGATACAACTTCAGAAACCAAATGGACCCAAAGGCAAGACTCAAAAACAGAAATATGTTTTGAAAGGTTTTATTACGAAAACAGTATTTTTCAGGAGCCCGCGTTGCTGAACAAGGAACTGTAAGGAAACACACTGTCAGGACAACAACTTAGGGGCAAGGCAAAATGGCAGTCAGAAAACAGGCAAGGGCAAAAACTGGAAATCCACAAAAAGGGGAAAATCCAAAGCTCATTACTGGTGTCCAAGCCGGCGTCAAAACCAGGGTCGAAAATCAAAAATAGGGCCGATGAGTGTGAGGCAATTTTTTTTATCCAGGTACAGGTATTGGGTCAGGTAACAGGTGCCAATAATCAAACTACAAACCACACAGGAGATGGACAGCAGACAAAAACCAGAGAACCGAACGAAGTTGTACACAGACAAGACTAGAATCAAGACAACTTATTTGCTCCATAAAAGTAGACAAACTCACACCAGACAGAGACACAGGAAGAGTTTATATAAGACCCAAAACAGGTGAACCACATGAGGTTAATTAAAGAGGTGACAGAACACCAGTGACAGAAAGTAAAACAAGGCAGAGTGAACATGAACCAACATGACAAAATAAAAGCCCAGACACTAACAATGACAGAAAAACAGAAAGACAAACACAAAACTTACAAAACAAGACAATAACAGTCCAGAGTATGACAGTTTGAAGTGATTTTTGGCACTTCAGCTCACCCTCAAATGTAATGGGACACACTACACTTTCACGTGAACACACAAAAGCGAGTGTTTGAGGTAAAAGTGAGTGGAAGTAGTAGTAATGGGATGCAGCCTAAGTGTAATCAATGTTTCTGAGCAAAGAATGCATTTTTTTTTTTACTTGAGCAGGAGAGGGGTGGGGGCTGTTTTTGCATTTCTGACACAAATTTAAATACATTATACATGATAGATTTATTTATTGTTTCTGTACACAGAACCAAGTTACGTGTGTTGTATTTGATGACATTGTTAACAGAGAACTAGTCCATATTTTTATCTTAACCACTTTCACAGTCATTCTGATGGTTAAAATTGCTTGTTATGGGTTGAATAGAAGCCCCTCCCCTTTCCCATTAGCACCTCTTGGGCAGAATCTGACACCTGTAACTTGTCAGTCACGTCCTGAACACTGAAATCTGGTCCAACATGTCTTGTCTCACGACAAACATCTCAGTTTGCAGCACTACCACACAAGCCCCTGCCTGCATGTACTGCTGGGAATTGTAAACACAAGCCCCGCCTCCATTCCCCAGGTGTCCAATGCCAGAGCAGCTCAAATAAAACCTTACAGACCCTGTGGACCACATCAGACCTCAGAGGTGGACTTAACAGACCCTGGAGACCACATCAGACTTCAGAGGTGGACCTTACAGGCCCTGGAGACCACATCGGACCTCAGATGTGGACCTAACAGACCCTGGAGACCACATCGGACATCAGAGGTCGACCTTACAGACCCTGTAGACTACATTAAACCTCAGATTGGCGACCCACTGCCCTGTTTGGAACTATCACTGTAAAGTGTGCGGAAATGTCAGTTGCCTGATAAAAGATTTAAAGGCGACACATTCAACACATATTAGCATCTGTTTCCTTTCAGAACTTTGCCAAAAATTTTCCAAGGGTATGGGAATACAAGAAATGTTGAAGTATGTGCCAACGTTTGTCTGAAAACTGGAAGGAAGAAAGCACAGAAAATGACTGTGAAAGAAAAGCAGGAAGACAAAGCAGCTCAGTGGTTCATTAGCAGGAACTGCCTGGAACAGCTGACAGACACTCCAAGTGCTCCAGAGGGAGGAACACCAGAACACAAAAGACAGACTGGAGCAAATGTACAGAGGGAATCTGACACACAGCCTGGACTGGACCTGCACCTAGTACCGGCACTAGTACCGACACTAGTTCCAACACTAGTACCAGCACTAGTACCGACACTAGTAACGACACTAGTACCAACACTAGTACCGACACAAGTACAGACGCGAGTACTGACGCTAGTACTGGCGCTAGTACTGACGCTAGTACTGACGCTAGTACTGACGCTAGTACCGACGCGAGTACTGACGCTAGTACTGGCGCTAGTACTGATGCTAGTACTGGCGCTAGTACTGATGCTAGTACTGACGCTAGTACCGATACAAGTACCACCCAAACATCAAATCCATCAGTGACATAAACAACAGTTCACTGGTCCTCCACTAGGGGCGGAGTCAATCCCATAGACTCCCATGTTTAAAAGGTCAAAGAAAAAATCTGTTGGAGGCTAGGTTTTTAAAAAATCTGTTTATTTTTAATTGATAAAGTTTAACCTTCAAGAAAAAATGTGGGAGTGATTTTAAAAACAAAACTCATCTGTTTAGATGTTATTTAGTCTGAAAATTCCGAATAATTAGGGCCTTGTCCTTCTGATCGACATACGTCAGATGCGCTGCCAGTGCTAGTGCGGGTGGATAATGGCAAGCTCCTGGAAGGACCTCAGCCTCACGTTAGACCATTGACCTTTGACCTGTTAGTTGAGTTTGTGCTGTACCTGTGCAGGACTATTATGGAATATTTATACTGAGTTGGACACCCCTGATTGATCTGTGGGTAACTGGATTTTTTTTTCAAGATTAATTTGTTTTTTTTTTAAATAGGGTTGTCCTAATCTTATCACGTGATTGGAAATCAGCACCGATCACATGACTGCAGACTTGATCTGGACTTGGACGTTTCATTCTGGTCAGGTATTGGATAAATAATACATAACCTATATCTTTGTTATTATTATTATTATTATTATTATTATTATTATTATTATTATTATTATTATTATTATTATTATTATTATTATTATTATTATTATTATTTATTAAGTAGTGATTAAAAATAAATAAGGACTAAATAGTATTTTTTTTAACTACCAACGTTCACAATCCAGGTCTGTGTCTGCATAGACCACACAGTTTCTTTAATGTTGCACTATTTCTAATATGAAGAATATTTTATTCTATTTCTGTGTTGTTCTGGCTTGAGACTGTAATTCAACCTTCCTCATAGAAGTTGGTGGAAAAGAATTTAAATAAGAGACATCCGGGATCTTATTCTTTGGTCTTAATTCATTTTATACAAGTATCGCATCAGGACTCGGCATCAGCAGATACTCAAAATCAAATGGCTCGGACTTGAAGACAAAAAAACGTGATGGGGACATGCCTATTTTAAAATAGAGAAATTAAAATGTAATTTCAAGTAATTTTTCTTTTTCAGTGTCACATAACACATAACCCTTTAATAACTTTATTTTATATTAGAGAAATCAAAAAGAAATTCATTTTTTTCTTACTTTATTTGTTTTGACATTGAAAAAGAAAAAAATGTCTTGAAATTCAAATGATTTAGTTTTTATTTTTCCATTGTGATTCTTTGATTTTAAAATCTAAATTAATGAACCATTCTTTTATTTTTTTCAAATTTAAAAATAAAATAAATAAAAAAAAAATAGAAATTAATAAATAAATTAACTTTTTTTTAATGAAAATAAAATCCACTTCCCCACAGACACTGACTGTGATCTAAGACCGACTGTATCTAACCATGACATCTATTGATATAAATATTCTTGTACTTCACATGTTCATGGGAAACTGACAAAATGTCACCAAATGTGTAGCTGCTGCCTTCATCTTCCACTTTTCACCTTCACATTCACCACCTCTGACATTTGTGCTGCTGTAACACGCTGCTGCAGATTCACAGGAAACCATGTGAAAAGGCGAAGGGCGCTGCCATGGGGGCGTGATGAGCTGCGTTCTGCAATAAATGTTCAAAATCTAATAACTTTGCCATTTTATTTTGTCACAAACTGTCCCAATACATTTAAATTTTCCATCAAACAATACAGAACTAAAAAAATCTTGAATTTCCAGTATATTCGGTGTTAATTCAAACGTTGAACAGTGTAACGACAGTAATTACTAAGTACTGCTACTAGGCTAATAGATCTAGCATAATACAAATACTAGAAAATCAAATAAAATACGATTAAATAACAAACTATGCTTTTGAACTGTTATCACATGATACACCATGTTACTACATTTTCAAGAAAATAAAAAAGTTGCAAGTGCATTTTGTAATAATCTTCTGAAAATGTAACAAATTATTTTGTAATGCAGCAAAATTTATCATATGATTTGTTCAGAGACTTTATAACGAAATAAAATGAAGACATTATTACATTCTGGACATTTATTGCAAAATGTGGCTCAACACGGGCTGCATCTGTGAAAAAGTATAGGGTGTGTAGGGCACTGCCGTGGGGGTGAGTCTGTAAAAGTGTAGGGTACTGTTGTGAGGGTGCATCTCTGAAAAAGTGTAGGATGCTTCTGTCAGGGCTACGTCTGTGCCGTTTCTACTAATGAGTGTAATTTGTAGCAGCAGGGAAATGACTTTAGCTTCATATCGGTTGTTAACAGAGCAGGAGGAGGTGGAGCTTATTTCCACAGAACAAAGGAAACCCAGGAAGAGGGGGTGCGTGTGTGTGTGTGTGTCTTTGTCACATCTTTGCTTGAATCATTAATTCATTAACATTTACTGTCATTATCAGTGATCTTTTTTAACATGTGTCTGACAATCACTTCTGTGTGCAGTTGGTTTTTACTGCTGGAGGAAGTGTGGTTGAATGGAGGTAGATCTGGCTCAGATACTCTGGCCTGGTGTTGACTTCTGGGAAAAATATACATTTCTCTCTCTCTCTCTCTCTCACTCTGTCTCATCCTCTGAACCCGCTTTATCCTCACTAGGGTCACGGGGGTCATTGGGGGCCTAATCCAGCGACAATTGGTAAAGGCGGGGTTCACCCTGTATGAGTCTCCAGTTCATCTCAGGGCAGAACATATACAGTTGATCTAAATTGCCTACACCTGTGGGCAATTTAGATTAACCAATTAACCTATCAGTGCATGTGTTTGGATTGTGGGAGAAAACCCACACAGACAGGAGGAGAACATGCAAACTCCACACAGAAATGTCTGGTGTGGGAATAGAACCAGGGTCCTTCTTGCTGTGAAGCATGAGTGCTAACCACTGCGCCACCGTGCTGATCAATTTGTTGTATTAAATTGTTGTTCTTCACCTCAATGTCATTCAGTTCATTTACTACAAAGGATTTTAAACACTTATTCTTTATATATTGTATTTTTTTTATTTTTCATACTTATATTTATATGTCAGAAATTATTTTATTCTTGACTCCTTGTGTGCTGCTTTTCTGTTATGCTGCTGGAACTATAATTTCCCTGAGGGAGTCTTCCCAAGGGATCAATAACATTGTATCTAATCTAATCTAATCTTTCTACAGTCACATTATGTCAATAATCAAGTTAAAGGTTGAACTGGAGTTTTCCAGAAAACCCAGTAAACATGTGCAGAAACACAATCCAACAATTATTACTGAGGTACGTTTGACTCCCAGACACTAGGTGGCACTACACAGCCTTTAGCATTAGCATTCTAAAGGTTAGTGCCATAGATACAGTACAATCAATAAAGAAAGGTGTCAGATTTTAAGCAGATGCAGGAGGAGGACAGCAACGCCCAGGGAAGATATGGACCACAATCATGAAGGTATAAACAACAAGAAATCATCCTCCTCCCTTTCTCTCTCCTCCTCCCTCTCCTGCTTTAGTTTCTGAAGATCCTCCTTAGGTTTTTGTTTTTCTTTTGTTTGTGGAAGAGATTATGCCTGAGCAGCAGGAGGGAGGAGGAGGAAGGGAGGGAGGAGGGGAAGAGAAAGGGAGGAGTATGAAGAGGAGAGAGAAATGAGAGAGATAGAAGAGGAGCAGGAGAAGAGAGAGGAGGTGTACAAGGAGGGGCGAAGGAGAAGAATGAGTGTGGAGTATAAAAAGGAAAGAGAGGATGAGAAAGAGAGACAAGAGAGATGGAGGAGAAGAGAGAGAGGAGGTTACAAAGAAGAGAGAGAAAGGAGAAGAAAAAGGTGGAGTGTGAAGAGGAAAGAGGGAGGAGGAGAAGAGAGAGAGGAGGTGTATAAAGAGGAGAGAAAACAGAGAAGAAAGAGGGTGGAGTATGAAGAGGAGGGAGGGAGGAGGAGAAAAAAGAGAGAAGAGGAGGAGAGATGGAAGAATAGAGGGGAAGGAGGAGAAGAGAGAGATGAAGGATGAGTATGAAGAGGGAGAGGAGAAAAGAGAGAGGGAAGAGGAGGAGAGAGAGGGAGGGAGGAGGAGAAAAAGAGAGAAGAGGAGGAGAGATGGAAGAATAGAGAGGGAGGAGGAGAAGAGAGAGATGAAGGATGAGCATGCAGAGGGAGAGGAGGAGAGATAGTGGAGGGGGACACAGAGGAAGGAGGAGGAGAAAGTGGAGGTCACAGCTCAAACCAAGTTTTTGTTTGTGTATTTTTCATCAAACTGCAAAAAGTAAAATCACAGTCTGAGCTTTTTCTAGAAAATCTGACTAATCTAAACATAAGACTGAAAATCAGACACAATCACCAACAGAGGAAGTTTAATAGAAGAACTGATTCATAGACAATAGATCTGGAACTAATCTGTGTGTCGTTGTGTTGTTTCTTGTATAGTTGTGTGTATGTAGTTGTTTGTTTTTTTGTACTTGTGTGGCTTCGTGTGTTTCTTGCTGTAGCCACGCCCCTGCTCTTCCAGTTCATATATCTCTCCCCCTCCTCCTGTTCCTTCTCGTCTCACTTGGTGATGAATCTGTTTAATAAAACACATCCATTAGCAGAAGAGTCTTTTTTCCATAGAGCTGCAGACACACACACACAGTTATTGATAATGTAGTGAAACATGTTCCAACTGAGCTCATCTGTCTTCAGCACCACTGGAAACACTTCAGCAGTAACGTGCACAGCAGTAACGTGCACAGCAGTAACATGCCCAGCTCCAGGCAGCGCAGCGCACGTTCCAACGCACACATATATTTCTATAATTCTGCAGAACGTCATTAGAGCAGACACTTTAACAAGTGAAAGAGGCTGAGAATGTTTTCTATAAAGTGAAAATACTTTATACATATACAAACTGACCTGCTGCAGGGACATTATAATGCATAATATTATTTATTTAATTATATTTGTTTATATTTATAACCCTGAGGAATCTGAGTGAATTTGAGCTGTTTGTAATACTTTTGACAACAGTGTGTTTCTGTGTGTTTGTGTGTTCTCCTGGGTAGAGGTCATCTACAGGTCAGCTGTTTGTCAGCTGGTGGACGTGTTCACTGGACTGTGAACGCTAACATTTACAGACTTTTACTGAAGCCATCCTTTTTTTCTGCATCATCATTCTTTTCCAAAAAGAAAAGAAAAACAGATGGAATCACTCCGTCACACACCACTGGAAGCACAAACATATACATAGACACACATTATACACATACAGTATATATATATATATATATATATATATATATATATATATATATATATATATATATATATATATATATATATATATATATATATGGGCGGGTTGATGTATAAACGACCCACAACCGACCGCTTTTTTATGGATGAGTGGATGACTGCAGGTGACCGCGGGCATCCGCTCACTTGGGGTCAGTCCGCACATCACTGATATGTATAGTTATATAAAACATGTCATAACAGCGACAAAACAAAGTTTTTTAAAAACACATTTTTATTGATTTCATGCAGCATACAGAACATTAATGTGCAACAGATTCTGCTGAAATGCAAAGACACACACAGTTTACAATACAGTTCTAGTCTTGATGATACAGTTCCAGGATGGCAAGACATCTTGGTGGTATGAGCCCAGTTAATGCCCTTTGCTCGCAGATTCTCAGGAACAAATAGACAATTTGGAGGAACACCATCAGGCACAGGTAAGTTGTGGGAAGCTGTCATTACCCCCATTTCAATGTCCCGCAGGAAGGCTCTGACAATACAAGTGCCTGGCAAGATGAGTTCTGGGAAATAGACCAGATTGACGGTTTGGAGGATTCAGGACAAAGCATTTTCATTCTTGGATCCTGGACGATAACATAGTAAAATTAAATATGGTGAATGATAGGGCCCACCTGGCTGGTCATGAGTTGAGCCTTTCAGCTGAATGAAGGTATGGCAGTTTCTTATGATCCGTCCACACCAGGGGCGGAGCGTTTGATTCACTGTAGGGGGAGGCGATGACCTGTAGTGGGCCCTTTATATACTCCTTCAAAGTCAACGTCATTCAAACATAAGAGGAAGTTGCATGCGCAGACTGGACTAAAAAAACTACATGTAAACGCTGTTGTTGTATAGATGACAGACCTAAAGCAGAGCTAGAAATGTCTAGTTGTTGTTTTGTCAGTTGTCAGAATTGTTACAAAGACAGAGTTAAACTGTATAGAATTCAATCTGGATCTCACCCATTCAAAAAAAAACAAAAACATTGACAACATCTATGGTTACAAAGATTCAGCGTGTGGACTGGGATGAGAGCACGACCAGGAATGTCCGTTTGTCTGTCCTTCCTATTCTAACCACAATCTGGACCTTGAATAAAACTGTTGCAGCATGACCCAAACCAACAATGAAGTACAGATCGAAAATAAAATATCCATATCCAAATAGTTGGTATCCAAATATGTGATTAACCTGGAAAATTGAACCAGAGGAAGTGATACCAAAGAGCATATATATAAAGAGGTCTAACTCTGCTCCACGCAGCCCTGTTTTCAGTGTCACGGCAGCTCCACAGCGCCCTCTATCGAGCATGGAAACCAGTGCCAGCCTTTGAATAGCATAATTGCACGATCATAAAAAAGTCAAATCCATTATTAATTAATCGATTGATTGATAAATAAGATTGAAATTAATAAAAGAACTCATTGGCCTTACTTGTTTTCCAGTTTTTCAAATGAACATGTCAGGAAAGACAATTAATCACAGCTTGTTTATATCCAGTTGGTAGACTCCCTATTACTCAGTTCAAACCATCACACTACTTGATTTGAATAGTGTCAATTTAGCTGTTTCAATTAGAGTAATAAAATCGACTTATGATAGATTGATTGAGATTGATGATCATCAAAAGTTGACAATTATTAAAAGAATTATTTATAAAGAATTTATCAGATATAGCATGATAGAGGGCGCTGCGGTCGCAGCCATGTCACGGTAAACAGGGCTGAGTTAGACCTCTTTAGATAGATGGTTGGTGATACTGCTAGTGAACCTGCTAACAGATTAGCCTGCTAGCTTTCTCTAGTTAAGACAATAATGACTCCAGTCTCTTTTGTTATTAACACCACCTCATGTGTAAAACATGTTTGACACATGCACACACATCACAGTCGTATGTGTCTAAACACTTTTAGGTGCAAAGTTTTTCATGAATGTACATAGAAGGCTTATTAATTAAGTACGTATATGTCAGACTATTGTATACTAGGAAACTTACCGACATCCTCTGTCCACTCTTTTAGCACTTTTAAGTGTTAATTTATTTATGTAGCATTCTAGATCTGGAAAAGACAGATGTAGCATAGTCTGACAGCTACGGAAAGCCCTGGCTGCGCGTGCATCCAAGCATCAATCGGTTAGTTTACATGGGACTGTGGGAATTTTAACTAACCAGCGTACAGGTGGTGACTGTTACTTTGTAGCAAAAGTGAAGCATACGAGATTAACTTTACGAACTCAACACACTCAACAATCAAGGGCACATAAACAGTTACAGTTGTTCTTTTTTTCCCCATGCAATCAGGAAATAAGCATTTATAAATATAATATATATTTTTTAAAGAAATCAGATAGTTGTGGCTTAAGTCCATGTGGGCCCCTGATCCATGTGGGCCCGGGGCGACCCCCCCCCCCCCCCCGTACGCTCCGCTAGTGGTCCACACTCAAAGTTTTTGATCAGATCCTTCTAACCAGTGCCTCCATTCTTCAAATGGTACTTTGATGGCCAACAGCTCACAGTTGCCGATGTCATAATTCCTTTCTGCCACAGAAATCTTCTTGGACAGAAATGCAAGTGGGTGTAATTGTTTGTTCCTCTTAGAGAGTTGAGAAAAGACAGCTCTGACGCCAAGATCAGAAGCATTCACTTCCATCACAAACTGAAGAGATGGATCTGGAACTGTGAGAACCGGGGCAGTAATGAATGCCTTCCTGAGATGTTTGAAGGTTTCATCAATTTCCTTAGTCCATCTAAATGCAACCTTGGAACAGTTCAGGTGTAAAGGTGGAAGTTAGCAAGTTACGATAGAAGTTAGCAAACCCCAGGAAACACTGAACCTCTTTGAGGGACAAAGGACTGGTCCAATCACAGACAGCGCTGACTTTTTCAGGATCCATTTGGACTCCAACTTCAGTGATGATGAAACCCAGAAAGGTTACAGAAGAGCGGTGTTACAGGCGCACATCTGGACTCTCTTCTACTCCTCCCCCCCGACTGGCACACCTGAAGACAATCAGCACTCAGGGAAGGGGTGGAGTATAAAGGGGGAGAGAGGAGAACTCCTGGTAGTGACTTTTTGCTTAGTGCATTTTGTGGAGAGCAGTGTTTGGCTCCACAGCTGATCTCCATCTGGCTCGCATTTTCATCTTCAACCACACGCACTGCAGACACACACTGTGACACTGGGAACTAGTTCCGTTGGGTTTGTTTTGTTTTATTTTTGAACATGGGGTTTTCTTTTTGGTGTTCCACTTGAGGGTTATTAGCACATTTAAATTTTGTTGTTTTAGTTTGGGTGGTAGGTGACCAGTAGTCTAATTTTGGGGTTTTTCTTTTCTTAAGGTTAAAGGTAGTTTGTTTTCACTTAAGGTTAATTTACTTTAGTGGCACTGGCAGGTCCGACAGCTCATTGTGGGTTGGTCTGACTGGTGCCCCATCTTTTGTTCATTTGAGCTGGCACCTACATCCTTTTTTGTTTCAGCAGGAGCACACTGGGGTCGAACATAGCGCCAACATTTTAGGTAAAACCCTCAAAGTGCTACAACAGAAGACAGTTTCGTTAAAAACATAAAATAAAGTTAGATAACACAATATAATATCACAGAGTAAACCACGAGTCAGTAAAAAAGCAGATGGAACATGATGAGGCTATGGGTAGGCCTTGCTACCATAGTGTAGAACTGTTTTCAAGCCTTTTTTTTAAAGGTGTTCTCCATCTATGGGGCCCGTAGGTGGTCTGACAGGGTGTTCCACAGATGGAGAGCAGCAGCTTAAAAGGCCCTGTCCCCTACTGTTTTAAGTTTTGTCCCGGGAGGTTACAGATGGTGCGATTGGCCTGACTGGATCCTGGAAGTGGTGTGGGGAGTGAGGAGGTCTGTGAGGTAAGTGGGGATGTCACCATGAAGATGATGTGTAGGAGGATTTTGTACTGGGTGCAGAAGTCAACAGTGAGCTAGTGTAAGGAATGAGGATAGGAGTGATGTGCTGGTGTTTATGCACTCTCATCAGGACCCAGGCAGTGTTGTTTTGTATGTGCTGGAGACTCCTGCCTGGGATCCCAATGAGAAGTGCATTCCAATCGTCCAGCCTGGAGGAGACAAAGGTGTGAACCAGCTTCTCTGCAGTAGGGTGGAATATGAGGGGTGGATTTTGCAATGTTACAGAGGTAGAAGAAGGAATTTTTGCAAATGTGGCTGATGTGCTTATTGAAAGTAAGCTGAGGGTCCAATATGACACCAAAGTTGGTAACAGTGGGGGAAATGGGACCAGAGAATGGTATGGATGAGATGGGAGAAGAATGGAGCTTGTGGCGGGTACCGATATCACTGACTTCAGTTTCCTTACTGTTGAGCTACAGGAAGTTTTGGCTCATCCACATCTCTATCACCTTCAGACAGATGTGTTACAACAGCAGAGAGGGTGGAATTAGAGGAGGAGGTGATTGTGTATCATCGGCATAGCTATAGAAGGATGTGTTATGTCTATTGATGAGATAGCCAAGGGGGAGCATATAAATAGTGAAGAGAGTTTGACCAAGCACCGAGACCTGGAGGACACCACAATTTACGGAGTGAGGGCTGCAATTTAGCCTCCCCAGGGCCATGCACTCAGTCTGTCCTGTAAGATAGGAGTGAAACCATTGGAGGGCAATGTTGGAAAGTCCAATAGTATGGTGGAGATGGTGGAGGAGGATGTGATGGAGCACTAGAGCAGTGTTTCCCAACCCTGGTCCTCAAGGCACACTGTCCTGGATGTTTTAGATGTTTCTCTTTCCAACCACACCTGATTCAAATAATCAGCCTATCATCCAGCTCTGCAGAAGACTGATAATGACTGTCAGGTGTGTTCAGAGAGGGTAACATCTAAAACATGCAGGACAGTGTGCCTCGAGTACCAGGGTTGGGAAACACTGCAGTAGAGAAGTCGAGAAGAACAAAGAGGGATGGGAAACTGGATTCAGGAAGTTGCTGTTGACTCTGATAAGGGCTGTTTTACTGCTGTGGGAGGGACAGAAAACAGGTTGAAATTTTTTCATACAGCTTATGGGTCTTGAGGTGATTGTGGAGTTGAGCAAAGACTACTATTTCTAATACTTTGAAAATGAATGGAAGGTTGGAGATGGTCCTGTAGTTTGAGAGGACTGAAGGATCTGGGGTGGGTTCTTTAAGACAGGGCCTGATGATAGCTGTTTTTAAGGGGGGTGGAACATGACCAGTTCATAGAGACAGGTTTATTATTCTGGATATTAATAGTCTGATGAATTCGCTATGAGCTTTTAACAGACGAGTTCAAAGGGGGTCGAGGGTGCAAGTGGTTGGTTTGGATTTCCTGATCTTCTCGACCTCTTGCTGTGTGGTGGGGGAGAAGTGAGGGAAGTAATGTATAGTGAATGCAGCAGGGCTGGTGTTGGTGAGGCTGTGTAGATGTGGGAAAGATGAGTGGATATTTTCTATTTTTAATGTGAAGAAGTCCATAAAAAGGAAAAGACAAGTCTCAGAACTGTGAGGTCAAAAGGTAAGCAATCAGAAACACTGGTTGGTAAAGTCACAAATGATGAATAAGAACTGCCAAAGGATAGAGATCTGCAACCCTGGTCCGAGAGGTGAAATTACGAATCCTACTATGGTGATGCAGTGTTAGCCAAACTCAGCTTCTGATTGGTTGAACTTCACCGCTAGACCGAAATGCGGAAGCTGGAGTGGAGAGATAACCTAACAACCTAACCCTAACCCTTCATTACATGTCTCCATCTTCCGCATATCTCTCCGCTCCAGCATTTTAGTCTAGAGTTGAAGTTCGACCAATCACAAGCCAAGTTTGGCTGACAGTGGTGTCACCATAGTAGGATTTGTAATTGTGTCCATAGAGAGCCGCTATCCTGCATGTTTTACATGTTTACTCTTTCAACACACCTGATGGTCATTATCAGTCTTCTGCATCTGAATTGGGTGTGTTGGAAGAGGGATACATTTAAGGTCCTGTCCACACAGCAATGCAACAAGGTTTCGCTTGGTACCAGATAGAAAAGATATTGCATTCACACGGGGAATGGATCAGTAATGTATCACATCAACATGGCAATGAAACACATGCTGAAAATGATGCAACACCTGAAAGTGTGCTGAAAGTCAGTCCCACTGAATACACCAGAACAATAGAAGAAATAAAGCGTATAAGCACACCGGCTTATTCTGGTGCCAAATGCACCCTAGAAACAACAAGGCATGTGTAGGCGTCTCTGATGCTCGTCTTGTTGTCAGGATGGGTGAAGTAGAAAGAGGACTCCGATGTCATTCCATGGTTAGCAGCAGCAGCTACTGTGGCGCTACTAATACTACTTAAGATTCACTGCAATGGGGGGTGGGTTTAACCCCACTTGGGTGATGCTAAAGTTCGTCTGACGTTAGACAGACTTTTTCTGGGTCCCTCATTCGTCTCACCATTTTCTGTGAATGCGGTATGCAGCTAGTGGATGTGACAAACCACCTTCAATGGCAGCATGTGTTGGTAACTTGGGGTGACCCATTAGATTCCAAAAGGAGTGTGGAAAAGTGGTTTTCAGTGGAATGACACCTTTAAGAATAGGTTGGGGACCAAGCCATCATTTTCTGAGCATTTAAAAACCAAACCCATGACACCCCACACAAAAGAAACATGTGCAAATGGAGGTCAGTGGGACCACCAAGCGCTTTAAATGTTTTCCAGTTAACTGGGCTCAACCACTACCACTCAACAAGAGATGTATACATTGACATAAATGTTTAAAACTAACCTACAAACCTCCTTAGACTAAAACCCATAACCATAAACCATATAAAACCCAAACTATATTCATAAACCTCTGACCCAGGGTTTTCAAAGGGGACAGTCTGATTTGATCTCCAGTGAAATAATAATATAATAACCTCTAAATAACTAAATAACAACTAGATTTGTATTTTCCGTGCAAACCCCCCCATTAAATTATAGAAACACTTATTTTTCTATAAACTGTTCAGACAAGAAAGATATAAATAACCTGGGAAAAAAATCTTAAGAAAAATCTATGTAATTTTAACACTTTTCTGCTTGAACATGTCTTTTATTTTGGATCAGATCTACAATGACACTAAAACACTGAGGCACAACAGCAGGAAATGGTTGAAATTGTGATTATTTTTCTTTAGAAATTTCAGATTGTACATAATTGTTCAGGTTTTTCACAATGTATTGTGACAGGATAGTTTGTAAATGTTAATATTTTCATTATTTAATGTATTTTTTTGCAATAAAACTGACACGAATTTAAAGTTGTCTATTTCTTTGCAAATAATTTTTTTTCCCACATCAAACTGAGAGGGAAACATGGTGTCATTATTTTATGTAGTTTATTGTGTTATTATTTGACAGTAGATAATGGTCTGTATGTAGAACTGGAACTAAAATCACTTCCACCTTGACCGTGGAATTTTAGCACTTTACAAATTTATCTCACAGGATGCATTGGAACCTTTGGTGGGCCACATTTGGCCCCTGGGCCACATTGATTGATTGATTTTCTGATAGATACTTTATCAATCGCTTACAGAAAATTACATGGTTACAACAGCAGAAGAGCTGCAGTAACAGGCTGCCCACCACAGGCGCCAAACAAGAGTTCCATGGACACAGAAACAGAATTCAAGCACATACAATAAAACCTACTCACACAGCAGACATTGTCGATACAGAACACGTGGAAAACTGTGCTGGGATTTTTTGAAGTGATTCTAGGTCAGAAAAAACATACAGGGTTCAGAGACAGACACAGATTGGATTTGTGGGGGGGGTGTTTCTGTATGTAGGGCAAAGTCTTTGAAAGAGTTTGTGTGTGTAAAATGTAAACACAAGACCTCCTTATCAGTCCCTCTCCTGTTTTTTGACCTTGAAAGACTGTAGTGGGACAGACAGAGGAAAACCTTGAAAACATAGCTGCCTTATTCAGTCTGAGGAGAAAAGATTTAGGTCAAGGGAGAAAAACGATTTTGTTGTTTAATTTGGGTACAACTTAATTTAGTTGTAAACTGGCTTCAGCATTACTCCACACTTTGGACCGAAAAGATTCCTCCACAGTTTGTCCATTTTCCCCAGTCCTGTGTCATGTTTGACATTCCTGATCTGACACAATCTGTGTATCATTTGTTCATTCATTTTTCAAAATAAAACCAAAAATAAGACAATGAAACAAGAAGTTGTTTCTTCATTATTTGTTTCCAAAACCAAAATGAAAAAAACGTCCGGTTTTTCCATTTTCCTTTTTGTGTTTAAATGAATACTGGAAAAAAAAATTTTTTTTTTTTTTCAGCCATTTTCAGTTTTATCCCATTTTGATCGAAAGCAAAGTCCTGAAGCAAGTTGAGTAAACCGGAAATGACCCACAGTGACAAAAATGTAAGCCTACATCCAATTTGGGTAAACTAAGAGGGTCACCCCTAAGCGGTTGCTCAGTTGGTAGAGTGGGTCGCCCAATGACCAAAAGGTTGGCGGTTCGCGTCCCGGCTCTGGCTGTCCACATGTTGAAGTGTCCTTGGGCAAGACACTGAACCCTGGCTTAGGCCCCCAGTAGGACTTACCATAGACCTTAGAAACCTACTGGTGTGTGTGTGAATGGGTGAATTATAGGCTAATATAAAGCACTTTGAGCACCATGAAGGTGGAAAAGCGCTATAAAAATGCAGTCCATTTACCATTTAAGTCCTGAAGATATGACGATGAAGAAAATTAGTGTGATATCATACCATAATGGTAATCCAGAGGCCATGTTTCTTTCGGTGCTTAAGTTTAATTTCCGGTTTACTCAACTTCCTTCAGGTCAAAATTGGATAAAACGGGAAATTGCTGTTATCCGTTTTTTATTTTGATTATACATTGAAACACACAAAAAGGAAAACAAAAAAACAAATGAATATTAGGTTTTTTTTTGTTGTCTTAATGTTGGTTTTATTTTCGAATGAACGAATGATACACAAATTTAACCCAAACACTAATGATAACAAGTGGTTCCAGTTCCAGTTCCGCTCCCACAAAGAATTATGATTTTCAGTCCTGCTCCTTCCCGCACCTGCCATAGTATGTGCCGCTCCTTCTCACAAGTCCCACAGGATTCAGACGTGAGTTGAAATGTGGCGTAGGGAAGACTACTTGAACGGTGTCCCTTGGGGGCCTGAGTCCTTCTGATCGAATCTCAGTCCGTGGACAGCGTGAGGCCAGTCACGCGGCAGTGTCCAGTTGGGTTGTTTGGGATTTAGCAGTGGGTGGTAAACTCCATCTAAGGCAAAATACCAGCACAAGACCGATAGTCAACAAGTACCGTAAGGGAAGGTTAAAAAAACTTTGGAGAAAGAGTTCAAGAGGGTGTGAAACTGTTGAGAGGTAAACGGGTGGGGTCCGCGAAAACCGTCTGAGGGATTCAACCTCAGTGGGTCAGGGTCAGCCACTCGGTGCTGGGAGGATCCCCTCGCGGCACTTCCCCGTTTCACGTATATATGACAGCCAAAATTAATTATTTATAGATTTTATTTTAAACATGTTTTTATTTTTGCAGGACTGCAGCTTATCACCGCTCCTGCAATGTGCACTCCCATTCCCGCCCGTGCCCACAGTGAGTTTTGAAAATTTGTCCTGTGCCGCACTGCTTTGTATTGGGTCCTGCGGGACTCCCACGGGAATGCAGGATTCTAATTTTAACTTATTTTATTTAGTCTTAGTGGTGTGGTAACCTATTTAATTTGGACTTTTTCTTATATGGTCCTGATGTAATGAAGGTATTTATTTTATGTTGTATAATTGAGGTTGTATTTATTGTGTTTTTAGTGCATGTGCTGCTGCTGGACTCTTGAATTTCCCTCAGGATTGATCGATCTACCTACCTACCTACCTGCAAACATTTTAGCTCTTAATTATATTTATCATGTTTTTATTAACCCACTATCCAGCTGTCAGATTCCACCTATCGAGATTTCGGCTGATGCGAACCAGACATCTGTGCACAGACTGAACTTCATAACAGAACAGGTCAAAAGTACATATGTACCGTGGTCTTCCTCTTCTCCTGGTGAAGCTGGTTTCTACAGCGGCCTCACACTGTAAAAATTGACTATGACCTTAAGTGTATTTGTTTAATTTCTACTTAAATATGTGATCAGATTTAAAGTTAGACAGAATCATCTACAGAGGAATTTTTCAGACAGATATTTATAGAATATGGACCTGGGAAATATGGTAGTTAGAATTCATAGGAAGCATTAATAGTTTGCATTCAATGGAAGCATTAATAGTTAGCATTCATTGGAAGCATTAATAGTTAGCATTCATTGGAAGCATTAATAGCATTCATTGGAAGAATTAATAGTTAGCAATTATTGGAAACATTAATAGTTAGCATTCATTGGAAACATTACTAGTTAGCATTCATAGGATGCATTAATATTTAGCAGTCATGGGGAGCATTAATAGTTAGCATTCATTCGAAATATTAATAGTTAGCATTGATTGGAAGCATTAATATTTAGCATTCATTGGAATCAATAATAGTTAGCATTCATTGGAAGTATTAACAGTTAGTATTCATTGGAACCATAAATAGTTAGTATTCATTGGAAGCATTGATAGTTAGCATTCATTGTAAGCGTTAATAGTTAGCATTCATTGGAAGCTTTAATAGTTATCATTCATTGGAAGCTTTAATTGTTAGCATTCATAGAAAGCAGTGCTGTTGTTAACGACAGCTGCAGCAGGAAAAGGCTGTAACTCTTTCTCTTTCCATTGATCGTCTTCTGTAGAAAGTCTTAGAGGACAGACTTTTTCCCAGCGTCAGTGGTCGTAGCTCCAGAGCTCTAATTAACATCAGCTCAATATTGACCGTTACCTTTTGAGATGAACAACAGCAGCTTTATCTCACACATTCCTGTTCCTTAATTGAATCAAAAACAAAAATCGACGTTTGTTGCAGCTGCTCAACGGACTTTGGATTTCCCTTCTGGTCGAATGCTGAAAACGTCCTCAGGGACTCAGTCCAATGACCTTGTTTGCATCCGATCAGACAACCTCAGTACATCCGATACAAAGACACAACAGCTGTTCATGTGTAGAAAACAGGGCCGTTTGTTTGCTTTGTGGGGGCCCTAAGCAAAATGCTGTTTGGGGCCCCTATTGACTCAAAGTATGATGAATCCTAAACCCTTTAGATCAGGTTTTTAAAGTGTGGGATAGTGAGCCTCCCCTAAAAGCAGCTGTGCCCTCCATCTTTTTCTTAAAGGTTTTTAGATGTATTGTTTCTGAAACATATTTTTAAAAATTTTTTATCTTCACCTCTATACGTGCTTAAATATATATTTTTAAACAAGTTTTAACATTTGTGTAGGATTATTCTTTAATATTTTTAACATGTTAACTTTTGTGTGTTTTCAGAATATTTTTAAATACATTTTTACATTGTTATATGTTGCTCATATTTTAACATCTTTGTGTATTTATTTATTTAAATTTTTTAAACGAATGTTAACATCTGTGTATGATTAGTTTTGTATGATCTGTTTTTTAAAACATCTAAACATTTTTGTGTTTTTCACAGTTTTTTTAAATAAATTTCCACATCTATGTGTATTTTTTAACATCTCTAAACACATCTTATCATTTTCTCTAATTTTCATTTCAGGTGTGATTTTGCCCTTCACATATACAGTAGTTAATTTTGATTAACTAGTGATTTTTTACTCTCTATTTTAAATAAATGTTTCTCTATTTTTAATGCATTTTACTGTATTTTTATTCCATTTTTCAAAATTTTTGTGCATTTTACTCTTTTTTTGGTGCATTTTAGTGTACTGTCTTTTATTGCAGGATGCTGTGAAAAAGTCCAGATCTTACCTGTCCATCCACTGTCCAAAGGCATCAGGATTTTAGGTTCAGTAGTTCTCTGAATTCAAGGACTAATCTTTTCCTGTGGACGTGTTCATGTTTGGAAACTCTAACACCAAGGACATCATTTAATGAAGCCAGACTTCAAACACAAACTAAACAAACACACAAGCTACAAACAAACAAGTCCAATTACAGCAGTGTTAATATGCAGGGCTAAGTTGGGGGGGTGTTAGTTGCTTTGATCCATGGATCTGACATGATGCTGTTGCCTTTTGGTTCAGTGGGGATTAATATTATCCAGAAAAGAAACTGTAGATCTGTTAATGAAAGGGGTTCCACCACTGCTTCAAAAACAAGTAGAAACATTCACATTCTGTAGGAGATTAGCAGTAGCATTAGCATTTTTATGTGCTTGTGTATCACCACTGGTGTTTTTCTACTGTTCACGGCACTCATGAGATTTTAGTGAATAAAACACAAAGCTGGTGATGTGTGGCCTTCAGGAACATCAGTTAATAATAATGATCAGGTGGTAGCTGTGGTTTCTACATTTTGTAATACATCTATTCTCTGGAGTAAAGAGCACACCTGAATATAAGCCATGCATATCTATGGCACAGTCACAGTATGAAGGAATCCTGTTTCTGGGGTGTGAAGTGGCGTCTTTGAGTGTACAAAAAGTGCTATATAAATTTGACTTATTATTTTTTTGTATTATTATTAGTAGTAGTAGTTTGTATTTATATTGTCATGCTCTTTTTTTATTCATCACTTGTGGCATTCTGTGTGGTAGGAAAAGTCAGATAAGTGACAATAAGTGCTTTGAATCTTAAAGTGGAATTAAGTTTTATTGTGAATTAAACAGGAATAAAATCTCTGATGAACACAAATTCATTAGTGTTATTATTTCGTTTCATCCTGTGACTGAAACCATTTAAGTCAAAGGTCTTCTTCAATGTTGTAGATGAAATTTCAGGAAAACTCCCTCACTCCTGCTCAGTCGCTCTGTTGTTGCCACTCTACTTCTTTCTTACACAAATGGATCAATTCCTTTCAAATTAAAATAATTTCTTGGTGTGTTTTTCAAAGCCACACCCCCAGATGGAACAGAACTGTGCCCCCACATGAAACAGAACCATGCCCCCACATGGAAAAGAACCTCGTCCCCAAATGGAACAGAACAATGTCCCCACATGGACAAGAGCCACACTCCTACATGGAACAGAATCATGTCCCCACATGGACCAGAGCCACACCCTCACATAGAACAGAACCATGCCCCCACGTGGAACAGAACCACATCCCCACATGGAACAAAACCATGTCCCCACATGGAACAAAACCATGTCCCCACATGGAACGGAATCACGTCCCCACATGGAACGGAATCACGTCCCCACATGGAACAGAACCATGTCCCCACATGGAATAGAGCCAGGTCCCCACATGGAATAGAGCCAGGTCCCCACATGGAACAGAACCACGTCCCCACATGAAACAGAACCATGTCCCCACACTACTGGAAATGAGCTGTGCAGTGTAAACAGCTCAAATACTGACCTGAACAACACAAACATGTGGCACTGACACTGATACCAGGATGTTTTTGAGTTCAGAAAGTGTTTACAAACTTCTGTGTGTGTGTCTGTGTGTGTGTTTTGATGCAGATGTAGGTCAACGGGAAAATAGGGTTACATTTTGAATTTTAGATAAAGCTTGATAAATATGTACAATGTTTACAGCACTTTTTTAAAACTAATTTAAATCCTAAGGCTTCAGGTTTAGTGTGTGTGTATGTGTGTGTGTGTGTGTGTGTGATTGTGTGTTATCTTTGGCCTCATTAACAGTGAGCTGATGGGTTAGCGAGGTTAATAGACATTCATAATCTAAGCGCAGCTGCAACCCCCACACTTTTATAGACCACTGACACCAACACACAGATATGTGTGTGTGTGTGTGTGTGTGTGATGATAGAAAACACACACTCCAGGCAAACACATGCTCTTTTCCCTCCCAGTCCTCTGATCAGCCTGGAGCCTAATCCTTCCTTATCATTCAGATGATGGGCCCTCTGCTTCAGGGGCCTCCAATACATCCCATAATACACCCCATAAATCACAGTGTGAGGCTGAGGCTGTGTCACAGCCCAGTGAATGTCCACCGTCCCCTCCTCTTCTGCCGACACAAACATCTTTATGTCACTGGATAAACAATAAAAGCCAATGAAAAGGGCAGTTTTACACACACACACACACACACACACACATACGCAGTAGTGAATTTAAAGACATCTTTTTAAATAAAATAAAATAAAAATTTGAAAATGAAATGAAATTGTAAAAAATTAGTAGAAAAAAATATTTAAAAAATTAATCAATTACAAAATAGATTAAATAAATAATAATAAATAAAAACCATTTTAAAATGAAAAAAAAAAGATAAATAATATATATATTTTTTTTAATTAAACATCTGCAAACATTTGAAAAATACACATTTGTCTTTGCACCTGGAATACAAGGCGCCAGACTCAGGAAATTTTAAGATTATTTCTTTTTTTCCCATCATGCTCTAGAGATGCGCAGTTGAAGTGTGCACCCGCAGGCAGTACGGATCAACCGTGGATCGGCTCGATGACACGATGAAAGATAATATTTTAATTAAATTCGGGTCGGTTGCAGTTGAAGCACTCAAATAAAAAAATAATAAATATATTGCATAATTTAAATTGCCCATAGGTGTGAATGTGAGAGTGATTGTTTATCTATATATGTTCAGCCCTGAGATGAACTGACGACTCATACAGGGTGTACCCCTCCTTCACCTATTGTAGCTGGATTAGGCCCCCAGGGACCCCTGTGGCAGGGGTCCCTGGGGTCCCATAGGTAAAGAAATGAAGGAAAATGAAGGAAAATTACACTAAAATACTTTTTAATCAGACAATAGTCTGTTGATGTTGTCATAGCACACATCAACGAACATTTCTGTAAATCTCTCAGTGTTAGCTTCTCACTCGTCATCGGAACTTGTTTTATCCTCACTAGGGTTGCTGGGGTCACTGGGGGCCTAATCCAGCTACAATGGGTGAATGCGGGGTACACCCTGTATGAGTCTCCAGTTCATTTCAGGGCTGAACATATATAGATAAACAATCACTGTCACATTCACATGATTTAGATTAACCAATTAACATATCAGTGCATGTGTTTGGATGGTGGGAGGAAACCAGAATACAGGGAGAAAATCCACACAGACACGGTGAGGGAATCGAACCAGGGTCCTTCTGTCTGTGAGGCACGAGTGCTAACAACTGCACCACCGTGCCGCCTCCTCACTATGTCTCAGTATTAGCATAAAACACTATTTTTCAACTATTTTCTCAGGGCCAGATGTAATATTCCAGCATCCATACAATTGTAAATATTTTACCTGGTCATGTTCACGTTGTGCGGTGGGTGGAGATAATTTTGGAATCGCTGTAAAATAGAAAAAAAAAAATCCCCATAAAGACTCCAGTTTACTGCCAAGATATAGGCTACTACTGAACTACATTGTTTGAAAAAGACGACAGGTATAGTCCTAACAGCCAAGGCATCTTCATTAGACCTAAAAACTAATCGGTGGATGGTTCGGTTCTGAAAATTGGGGGAAAAAGGATAGCAGGCGTACAGAGATTTTTAAGAAGCAGTTGCAGATGAAAATATACGCCATCCATGCATCTCTAACATGCTCACATTCCTTTATAACAAAATGTAAATAATTTTTTCCCAATTAAATAAATTCCTTATTTATTAATGACACAAAAAAAATCATTCAATTAGTCACACAAGGACAAGTATTAATAATTTCACACTTTAACGCTTTTTTAAACTTTCACAAGAGTATTTCTTTTACTTGAAATTCAGATTTGTCTCCAAATAAACCTGTATAAAACTAAAAATGAATGAAACTTCTGCTTCTGATCCATGTGCCGTACATGTAAAAAATGTGTGCTGTACAGTACAATTGGTACATACATGTATATATATATATATATATATATATATATATATATATATATATATATATATATATATATATATATATATATATATATATATAGCGACTGGATAGCTTAGTGGTCTACACCACTGACTTTGGTTGCCGGTTCGAATCCCAGGTGTGCACTTGGGATATAATTTGGGATATTGGGTATATACATGCCTATACCTCATGATGAGTGATACAATAAATAGAGTCATACCGGCTCAAACGGCGCCCGGGACAACAAGGTCCGCGTTAGGGGACATGGTACTGACATGGTACTGATGGAGTGTTACTACGGGAGTAACCCCAGTGAGAGAGGGTACATGCAGAGGATGTGGGAGAAATGGTTGCTTCGAAACCCCACATCCTCACTGACTAAGAAACAGCTCTAGCTCAGTGTTCGAATATCCGCAATAAGAGGTTGCTATCACAGCTAGAGATCAATGAGGTACAGTGTTGTACCTCATCCACAGTACAAAGATGCTACGGCAAGGGGGAGCCAGGAGCCAGGTCAGCTTGGGGGTGGTTTCACTGTCCCTACCCTATCACTGAGACCAATCAGCTGATGTACGCAGCAGCAACAGTAATCCTAGAGATGCTTGGCTACAAGATGAACAGCCAGAGCAGCCAGAAGGTTGCCCCATGGAGCAAAGATCATGGCAGCATGGAGAGAAGTCAGTTCTAACAGAACTAAGCAGAGGTGTGAATCTGAGGAAAGCACTACCCAAGAAATACAACAAACTGTCCACAGCTGAGGCACTGGAGACTGCTAAGCAAAGGCTCACAGGACTAGCTACCTGCCTAAAGAGATACGCAAGAGAGGTAGAGGCCAGGAGAATAAACCAGGTGTTCTCCACCAACCCAGCTAAGGTCTACTCTCAATGGCAGGGGGACAAGGTGACAACGGACCCACCTAGGGCTGAGACTGAGCAATACTGGAAGAGCATCTGGGAGAATGAGGCAACACATAACACCAATGCCCAATGGCTGACAGACTTACAGGCAGAGCACAGCCAGAACAAGACCCAGAACAAGACCCAGTAGTCATCACACTAGCAGACATCCAAACCAGCGTGTCCAAAATGAAGAGCTGGACAGCACCAGGGCCCGACATGATTCATACCTACTGGCTTAAGAAACTGACAGCACTCCATGAACGCCTAGCAGCACAGATGAACCAGCTGCTGATATCGGGAAACCACCCAGAGTGGCTAACCCAGGGCCGGACAGTCCTCATAATGAAGGACCTCCAGAAGGGAACAATACCATCTAACTACCAGCCTCAGCACCACATGGAAGCTTCTATCAGGCATCATAGCAACTAAGATGAGTAGGCACATGGAGCAATACATGAGCAGAGCACAGAAAGGAATAGGCAACAACACCAGGGGAGCCAAACACCAGCTACTGGTTGACAGGGCAATTGCCCGAGATTGCAAGACGAGGAACACCAACCTGTGCACTGCCTGGATTGACTACAAGAAAGCCTATGACTCAATGCCACATACATGGATACTAGAATGCTTAAAACTGTATAACATCAACAGGACACTAAGAGAGTTCATCCAGAACTCAATGAGGCTGTGGAAGACAACTCTGGAGGCCAACTCAAAGCCAATTGCACAAGTGAGCATCAGATGCGGCATTTACCAAGGAGATGCTCTGTCCCCCCTGCTGTTCTGCATAGGCCTAAACCCCCTCAGCCAGATCATCTCAAAGAGTGGCTTCGGATACCAGTTCCGAAGTGGAACATCCATCAACCACCTCCTCTACATGGATGACATCAAGCTGTATGCCAAGAATGAGCGTGACATCGATTCCCTAATTCACCTCACCCGGATCTACAGCAAAGACATTGGGATGTCATTCTGACTAGATAAATGTGGGCGGATGATATCTAGAAGAGGAAAGGTGATCACAACTGAAGGGGTTGACGTATCTGAAGGGAATATCACAGATGTGCAGGAAAGTTACAAATACCTAGGGATCCCACAGACAAATGGTAATCATGAGGAGGCAGCTCGGAAGTCAGCCACAGCCAAATACAGAGGGTAAGGCAGGTCCTGAAAAGTCAGCAGGTCCTGAAAAGTCAGCTGAACGGCAAAAATAAGATCCAGGCCATTAACACCTATGCCCTGCCAGTAATCCGATACCCAGCTGGGATAATATCCTGGCCACTGGAAGAGATACAAGCCACTGATATCAAGACAAGGAAACTCCTTACCATGCATGGAGGGTTCCACCCCAAGTCCAGTGTCCTGAGGCTGTACACTAAGCGAAAGGAAGGGGGCCGAGGACTAGTAAGTGTCAGAACTAGTGTCCAGGAGGAAACGGCGAACCTCCAGGTCTACATCAAGAAAATGGCCCCCAATGACCAACTGCTAAGTGAATGCCTCAGGCAACAAAAGCCCAGTAAGGTCGAGGAACCAGAGGGGCTATCATGGAGGGACAAACCCTTGCATGGCGTGTACCATCGGCAAATTGAGGAAGTGGCTGATATGGAAAAGACATACCAGTGGCTGGAAAAGGCTGGACTAAAGGACAGCACAGAGGCACTACTCATGGCTGCACAAGAACAAGCCCTGAACACCAGAGCAATAGAGGCCGGGGTCTACCACATCAGACAGGACCCCAAGTGTAGGCTGTGTAGAGAAGCCCCTGAAACAGTCCAGCACATCACAGCAGGGTGTAAGATGCTGGCAGGCAAGGCATACATGGAGAGGCATAACCAAGTAGCGGGCATACTGTACAGGAACATCTGTAAAGAGTATGGACTGGAGGTCCCGGGGTCAAGATGGGAGAACCCCCCAAAGGTGACAGAGAACAAACAGGCCAAGATCCTGTGGGACTTCCAGATCCAGACTGACAAGATGGTGATGGCCAATCAGCCTGACATAGTGGTGGTGGATAAACATGAGAAGACAGTGGTGGTGATAGATGTAGCAGTCCCCAGTGATAGCAACATCAGAAAGAAAGAACATGAGAAGCTTGAGAAATACCAAGGGCTGAAAGAGGAGTTAGAGAAAATGTGGAGTGTGAAGGCAACAGTGGTACCAGTAGTAATCGGAGCACTAGGGGCAGTGACCCCCAAGCTGGGAGAATGGCTCCAGCAGATACCAGGAACAACATCAGAGATCTGTGTACAAAAGAGCGCATTGCTAGGAACAGCTAAGATCCTGCGCAGAACCCTCAGGGTCCCAGGCCTCTGGTCGAGGACCCGAGTCTGAAGGAGACACCGCCCAGGTGGGGCGAGAGGAACATTTTTTATTTTATATATATATATATATATATATATATATATATATATATATATATATATATATATATATATATATATATATATATATATATATAATTCTGACATCACTGTCATTTATTTATTAAATATATATATATTTACATATCAAATTGAGTAAGAGCTTTGGGTTTATATAAACATGACAAACATACAATAGGAAAGTACTGGATCCTTTAAAATTATGCTGGAATTAACGAAGCATTCTTCCACTTTTACGCTTCGGTTCTTGTAGTTTCTTAAATTCTGCACAAAGACGATCATTCACACAAGCATGTTCAAAAGTACTAAAACACAATTGAAGCTTCCACACTGTGGGTTTTCTGCAGCAATGATGCTACATTTCTGCTTGATTTGAGCTGAAACTTCCGTCACATGCTCCAGTTACACATGAGCTCAGAGACGTCACTGTTATTTAAGGTGGAATTACTTCACATTTTTATTTCACAGAGTAAATCTACTTTAAAGAAAAAAAAGGTTCCTCTGTGTGTGTTCTCATTTTCCAAAGCTGTTGTTTAAAATTAGTACTGTCAAAGTATTTAATCAGATTAATTATGTTGATGGATTCATCTGAGTTAATGTGTTAACTGTTGATAGTCCAACATACGCAGAGGAAGCACTTGCTCACAAATGGAAGTAAACCACCCAAACCTGCAGCTTTCCCTTCACAGCCTACACTCAATTAATGTAGTTTGACATCAGAGATTCTCAGACATCGGCTGATATAAGCCACTTTCAGAAATAATAACCACAATCATTCATTTGTTCAAACACCAACAGCAGCATATCTGACCATTTATGTCTCATAATTATCATAATTATCATAATTATCCACAGAGGAACCATACTCCAACAAACATGGTCATAATCCAACAAAAACATCCAGACCAATAAATATGTAGTCCAAATGCAGTCCAAGAACATATCAAAACATTAAAGTGTTAGCTCAACATTTTGTACCTAAAGCTCTGGTTTTAGGTTGTCTGGGATGACTTAGAGACTTTTTGATCACAATTTTGATATTTGGTGCTGAAATAATACAGCCTCCCTCACTTTAACATTGACTCCAATGGGCACTCAGAAAATCGCTCATAAAACGGCATTAAACTTTTGTTTGCAAAGACATGAAACTCACTGTGTGGTCAGGGGTGAACAGCCATACATTGACCCGAAATTCATCGTGCATTATGCCTTTTGTTTTAGCATTTGGTGGACCTATTTTTCCAGATGTATCACACCCTTGAATTCTTCCGTTGCGTCATAGTATCTTTGTACTATGTGTTGTAGTGCAAGGTACCACAACTGACAGAAACTACAGGTTACATACAAATACACCCTTTTCCTTTTCCAGTGGTGGAGTAATACTAGCTAAACCAATAAACATCAATGGATGAGGACAGAAATGGGAATATAACTTGTGTGGATGTATATTTTCCAGAGATTTTCAGGTCAATGTATCGCTGTACACCCCTGACCACACGATGAGTTTCATGTGTTTACAAATTAAAGTTTAATGCCGTTTTATGAATGAGTTCCCAAGTGGACTGAACTATGGAAAATGTCAAAATTGTGATCAGAAAGGCTCTAAGTCATCCCAGATGATCTAAAAACAGGGCTTTATGTGCAAAATGTTGAGTAAATATGCCAGATGGCAGTTCAGTCATTTAATGGGCCCTGCCAATTAAATTTTCAATTTTACATATTGGGCCCCAAATCACACGAACGTCATCTCACAGGGCTTTACAGGGTTAATTGGAGAGAACAACCAATCACAGAAATAGATGAAGTCCCAAGCATCCCCTGTTCTTAGATCCTCCTTCTCGGGAGACCCAGTGGGAAAGAAGAAATCTCGGGGAGAACCACAGTGAAGGACAGATCCACTCCCATGGACGGACAGGCAATAGATGAACATCCATTTGTAGATGAAAGGGGGGGGGGGGGCAGGTCCATCCATCAGACAGTTCAGGGTGGGGGAGCAGGTCTGGGGTCACAGGTCAGCACAGGACACAAGTGAGGTACTACAGATTCTGTTGTCTATGGTTCCTTACGCGGATACTACAGAAAGACTGGCAACTCAAACACAAATACAGACTGAACTGTGACTTCAGTCTGATTTAACTAACCTAACCATATGCTTTTTCAAACAGGAATGTTTTCAACCTAATTTTAACTGCAGAGAATGTCTCGGCCTCTTTAATATTAAATGGAAGTTAATTCCATAAGACAGTAACCATGGTAACTAAAGGCTCTAGCTCCTACTGTACTTTTACAAACCATGGGAACTTTCAGTAGACCTGCATTCTGAGAACGAAGGGTTTTATTTGGCTGGTACAGAACCAGATCATCTTTAAGATAAGAGGGGCCCATACCATTAATGGTTTTATATCTCAGGAGAAGGATCTTAAATTTAATTCTAAACTCAACTGGAATCCAGTGAATGGTTTGGAGCACAGGGGTGATGTGCTTTTTTTTAGGGGCTTTCGTTTTTTCAGCGTTCATATTCATTCATTCATATTCCGGTTTATCCTCATATTTTCTATTTATAATAAAAGCTCAAGTCTTTAGATTCACTGTTCTACTCTTTGTTCTGCACCAGGTTGTTGTTCAGCTTCATGTGTTTCTGACCCTAACCCTGTTCTGCTAACCTGCCTGCCTGTCTGCTCCCCGGTAACATACCTGCCTCTGTCCTGATTATGTCTTTTCCCCAGAAAAAGACTGACAACCACAGACATGGACATGAACACCGTTGATCACAGGTGTCAAACATAAGGCCCAGGGGCCAAATCCGGCCTGCCAAAGGGTCCAATCTGGCCCGTAGGATGAATAACAATGAAGATATTAACGGTGGAAAAATGATTTGAATGCAGGTACTACATACAGAATAATTAGATCTCAGTTGGGTCAGACCATTAAAATATGATCATAATTACCTAGAAATGATGAAAACTGCAGATTTTAATGTAAAGAAGTCAAATTACATTAACATATTTATGGCCTGGCTCTTCAGAGATCATATTGGGCCAAATGTGGCCCCTGAACTTAAATGAGTTAGACAGCCCCTGGGTAGACAAATGTCAGCCATTATAAGTAAACATAGAAACAAAAATTAAAACAATTTGGATGTTTTACCTACTCTTCCCCAAACTGAATCAGATCTATTCTGTGCCACTGCCAATCTATAAAAGGGTTAAACAAACTAATACACTTTGCTTTCATTTTCTTTGTGTGTGTGTGTGTGTGTGTGTGTGTGTGTGCGAGCTTGTTTTGCTATCTTTATGGGGACATTGATATGTTTACATAGTCATGTTGTGAGGACCTCTGACACTCTGGGGACCAAAATTCAGGTCCCTACGAGGGTTAAATACATTTGTGTGATGTATGCATATGATCAATGATGTCCCCTAAAGACACATTAACTTGTTTTTTGTGGAAGTCCCCATAAAGCATGAAGCAAGCAGGGGCAAAGTAAAACATGGTTATCAAAGGTTTATAACATTTTATATTGAATTTCATTTTGTTATTAAATTTAGTGTTTTATACTTTTATATATTTAAAATTTTTGAAGTTGTTTTTTTTAAAGATGTGTTTACTTTTTCCATTCATTTTATTTATTTTTGGATTTATTTAATATTTTTATAGAATATTTCTAATATTTTTTAAGAAAAAGAAAAATATGTTTACACTTACTACAAAATGGCTACTTTACCTACAAGTAATTATTACAGATTTGGTCCTCATGTGACATGGAAACCAGTGTGTGAGTGTGTGTGTGTGTGTGTGTGTGTGTGTACTTGTCTTCCTATATTAATGAATGAATTCATTCATTCATTAATATGTTTACACGCAGTCACACCATAGGGACCAAAATTCAGGTCCCCACAAGGGTTAAATATAAATAAATGTCCCAATTAGTAAAATGATGTGGCTCTATAAATACTTTTTTTCTTTTCTTGAAGTCCCCATAATGCATGAGGGAAACAGGTGCAAAGTGAAACATGTATTTTTCAAAGGTTTGAAGATGTGTTTATTTATTTTTTATTTGTATGTATTCATGTATTTTTAAATTTTTCAAATGTATTTTTATGTGTTATTATTTATTCTATACTTTTATTTATTTAATTTTTGAAATTATTAATTTACTCATTCATTTTGTTTTATTCTGTTCTTATGTTAATTACATTTTAATTATTTTATAAAAAAAAAAAAAAAAAAGACGCAATAGGTTCTTGATTACAAACTTGGTCCTCATGAGGCATGGAAAGGAGAATATGTGTGTGTGTGTGTGTGTGTGTAGTTAATAACAGGTTGAAAATTACTCATGTTCGAGGCAGTGGACAAAGTTTAACTGCAGGTTTTTTTTGTTTTTTGAGTTTGTTAGCCTGATGCTAATGTAGGAAGCTGGAATCCTAGTAATGAGTGAGTAGTGCAGACCTGTGGTTAGCTCTGCAGCTGTCAGAGGCTAATTAGCGTATGGTGTTTCCAACATTTTAAAACCTCTTTTTGAAATGGCACAGAAGCCGGCGGAGCATTTACGACTCCTCAGTTTGGGGATTAAACCCAGCAACAGCCACTTCATCCACAGGAAACCATAAGCCCCAAATTAGCGCCACATTAATGCAGGTCAGTTTGAATGTTCAGAAGCGTCGGCCGCTCGGCTCCACGTCTGATCACGAGGTATTTACACTGAAATGCTAACTGACATGTAGAGGTCTGCAGAGCGCTGGTTCCACACACAGAAGAGGATTAACTTAGCTAAAGGAACTCTGAATATCCCTTTCATTAAGTAAAAAAAAAACATCACTCATTGGTGCAGAGAGGGAATTTTGGTTTTGGAGGGCAGTCATTACAATAAAGCAGAGGAAGTTGTGTCGGGGGCAACACGGAGAGATTCAAGCAGTAATTTTTCTAACGGTGAGATTAGTTTAATCCTAAAGACGGAGAAGGGATCTGACTAATGCTGTGTATGAGTCAACAGGAATTAGGCTGTTCAACATTTTTAATGGTTCCTGTAGCGGCAGGGGGAAAAAAAACAGATACAGAACTTCTAATCCCATTGGTAGAACTTTTCCACAGATCAAGGAAGTAGACTACACCAGGACATAGCCACAGATCCAGGAAGTAGACCACACCAGGACATATCCACAGATCCAGGAAGTAGACCGCACCAGGACGCAAGATTTTTTTCCCTAGGATGGCGACAGATTGATTTACATATACCAATTTCATTGGTATATGTCATCAATAGATTCACGCAGCATCATTGACTGGATCATCTAACATCAGATTGGCTAGCTATCTAAAGTAATACGAAGGATTTAGCTAGTTCATTTATCAATAATATTCTTTTTATTCATCATGCTTTCGTGCCAGCACTGCCAGCAGCCAGGAAAGGGAGAAGCAGAAGCAGGGGCAGGAGAATGTTCACTTTTGGAATGAATGAATGAAGTTTGACATGATTAGATTAACGTTAAATGGTGATAGCTTAGGCTAGCTAGTTAGCTGGTTATTATAGTTGACACTTCGATGAAATTGTGATGGCTTGAACAGTTTACTGTCCAGAACCTTTGAATGTAACTGTGTGTTTTTATGAAGGCTACGCTGTTGTGTAGTTTACTCTTTCTATTGGAAAGCACTCTGTGGCTGCTGCCTGAGATGGACACTATATTAATAAAGTTTGCTTTAAACTTCATTCATTCTGACCTACTACCAAAAGTCACCATTATCCTGTCCCTGCTTCTACTCCTCCCTTTCCTGGCTGCTGTCAGTTTTGGCATGAAAGCTTGATTAATAAAACATTATCAATAAATGAAATAGCTAAATCCTACATAGTACTTAACCTAGCTCGCTAATCTGATGTTAGATTCCAGTGAGTGATGCTGCTCGAGTCTATAGAGTTGGGTGACCAATGAAATTAGTCCGGGGCGTGGGATACGTGAATTAATCTGACGCTATCCAAGGGAAAAAAAACACAGCCACAGATCCAGGATGTAGACCGCACCAAGACACAGCCACAGATCCAGGAAGTAGACCACACCAGAACACAGCTAGTAGAGCTGCTACGTGAGCACATTTGTACAAAAAAAACCCCAGCATGGATGGAAGCTTATACACAAAGTGCTCAAAAATGAACACTTTGTCTTTAATAGCCCCTCCTCTTTTTGTTTTAACATTGGCAGGATTTTAATGTTTTTAATATTTTAGTTTTTAATATTTGTTTTTCGTTCTACTATATAAGCCCGTGAAAGAAGGATTTGTGTTGGTCCTGCCAAAATATATTTATCAATAGATGAATGGATGCAGAGGTTCTATAGTTACCATGGAAACAATTTGATCTTCTACAACATTTATTCACACAAAAAAAGACCATTATAATAACAAGTAAAGGAAAATTTATATTTTTGGTTGAATTGAGCTCAAATAAATCCACCAGTGGAACCAGGTAAAATGATCTCAGATTTTTCGGATCTATTGTCTATAAACCAGTTCTTCTATCTGACTGAAAGTTTCCTCATTAAGTGATTCTTTCTGATTTTCAGTCAAGTAGAAATGAGACAAATACACTTAAGTTTAGATTTACATTTTTTTTTTACAGTATATTTAATTGATGACTGATTTTACAGAAAAAAAAATCCCCACTTTTCTCAGTTTCTCATAAAATAACCACCAGCTTTAATTTGAGGTTTGAACATCTACATAATTAATCAGTTAAAACAAGAAAAAAACTGATTTTTACTGATAAAAATGCGAAGTACAGAGGGTAATAATGCAGTAAATGTTGATAAATGACTGAAGAAAAGGTTGAAAATAGAGACAGAATGATTTGTGAAGCCTGACAAAAGCCTGCCTGGGCCTTTATGGGTTAACAGAAGCACATGTAATTGGCTATTAGGGACTTTCACGGCATTTTCAAGGCTCCAAAAGAAGTACAACTTTTTTCATCCAGTGTATTTTCAACTTCAGTTCCTGACCTTTATAAATTCTGCATTTCACTGAAGCAGCAATTTCACAAACATGGACAAAAGGAGGAAGTCTATCAGATGTAATCAGAGCTTCGGCAGCACATGTGAAAGCGCTGATGAAAACACAACAAGACGATGGTGGTCACGAGCACAGGTGGCTCTGTAGCATTCCAGTGTAGTTTGATCCAAATATTCTGCAAAGGTTCCACACATTTTCACTCAATCTGAAATGATGATGCAGATTTATTCACATTTAAACCTGCTACTGTGCTGCAACTGTCACGGGTCGGTTCATCCCAAACTTTGCCACTTAGATCCAATCTGTGTTAAAAACATGACCAAAGCACAGCTGTTACTGGAGGAGCCGCTCCACTTTAGTGGATAAAAACTGACGCCGTTTCATCCTGAGTTGAACTGGATCACATGACTTTATTTTAAACCCTCCAGATTCCACTGGGACTGAAGATGAGCAGAGGAGTAGAAGAGTTGAAATAGCTCATAGTAAGGCTGTCAAAGGACTCCATTTTTTTTTTTAAAATCCGATTAATCACAGGGTTGCTGGGAATTCATTTTGATTAATCACAATTTAATATTCTTTTTTTTTTATCTAATTGTGTTTTCAATTTGACTGAAGCATAGCTAACAATTCACACCACCTAAGTACAAAGTTGTAAAAAATATATATTTTGTGCAGATGGAAATATAAAAAACATCACTGTACATCACCCAATGAGAATCGGATCAATAAGCATAAACATTACATGCACCCACTCCTCCTGGTACCTGCACCCACTCGTCCTGGTACCTACGTACATTGAGGCTTTTGCTTTTTAGCAGTGTGTTGGACTTACCAGCCATGCTTAATGAATGAAAATTAACTTATCATCAGCATATATTCACACGTAATTGTAGAAGGTAAAAAAACAAACAAACAGATCCATTGTAGGTGGGGCACTTACAATTGTAGTCCGGGTCTGAGAAACCATCAGGGATTGCACACAGTCATTTGGACCCTCTAATAATAATACTGAACTAAATGTATGGCAGTTTATGGCTTCTTTGCTGGTAATTCTGCTGCTCCTATCACCTCCAGCTTCGACCATGCCTCTTCACTACACATCTACACAGCTCATCAGTCTCAGAAACGGATTGAGTCTATTTACGGACATCATAACCTCCCTGAAACAACTCTGCCTTGTCCCCGGCACACCATATATCCACTTTTTTACTCACATAAAAAATGTTAGTCAATCTGAATAAATGACGACCACTGGTCAACCAAGAAAATTCTTAGTTTGAGACAGCCCTAGATATTTCAGAGCTGTTCAGTCCATAAGGTCCACCTGTGAACCTGGACCCAGTGGTTCTGTAGGCAAGGAGAACCTGTGAACTAGAGGTCTGTGTGGGACTGATTTTTCTGTCCCACTCACATCCACAGATATGTATAATATTTCATTCCGCTCCTACTGGCAAATGTTATCATTCGTCCCACTCCCGCTCTGCTAAAATCTGACATTTTTCCCCAAGTGCTCAATGTGCTTCCATTCTGGCCCGACAGAGATTCGCTGGAAGGAAGGGGAGGGGGGTGGCTGGCCCACCCCAATTTCACTTTGGCACGTCCAAAAACTGCATTCTGGAACCACCACTGAATTAGCTCTCCTGCCACATATCTTCCCCAGATTAAAAAAACAACAACACATTTGACACTTTTCAAATAGGCCTACATATTTGAATCATTTTGTGAAATGCATTTAATGCAAATGTATACTTTATGACACTCCAAATAACTCCTGCTCCCGCGACCTCACCTCTCCATTCCCGCCCAGTCCTGCAAGAGGCTGTCAAATAATGACCGCAGGCTTTTGCGCCACATCCCGCAGTTCCCATCGAGTCAGGTCCCGTTGCAGGCCTCTACTGTGAACGTAGACCAGTGGTTCCTGTAGATTGTTTGGATCAGAGGCTTTTTCAGAAACAGGAGCACTGTTGATGTTTGTCATGATGATGAGGACCAGGTCTGGACTCAGGTGCCCTCACACAGCATCATATTGTGCTATAGTGTGGGTGGACCAGATCCAAGACCACCTTCTGAGGTGGACTAATTACAGTGATCGAGAGTACGGATTGGAATTTGGATTGGAGTGCAGACTGGTGTACAGACTAGATTACTCTGTGTAAAATCACCCTCAGTCACATCATCATAAGCCTCATTCTTCATCCAACAACATTCTAATGTTTGCACAAACACCATGAGACAGTGGAAAAAAACAACCGCTCGGGTGTTTTCCTTCTCAGATTCAGAATAAGCCATTGTATTTTACATTTTTCAAAGGCCTTACATGACTGAAGTTGGCGTGTGTGTGTGTGTGTGTGTGTGTGTGTGGGTGGGTGGGGGGGGGGGTGTACCCCTCTACCCCTGCACCCTTATACAATGTTTATGTTAGAAAAAAATGAACATTGATTTTAGATTTTGGGATTTTCCTGAATTTTTTGGGGTGTCTGATCACTGTCACTACGTTTACATGCATTTAGAGAAATTTGAATTATTGTCTTAGTTTGACTAATATCTTTAATTTCCCAACCTTAGTCAGACTGGAATGGAATGGAACTGCACTTTTAGAAGTGGGACTAACCAAGTCAGATAATGTGGTTCTAATGGAATCTCCATGACAACATGTACGGTACTGTAATAAATCAGAGTTTGAAACAGTTTGTACCAAATATACTGAACTGCTGCATGGTTATCATTTATATCTTGTAGCTTATATCTTCTTCATGGTTGTGGTCCATTTCTTCTCTAGGTGTTCTTCTTCTACTACATCTACTTCAAATCGGATGCCTTTGTTTCACTGATTGTTCTTCTATGGCACCAACCAGAAGAATGCTAATGCTAAATGATGTGTCGCCTCAGCTAGTGTCTGGGATTCTAACAATAATATGATTCTCTTGCTGCACATGTAAACTGAGATCCTTAGCTGGATTATTGACAATAACTGGACTTAGATGTGACTGTAAACATAGAGACTCCAGTATAGAGATGCACGGATGACATATATTTCCATCTGCAACTGCTTCTTAAAATCTCTATCCACTATCCATTTGCATGAACGCTATTTCACTAGTTTTCAGAACTGAACCCACCATCCATCCACCGGTTTGTTTTCAGGTCTAATGAAGATGCCTCGGTTATTAGGACTTGTGAGTGCTTCAACCACAACCCACCCAAATTTTATTACAATTATTATTATTATTATTTTATTTTTTTTTTTTTTTTTCATCACATCATCAGTTTGATCCACAGTTGATCTGCAGTGCCCACGGTTCAAGCACACATCTCTACTCCAGTAAACATATTTTCATCAGGATGTAACATCTATGATTGGTTTTACCCGCAATAAAACTCCAGAGATGGAGCTGATGACTGTGGGTTCATGTTCTACTCTGAGGAAGATGAGGAAGAGGTGTATTTGTCAAAAGAAGGTTCTGGAATCTCCAGTCTTCAGTCATTCTAAGGATTTATCCTCATTTAGTTCATGAACATCCTACACTTTCATCACGTTTGACCCCCCCCCAACCACCACACCCCCTTATTTTTTCACTCCTTCATTCTCTATTTCCATCTCTATCTGACTCTCTCTATCCATCTGTTATCTCCTCCTCGTCTTCTTCTAACTCTTTCACCTCTCTCTCTCCCCTTCCATTCCCTTCCCCCTGTTAAATCTGTCCTGTTGGTAATGCTCATTATTACAACATGAACTTATTTGTTTAACCATTACAGTCAGTGCTGCAGTCATTATACTTTCATTAGTGTCATTAATGATGTTAATGTCAATAATGTTATTAGTGTCAATAGTGCACAAACACAGGACGACTGATGAGACTTGGACTAGACCTGAACTAAAGATCTATCTATCTATCTATCTATCTATCTATCTATCTATCTATCTATCTATCTATCTATCTATCTATCTATCTATCTATCTATCTATCTATCTATCTATCTATCTATCTATCTATCTATCTATCTATCTATCTATCTATCTATCTATCTATCTATCTATCTATCTATCTATCTATCTATCTATGTCTCTCTCTCTCTCTGTCTGTCTGTCTGTCTACCTGAGTGTTGATGAGTTGATTATCGGTGATCAAACGTACATCTGGAACAGTGGGATGAATACATTTAGTGAATAATGTGACCAGCCTAATGTGATGTTGGAGATGCTGCTGTAGAACTGACCCTTCCCACTGCATGTGTTCACACCGGACATGATTCTGCATACATTACCCTTGAATCCAGGCAGCCCCCCCTCCTCCACTGGTATTCTCTACCTACCGTGGCTCTGTGAAATTTCTTACAATCCAATTTAGGTTTCATGAAGTGTCAAAGCCAAACAGGAATAATACTGTCAGCAGGGACACAAAGGTTACCTGCCGTGTGTAGATTATGCACAATCTGAGGCAGCTAAATAGTGGTGCATAGATAAACATGGTCCTGGAGGAGACGTGTGGCTTCATTAAGACTGACAGGTGTCTGAGGTGTTGACAGGTGATGACTTCTACACATGACAGGAATTCTGCGTTAATACTACGCAACACTGCTAGCGCACAAACCGTTCAAACCGTATGTTCAATGGATAGGCTGTGTAGCACTTATGTGATTATTTCAACTACAATATAATAATTCTACCTATAATATAATTACACTGCTCTACAATTTTTTATAATTTATCTCCTTCAGACATTAAATGTGCTAAATCTTACACACTTTAATAAAATGAATCCAAAAACAAATGATGAAGTGCTGTTAGCTCATGTTTTAATATGATGGTGTGTTATTACAAATATATGGTGGTTTATGTGCATGTATACAATTAATTTGTAAATATTCCACTAGAAAGAATCTGTAAAGTGAATGGATCATATTGTGCAGACAGTGTTTTGAAGTAGATCTGGTAGATCTGAGAACAATATTCCTTTGGACTAAAACCTATTCTCTTGTTAATTCTAAGAATTTCAGATTTTTACCCAAGACTTATCTTGGAAACTTGAGCCAACCAGCATTTAAGACTTGAGTTTTTGATTGAAGGGTCAGTGGTTCAAATCCTGCCTCCGACTTTCCACATGTTGAAGTAAGTCGTGTCTTTGGGCAAGACAATGAATGAATGTAATAATTTCATTTAACAATGTAATCATTTCCTATTAGTTTTCATTATTTTCTTTTAGTAAAATAACTTTTTTATTCTTACCTTCTCGCTTTTTCTTTTCTTTATGAGTACCTTGGTACCTTGTTGTGCTTTATTACTATCATTAAGTATGTTATGTAGACTAGGTCTGAAGGGTGGGAAGAGTGGGGCATGTCCAATGCCTCTGAAATGGAATATTCAAATGTCCAATGATACTTAAATCTGCACCAAAAAATGATAAATAAACATGCTTAAAAAAAGTAACAAACCCCCAATAAAGTAATAAGGTATTACATTTTTGGAAAAAAACAAAACAAAACAAAAAACACAAAAATATTACAATATCCATCAGGATATTTTATTGCATTATTGGTGATATTGCATTATTGGGTTTTATTACATTTTGAATTGAGTTTAGTGCAAATTTTATTAAGATTACATTATTGGGTGATACAGGGCTCACCTTAGTGACCGTCTACTCCACGGTTGCGGTTCACCTGAGCAGATGTCTGCTCCTCAGTTGCAGCTCACCTTAGTGAACGTCTGGTCCCTGGTTACGGATCACCTTCGCGACCGCCTGCTACCCGGTTACGGCTCACCTTAGTAACCACCTACTCCATGGTTATGATCCACCCTACAAACCGTCTGCTCCATGGTTACAGCTCACCTTAGCAACAGTCTGCTCCACAGATACAGCTCACCTTAGCGACCGTCTACTGCACGGATACAGCTCACCTTACCGACCGTCTGCTCCTCAGTTATGGCTCACCTTAGCGACCACCTGCTCCTGGTTGCAGCTCACCTTAGTGATCACCTGCTCCCAGTTGCATCTCATCTTAGTGACCGCCTGCTCCCTGGTTACAGCTCACCTATAGTGGCCGTCTGCTCGCCGGTTGTGGCTCACCTTACCAACCACCTGTTCCCGGTTGCGCCTCACCTTAGCGACCACCTGCTCCCAGTTACGGCTCACCTATAGTGACTGTCTTCTCCCCGGTTGCAGCTCACCTTTGCATCACATCTCATGGAGGTGGAAGTCTGACATTGTGCTTCTCCTTCAATCTCTGTGGTAATAATTGGTCTTCAGGTGTAATCCTGGTGTAAACCCAGGATTAAGACAATAGCGTGCACGACAAACATCACGCATGCAACCCCCCACATCTGTCCTCTACTTTACATTTGCCCCTCACACACTCCACACACACATACAGACATAATCATTTATGAGCTGAAAATTCTGTTGATCATCTGTGTGTGCACATACATGTGCATATATATGTGCACGTATGTGTACACCTTCTGCTTTGTGCTTAGATCAGGTGAAAGAGGATTAAGGGATGAGGAGGAAATAATAAAAGGCTTTTTTTTTTTTGACCTCTACAGTAGCAGGAAGGAGATGACACACGTTACACATTGGGTTCACAGCTGGGTTCAGTTAAAGATGCATAATAAAAATACACAATAGAAATACACAGTTAAAGATACACAATAAAATACACAATTAAAGATACAAAATAGAAATACACAATTAAAGATAGACAATAGCAATTCTTGAGGTCATTCAGAGGTTTGAACCATGAATACAGACCAAAATAATGAATGTAAATTACTTAGATTTGGTATATTTCACCAGTACACAGTGGACATTGTTGCCTTGGCAACCACCATAAAAACCAAGAAGAAAAAGAAGAAATGGAAGGAGAAGAAGAAGAAGTAAAAAACACACATCATGTTGTGACAGTTTCAGTCATTTATTGATTTATTTTTATGTTATTCTATTATGTTATGCACCACTCTCTCTGGGACTCATTCTCTGTCACAGTGGGCCATCTCATCTGGGAAGACCACGCTTGGACCAGAAGAGGCCCCCTTCATCCTGCATTCTGAATGTTTAACTTGTCTCCAATGGGATGACCACCACCTGTGGTCAGAATTTCTGGCTTCTGAGAAGACCGACTGTTGTTCTAAATCTTCATCTGGTTGGTGGCTTTGTCCCTGCTGTTGGCCATTTCAACAGTTGCAAATAGACGGACCACTCTACCACTCTATTTCTATTTTCGTGGTACAGAGAAAATGGTAAGAGTTGATCTTAAAGCTGCTTCACTACAACCCCATGGATCGACTGCCTCTAGAGAGTGTCATTGATCACCCATGGGTCCGTGCCAACTCTCATCAAGACTTACCTCCCATCTACCCCTCCAGAAAAATCCTGAGCCCAGCTGGCCAATCTCTTTAGTTTCCCTTCTCTTCTGGGGCTGTTTGAACTGTCCATCCCTAGAGAATGGTCAACATCTACAGGCATCAGGGCCATGGGGGTACATTTTTGGCACATTTTATGATGGGTATAAATACAGTTTATATATTGTGCAGTATGATGTGTGATTACTCTAGACTGATTTGTCTCTGGTACCGGCTGTGTGTCCTGTCTTGATTTCAGAGAATTAGCTCCAGCTGTGGAGGTTTATGGATTTAGTCTGACAACTCGGAGGTGTGGCTGCAGCAAGATGGCCAATGAGCGACACCTGGACACAAGGAGGATTTAAAAGATGGACTTCCTGTCTTTTTGGGTGTGCTCTCCCTGTGCTCTCTTTGGCCTGTAGAGATCATCACTGGCAGCCATGCAGGATTCTTTAGTCTCACATAAATAAAATAAATTACTATATTGTTCAAGAAAAAGAGGTGTATGGTCTTCCATTACCTTTTGGTGTGGACTAAACTAGCTGGCTGGTAGGTTGTTTTTTGCTGGTTTCGAAGATGAACCTGGTGTTTTTCTGATGGTCTGCTGCAAATGAGATAATGAAAGATATTTTTTGTTTATTTGCACAGTGGACAAAATTCCCCATAGGCTATAGGACACTATTCATTAGGGGTAGTGTCCATTTCTTTCACCTTAGGTCGTGGGAAAGTGGGCAGAGCAGTGGTCTCGGGGGTAGCCGTTTAAATCGTTGCTTCCTGGGCTGAGTGTTGGACTGTATTAATGCAGTCATTGAAGTGCATAAGTACCCATCACAAGTGCCACATGACAACTAAGGTTGAGCTTTAGATATGTTTGGCTAGACAGTTAGGAGGAAGTTTCGCCAAAGGCTAAGTTGGCCTGGTGCAAATAAAATTGTAGTTTTGTTCTGTTGGTTTTTTGTTGTATACCATGTCAACTGAACACTGAAATCCTCTTTTTGCAGAGTTCTTGCAAAGAGCTTGTCATACTACATTATCTCAGTTTGCAAAAGCAGATTTGGTGGATTTTGCTGTTCATTTGGGGTGGTAGAAAGCTGACCAAGTTCCTAAAAAGGGTGAGCTGAGGACCATTGTAGAGGGCTTGGCAGTATAAAATTGTATTTTGGAGATTCAACAGAGAGAACTTCCTGATGTTAATCTTCCAGGTTTTATTAAGAAACTGTCTTTCAATCAATATATACAGCTGGAAAGGGGAAAAGGAAAGATTTGCAGAAAACCAGGAAGGCAGAGGTAAATATGACTTTGAAAAGGGACAGGTTAAAGCTAGAAATGTTTAAACTGGAGCTGATAAGAGAGGGGAAAACTAGTGAATTTTTTGCTTGGCTCTGGGTCATTACACCGGCCTCCCATCAGTGGTGCAGACATTGATGTTGCTGGTAGTTTGTGTTTGTTGCTGAAATTTAATGAAAGGGATCCAGATACTTTCTTTGCATGTACGAACGAGTTGCAAATACCAGAGGTTGGCCTGATGCTGATCAGACTTTAATGCTGCAGTGTGTTTTCACAGGTAAGGCTCAGGAATCATATTCTGCCTTTAGTCCTGTTGAAAGTTTGGATTATAGGGTGGTAAAGGCTGCAGTACTTAAAGCCTATGAATTGGTCTATGAGGCATACAGACTCAAATTTAAGAGCTTGAAAAAGGGCGACAGGCAAACTCATGTGAAGTCTGCATGTGATTTTACTGCCTGTTCTGCCTCTGGGGTAGGTGATTATGATGAATTGTGTAACCTCATTGTTTTGGAGCAATTCAAAAATTCTGTCTATATTGCTGTATATTCTGTCCATCTTGCTGTAAGCATTAGTGAAAGTAAAGTCAAAATGGCTTCAGAAGCAGCCGTCCTGGCAGATGAATATATGCTGCTACAGCGTTTGAATGGTGCAGAAGTGTAACTGGGGTAAAATGGGACAATGTGAAGCCTATTCAAGGCAAATTTTCTCCTCATCACATTTTACAGACCACTGTCAGGAGTGTGCCTGGAACAGATGGCAGGTTTGATCCTGGCAAAGTATGTCATTCATGTAAAAACAAAGAATGTCCAATTATTACTGTCAGCACTGATTGCAGGTAATCTAACTCGAGTGTAATATCTCATACATCTGTTAAACTTATCACACTGGTTGATTATATTTATGTCAGATTGGTTTGTTTCTCTGAATGGTGGTAAGTGGAAACCAGTTAAGATTTGAGAGGTGCTTCTCAGAGTTTCATTTTGGAGCATGTTCTGCCATTTTCAGCCATTACAGACACCGGGAACACAACGCCAATTCTTGGCATTACTTTGGTTACATGGTGTGTTCATTACACAGTCTTACTCTGTGCTCATATCTGGTTAATAGTCAGATGGCCATGGGGGTGTGTAATTAATTGCTTATGGCTAGGGTGGATGTTATATTGGGTAAAGACTTAGCTGGGGCAAGGGTGTGGAAGGATGGTCCACCAGCACTTATCACAACTGCAGTACTTAAATGTTGTGAAAGTTTGGATGACTGTGCTAAACAGTATCCACATGTTTTCCCTGTATGTGCTGTGACTCAAGCAATGAACAGGGCCAGTTCAGATATGGGTGAGGAATTGAAACAATTTGATTCTTCTGAATTGTCCTCACCACATAAAGGCTTTTGAGGACACCCAGCAGGGGGTATTAGTCTGTCCTTGGCCTTTGCCAGAAATAGATAGAGAGGAACTCATTTCAGAACAGGCAGGACATTCAGCGTTGTCATCATTGTTTAACTTGGTTTGTCCAGATAACAACAAGCAGGATTTGCAAAATGGCTACTTCCTTTGTGAAGTAGACTGGTGTTGTCAATAGTTTACAACTAGACAAGTTACTCAAGTTGTGGTGCAATCCAAGTTTAGAAAAATGGTGTTATGGTCCGGCCACACTGAACACGAATTTTCACATTCAGGCATCCAGATTACATTCAAAGTCGACGGAGAGATGTGTTTGGACATATTTGGACACATTTGGAAATTGCTGCAGCGTGTTGGAGCATCCGGGCATTGGAACAGCATGTCTTGCCACAAATAAATATGTGTAAATGCTCAAGTTGGAAATATTCAACTTTTCAGGCAAATTCATGTGAGATGCTGCCAACTTTGTTATGTAATAATGTATGATACTCAGATCGACTAAGTAATTACTTAATTACTTTATCCATAACTGAATCGGTGTTACTGTTACTTGGGAAATAATGTGACGGATTCCAATTTGATGAATTGCCCCCCAATGGACAAATGTTGTTGTACAGACAACAACATTTGTCCATTCAGATTTGTCCTTATGTTTCACAGAACTTAAACTATAGCTACGAGAGGAACGCTGCAGCCAAGATATTCTCTTAAACTGGCTAAATGTTTCCAAAATGACACTCTGCTGCGCTGTGTGTGGGTGTTGAAGAGTTGATCTGCTTGAACTTTAAGATTTTTTAATTAAAATTCCAGGAAGCCATTAAACTTAACATATCTTTGGGAAGTGAGAAACCAACATTGGGTCCAAAACAAATAGCAGAGAATGCAACGTCTAGACTACCCTTTTCAAATAGCATACCGTAGGTCAGTAGTAGTTGTTAATAGTTTATAGTGCACGCACAACACAGACAAAGCTGAGCTGACACCACTCCTGTTTTTTTTTTCTCTCCCATATTTCAGACCCACCTCCCATTTTAGAATTTGTCCTGTAATTTATTAGGTCTGAATGTCAAAAACAGAGATCATGTATGGAACGAATGCACGTAATTTGTTGACACTCTGACAACTCATAGATGCGTAGTTGATCTGTGTGCAGGTTGAAATTTTTCCCCCAGATGGTATCGCACACACACAAACACACACACAGACACACAGACCAACGATGGCAGCTCAGTTTTAATGTAAGGAAGCGCAGAACATTAATATATTTGAAGATTCTCAGGCAAGTTAAATCCAACCAGGGGATATATCTGTGTATGTGTGCGTGCGTGTGTAGTTAAAATAAGAACAAATTAATAAAGTGATGTGAATAATAATGTGAATTTAACTTTCAACATTTTAACAATAATAAAGTTAATGTCGATAACAATACACATTATCCATTGAAAACTAAAAATTATATTTCTGGATAAATACAGTAAAGCCTTTACTTATCTGCAGAGTTTTGATTGCCTTTTCGTTTTTAAGTACAATAATGTCTAATTTCCATTTTAAATTGTTGAATTTGTGGTGCTCTTCCATTCCATTTTGCTTTATGTATATGAAAACTTCCAAATAATAACAGATTGAATAGAAACATCTCTTTACTTTTTTCAACATAATGCATGATGCCTTTAATATTTAGGCATATACTGATACTCATTTAAGCTTTAACAAAAGTTTCCATGCGCTCACTGCTCTGGTTTAATTCATTTTATTTGACTGTTGTTACAATTAATGTTCATGTTGATAAGATTTTCGATCAATAAAGTCAGTAATGCCATTGCCTGCATTCTCTTTTTACTTGAAAAAGCATGAAAAGTTATCAAAGTATCGAAATACATGTTGGTAATGGTCTCTAGGGTTCGGGTTAGGGTCATTAGTTTCTTGTTGTGCTTAATTTTTCTTCAGCTAAAAACAAATAAATAAATGAAAATGTCTGCATGGCTGACTTGCCTCAGACATCAGAAACTGCAGCGAAGAGGTAACATTGTGAAAATGTTAGTTCTAGGATGCAGTGTCACACTAGAAATGACTCGTATAGGAACATTACCAACAGAAAAGTTCCACATCATAACTCAGAGGCTCAAACTGGCAGGTATTAACCAAAATAAATGAATAGATGTCATAATAACAACCAATACACAATAACATCTGTATACGGCTATAAAATAATGGACCCCATTACATTAGTAGAGACAGGTTAGCATAGACAGGCTAGTATATACAGTTTAGGTTAACATATACACACTAGATTTGATAGGTTAGCATATACAGATTTGTGCAGGAAGGTTAGAATATACAGGTTAGCATAAACAGGTTGGAGTAGACAGGTTAGCACAGACAGTTCAATGTTGATAGGTTAGCATAGACAAATTAGCTTAGACAGGTTAGAGTAAACAGGTTAGCACAGACTGGCTTGCATAAACTTTTTTACATAGACAAATTAATATAAACATGTTAACATTGGCATGTTAGCATAGACAGTTTAGTTTTGACAGGTTACCATAGACTGGTTAATGTAGACAGGTTAGCATATATAGGCTACATAGACAGGTTAGTGCAGATAGGGTAGTATAGGCAAGTTAGCGTAGACAGGTTAGCATACACAAGTCATAGACAGGTGAGCATAGGCAGGTTAGCATATACAGTTTTGCGTAGACACATTAGGATGTACAGGAAAGCATAGAACGGTTTGTATATAGGTTAGCATAGACAGGTTACTATACACAGGTTAGCATAGACTTGTTAGTGTGTGACAGGTTAGCATAAAAAGATTAGCATGAACTTGATTTACCAGTTTAAACCCATCGCTGTTGCATTTGTAATACAGTCACGTCCAAACAGTCACAGTTCCTGTGAAACAAAGGTCTGAAATAATCTTCCACAAATAGAAACACTATTAAAGCATCTGGGATAAGTGATGCTTTTAGTGCCCCCTCCTCCCCTCCTGTCACCTTGACTTTCCCTCCTGGGGGAGCAGAGTCATTGGTGCCTACTTGACCTGATGTTTTCCATATTCATAAGAAGGTGGATCAGATGGATGTGGGCTGATGTTCCAATTGCTCTAACTTCATTCTCCCCCTAGTTCATCTCTGTCCCTCACCGTCTGTCGCCCATGCCCCCCCTCCCAGCAGGAGACAGGGGTGATGGACAATACGACTCCCACTCAGACATTTGACAGTCGCCATATAGTGGCAGCACAAAGGACACAGCCTGAGTAATGAAGAGTGAGTGTCAGTCACATATGCTAACTCATAACTGACTTATTTATGCTAACACACTTATATATGCTAACTGACTTATATATGGTAACTTACTTACATATACTAATTCACTTATATATGCTAACTCACTTATATATGCTAACGCACATATTCTAACAAACTTATATATGCTAACTCAATCACATATGTTAGCTCACTTATCTATGATAAATCACTTACATATGCTAACAAACTTATACATGCTAACTCAAACACTTATGCTAGCTCACTTATATATGCTAACTTACTTATATTTACTACTCACATATGATAATTCACTTATGTATGTTAACTCAGTCACATATGCTAACCCACTTAGATATGCCAGCCCAGTCACATATGCTAATTCATATATGCTAATAGCTTTCTTTCATGTTTTACAGAGCGTACTGAATGACTGGTTGAGCGATGGTGTCATTTGAATGCAGTGTTCATAGCCTTCAAGCATTTTTCTTCATAAATATTCACGCAGTTCTGGGCTGTTCCTTTGGTCACAGTTCAATGGCACTTATTTCAAGGTTGATTCCAGATGATAGCTTATAATTATACAAATTATACAAATTAGACCAAATAAGTGGAGTGGATGAGAACGATGGAAGAGAGACACTAAAGGATCATTTAAGTGTAGCATTTCTCATTCTGTCGTTACAAACAGAATAAGCAGTTAACTCTGTTCAAATAATAAAAATAAAATACTACTACTACTACTACTACTACTAAGTGTTTCCAGGCACAACAAACCCCACCTCCTCACAAACATTTTAGGTTTTAATTGAGCCTACATGTAGTCTCCTATCTTTCAACAATAGCAATTAACTTTCTATTTCCATTGGTTTTTCTGTTATAGTTCATTTTAATTTTTTTAGGTATTGACCCAGTGACCCCTGACCTCTTGGGTCAGATCACATTCTATACATACAAGATCCAGAATTGAAAGACCAGCATTTTGGTACTCAGTGGAAGTTTGGAAGATGAAGAATTCAAAAGTTATTTCCAAAATTCAACTTTTTAGGGTGCAGTTGTCAGGTACAGTCATTGGGTGCAGGTAGATGATAGATTGGAACAGACGGACGGGGTCGGTGCTCAGGATGTACTCTTTGGGGCATAATTTCAACACTGAGATAGTTCAAAGAGGATCGTAACATTGGAAATTGTTAAATTCACCCTTGAAAGATGACAGCACGATTGAAAGAAGAATATCTCACAAAATATACAGACCACCAAGGACGACTCTAGGTCTAAGTTTATTATTTTTTCAGTAGACTGCTAGCCTAGTCGCGCTATCCCTACTCATTACATGTATAGGTCTAGGAACACTTCATAAGCAGGGGAGGCAGGCTAAAAGGTTGTCTTTCAAATCCTCTGTATGCAATAGAGTAGTTAGACACCGGAAAGTTCATGGAAGAATCCGGAGAAAGTTACGAATGACTAAACAAAATTGGGGATTATGGAGCTTAACAACTGTTGTCTCTTCTGTAAAAAAAATGTAAAGATTGCTGATGTTTTCTCACATTCTTCACTCATCTTTGATAAAAGGAAATCACCACTCGTTCTTCTTCTGTGGTTGTTTCCGGTTGTTTGGCTCCGAGTCTGAATTGTTGCAGCGTCACTTTGTTACGCCCACCCTCTGACTCTATACTTCACCGTGATTCGTCAGCCAATTTCAGGGAAATCTAGCTAAAAATTGAATTGAGTGAAACTAGACTAGTACTGTAGCACATTACATGTGGTGCCACTTTATTGGTGTATAAATGACTGTATAAATATAACTGACTGAACATTGTCCAACAAGTCATTGAAGCCTTATTTCACTGTCATTTTATTATTTTAATGTCACTTTGCATCGCCATGTCCTTCCTCTCTATGTAGTTTCAGTGGTGTACAGGAAAGTGAGTAAAAAAAAACAGTCTTGAATGAGTCAGTTTCTAATCAGGATTAGAAAAATATAATAAATAAATAAAAAAATATTACATCCTTGTGGTGCTTAGATTTGCCAAAACATGAAACAAATAAATAAATAAATAAAAGGATGCCACAAAGAAATATGTCCAAAGAAATTTACCCTGATTCAGCTTTTTGACTGCTCTGCATCCGAGTGTCATATTTCAGTCCATAGCAACGCAATCTGGAGCTGTGCAGAACGTCCAGAACTTAGTCCCACCTCCTGTCCGTCCAGCCATTCCAATCTAGCGTCTACCTGGGCTGCAGTCGTTAGGTGCAGTTGTCAGGTGCGGTTGTTGGGTGCAGTTACTGGGCATCTTTTCTTCTTCTCAGAAACAGAAGTCTGTGGAGTGGCGGCTGTGGCAGTTATGATCCTTTTGTGTGGTTGTTGTTGTTACAATATGTGAAGAGGCCTTAGAAATCATCAGCAGAATGATGGTAGATGTGAAATTAGAGTGCCGTTGTCTTGTCAGTTCATGCTTTTGTTTCAGAACAATCTGATTAAATTCATTTTAGAAGCGACACAAAGTCTGCACAAAGACATCAGCTGTTTCTGCTTCTGAAAGAACTGTGAATATCAAAGCTAAAGACCAGCATATATGATGGAAAAACCTAAATGTTTACATAGTTATAGAACATTATATATGATGGAAAAATCCAATATTTTCAGTCTTAAAATGAAATCTTTCCAAAGTTCAGAGCAGTTGATGTCAGTAGGGGTGACCTGAAAATAAAAACTGTAGATGTTGATCTATTCTCATGAAAATAACTATAACTAATGAAAATCAAGAGCTAGAGTTCTGACATTTACACAATCATTTCACAAGAATCTAAAGTCCAAAGAAATGTCAACAGATTTACTGAACATTTACAATTACATGTCACAGAGATTGACAAATTATAGATTTTATATTCATTTTTGGTCTTTTTTGGTCATTTTTGTCATTTTTACCTCTGCCAAGGAGGTTATGTTTTTGCCAGAGTTTCTTTGTCTGTCTGCCTGTTAGTTAGCAAGATAACTCAAAAAGTTATGGATGGATCTTGATGACATTTACAGGGTACGTTGCTGGAAATCATTACATTTTTTTGGTAATCCGGGGGGGGGGTAAAGATAACTCAAAAACTTGTGGACGGATTTTGAGGAAATTTTCAGGATGTGTTAGGAGTGTCACAAGTATTAGAGTGGAAGAAATTCTGGATCAATTTGAAATTTTATATTGCCGTAAATGGAGGTCTACCTTGGCGGAGGTTTGCACTCGCAGAGTGCTTTTCTAGATTTGTTTTTTTTTTTTTATGTTTTTGTAAATGTTTGTCCTTTTGTTCATTTATCTCCTTTTTGTGCATTTTTGTGCATTTTTTGTTAATTTTTATCTTTTCTCTTTTATCCCTTTTGTGTTTATTATTCTCCTGTTTTGTTGTTTTCCTTTTTTTGTGAATTTATGTCATTCCTGTATACTCAGTTTAACATACAGCTTATCTTATTTTTGCTCTCACTGTTGATGTGATTAACATCAGAACAGGACAAATTTGAAGACTCTTGGTTAAAGATCACAATCAAGGTCAAAATAAAAAAAAAAATTTAAATAACTTTTGCCCTCTTCATCTTACAGACTTTACAGACTTCCAATGAGCACCAAAATGCTGGTCTTTCAATTCTGCAACTTGTGTTTCTTTCTTCTTTATGATAAAACCCTCCAGCCCCGCCCACAGCTTCATAAAACCCAGATAAATGTCACCCCCCCCTCATTCTTTATCCTGCTTAAATAAACTGGTATTCTGGACTGGGTCCTTGTAAATCCTGGACATGGCCTTGACACCAGCCCCCCATCCTTTATCCTGCTTAAATAAACTGGCATTCTGGACTGGGTCCCTGTAAATCCTGGACACGGCCCTGCTACGGGCCTCTCAGGGGTTTTTGTGGATTTATTGCCTGTAGCATTAATGGAAAGGTTTCAGTTGTAGATGGAGACACATGCACAGCACACAGAGAGGAGGTGGTTAGAAATGTTAATTCAGACAGGAATGGGGGGGTTTATGTGAGGGGAGGAGCTGGTGGGGGGTATGTGTATAAATCCAGCCTCATTGTGGATTCTGAACGGCGGCCGTGTTGTGCAGTGGTGAGCCCCTTTATTCAATTGAGCTGTAATCCATCGTGGGTATGGCACCAAACAAGCACGTACCAGAGCTCCCCCAGGACCCATAGACTCACAAACATACACACACACACACACACACACACACACACACACACTAACACACAAGAGTTGTTTGCATCCACATTCACAGACAAAGACCCATTAGGAAAATAATGGGTCCTTACAAACTGCACAAAAGACATACAAGTTTTACACAACTGTGTGTGTGTGTGTGTGTGTGTGTGTGTGCAGGCATATATACACATATTTCTGTATCTATAGGCTCTGATGTGTCATAACACTCCTGAATTTTCAAATGAAACGAGGCCAAAGAATCTTTTCTTCTGTGACTGTATGAATAACGCTATAAAAGTCAAATCAAACATGTGGTGCCAGGCACATTTTAGGTCATAATGGACATCTCCCTCTCGACTGTGGGTCTGACCTTTCAAGGTCACTCAAGGTCAAAGGTTAATGCCTTTGTCACACAACCCAAGAGTTCTCATGGACTTTGAGACTTGCAAAAAGGTTCAGAGTTTTTATTACCCCGCCAAGGAGGTAATGTTTTTGCCGGAGTTTGCAGAATCTTGATGAAAATGTCATGATGTGTTGGGAGTGTCACAAGGAACAAATGACTAGATTTTGGTGATGATATCCTGAATTCTGGATCACTTTGAAATGTATTCTCCATACTTTTGATTGCATTTCCAGGGTGGGTTGGTAATGGGGAGATCTAAAAATGATTAGATTTTGGTGGTGATCCAGGGGGGTGGGGAGGGGGTCTACCTTGGTGGAGGTCTGCGCTCTCAGTGTGCTTCTGTAGTTAACAAATAAATTAACTGTAGATGCTCTCCTGGACCATCCATCTGGAGGGGCGGGTCACTGCGGAACACAGCCACTGAGGGGAGATCACAAGTCAGGCAGGCAGGGGTGGATAGCAGGTAATCCAATAAAACACCTAGGAAAATCCAAAAACAGTGACAAATACATGACACCTGAGTATGGATTCATGAAAATTTGGGGCCTACATGTAGTTTCCTATCTGTCAACAAAAGTAACTGAGTACTTTCCACCACTCTTTTGGAGTTAAGACTATTTAAAATCAGGTGACCTTGATTTTGTCATATCCATGTCACTCAAGGTCAAAGGCCATTTTGAAGCCCATGCCAGGTTTCCTATCTGTCAATAATAGTAACTAAGTCTCTCTAGTTTTTCTGTTATAGTCCATTTGAATTTCTTAGGTATTGACCCAGTGACCCCTGACCTCTTAGTTCAAAGATAGGTCAAAATCTATACTCACAGGATGTAGAATGGAAACAATGATTCTTATTAGAAGTATGTAAGATGGATAGATCAAAACTTATATCCAACATTCAATTTAGACCTTTATTGTGACCTTTGACCTAGTTTCCCAAATTTTCCTTCAAGGATGATGTTACTGAACAAAAGACAAATGCACCTATCAACTGCACCCAAAAACCCTCAGAGGAAACCAGGAAATGTGTTGTACCTGGTGCCAGTTTTATTCTTATTTACAGAGGACTAGAACAACCTCATCAGCTGTTTGTAATGTCAGAGCAGATGGACGTCCTTCAGACCTCCCTCAATCTGCCAGGTCCCAGTGGACACACCTTGTCTGAACTGACCAATGGCACTTCCCCATCAGTAAATTTGATGGACCAGTTTGGGTTTAGCAGTTGCCAGGATACATTTGGTGGAAGGGGGATGATGGTGTGGGGCTGTTTTTCAGGATTTGGGGTTGGCCCCACCCCGTAGTTCCAGTTAAAGGAACTCTGAATGCTTCAGCAGAACAAGAACTTTTGGATATTTTCATGTTCCAAGTTTGTGGGAACAGTTTGGGGATGGCCCATTCTTGTTCTAACATGACTGTGTACCAGTGCACAAAGTAAGGTCCATTAAGACATGGATGAGAGTTTGATGTGGATGAACTGGACTGACCTGAACACAGTCCTGACCCATAGAACACTTTTGGAATGCAGACTAAGAGACAGGGCTAGGGTTCTTCTGGAGGAATGGTTCCAAATTGTCACAAAACACACTCCTAAACCTTGTGGAACACCTTCCCAGAAGAGTTGAAGCTGTTATAGCTGCAAAGGGTGAACCCACATCAGATTAAAGCCTAAGGATTAACTATGGGATGGAAACATTCAGATCAGTCAGAGTCAAGGCAAGTGACACGGTACTTTTGGAAATATAGTGTATTCACACACACACACACACACACAAAAAAAAAAAATTATATATATATATATATATATATATATATATATATATATATATATATATATATATATATATATATACACACACATATATATGTAAGTATACAGAGGGTACTCCACCCGGGGAGGTTCTTATTTCTGTCTGGGGGAGTCAGGAGCCACCCCTTAGGGGGAGGGTAATGTCACAACCTTTCCCCCAGTGCTCTCCAGATGCACCTGACCCCGCACCGTGCAGCTGCAGGTCGTTGATCTGATGTATTTAAGAAATGAAGCTTGCAGTTGCCAGTGCGGGACCATTCCGCTTTGTCACCTCCATAGCCAGACACTCTGCCCATTTCCTTTGTCCCTATAACGTGGACATTTTTCACCACCACAGACTCTAGCTGACCTGCCCCCAGGTTTTGTTTTCTGTCTCTGTTTGTGTCATGATTTTGCTGTGTTTGTTATTAAATTATTTTCCCTTCAACACTGAGCATTGGAGTCCTCTCTCCACTTCAAACTTCATGACAATTTCTGGTTAAAGATTGTTATTGGAAAGGAATGTACATTAGTTACCTGAATTTACAACTTGTTAAAGGTTATGTTTGAACAAAATATCTTTAAGTCAAAGTGGATTACAAAGATCAAGGAATTGGTAGTAATGGGTTCTCAAATGTAGTATGGTATCAAGGTACTGATATTAATGTCATTTGGTTCAAAGTTGTTGCTATTATATTAGTAGTCAGAATATTCAGTCGGATATAACTTTGAGTAGTAGATGTGCAAATTATAGAATATTCAAGGATAATGTTAACATTTAACCTTATCTATTGAACCTAGATTATTATGATAGAATTATCAAGATTTTGCTGTGGTGCTCATAGATTTCCGATTAACTCTGATAGATTTCATATATTAAATAAATCTAGTGATTTTTGTTATCTTGATGAAGTGGGAGATGAATTCCACAATGCACTTCTTTGCCCTCATTTCACTGTATATAGAAAAACTTTTGTCCAAATATTATTACACTAGACCAAATACTTTCAAAATGAGTCAACTTTCTTCTTTCTTTCTTCTTTTCCTCTTCCTCCTCCTTCTCTTTGTCTGCCTCCCCTTCCTCCTGTTTTTCCTCTTCCTCCTGTTCTCTGCACACATCTATCTGATGGAACAGAACAGGTAACTCTATCCTCTCTCACTCTCCCCCCCCCTCTCTACCTCTTCTTTTCTCTCTCTCTTTCTCCCTCCCTCTCACCTTCTCTTCTCTCTCTCTCTTCTTCCTTCCTCGTGTTCAGACTGATAAACCTCTCATCATTATTCTGCAGTCATGACAGAGGCTTTGTCAAAGTGAAAGTGAAAGTGAAGGGCAGGACAAATGTAAACAGGAAGACATTGATTAGCTTTTTTTTTTGATTGTTCTTTAACGGCGTCTGCACATCTATGACTTCTGAAAACATTCTTTTACAGACATCGTTTAAGGCTTTTCAGTTTCCATCTGGTCACAGAGAGTTTTAACTTTCGTGAGTTCTCCATGAAATTTAGTGTAAAATTTAAGTTCTGGAACGAAAGGCTAGAGCAATTCAGGGTTTGAAAATATGGTTGTACGTTTTAATCCTTTAACCCTCTATGGGACCTGTTAAAGAAATAAAAATATCTTTAAGTGTATTAAGGCCCAAAATAAATTTCCTATGTTCACTTTACAAAATTGACCTTTATTTTGGGGTGCCATCATTTAGAAATGACTTTGTCCCATTAGGATCTATATTTTATATATTTTTTCATAAATTCTTAAGGTAAAAAAGAATTGATGAAAGAAAATGGCTTCATTATTCATGAACATTTCAGAATGATTCTAAAATCATAAAATAATAATAATAATAATAATAATAATAATAATAATAATAATAATAATAATAATAATAATAATAATAATAATAATAATAATAATAAAAATAATAATAATAATAATAATAATAATAATAATGGATTGGATTTATATCGCGCTTTTTTGGCCACTCAAAGCACTTCACATTAGTGACCCATTATTCATTTGCTCTCACATGCACACTCTGGTGGTGGTAAACTACATACATAACCACAGCTGCCCTGGGGCAGACTGACAGAAGCGTGGCAGCCATTTTGCGCCTACAGTCCCCCTGACCACCCACCAAACATTCATACACCAGTGTGAGTGGCACTGGAGGCAAGGAGGGTGAAGTGTCTTGCCCAAGGACACAAGGGATTTGAACCACAAATCCTTCAGTTACCGCTCTACCAACTGAGCCATGGCCCCCCCAAAATAAAAAATATTCATGTCTGTTATTAATTCTGAAAATTTGCTGAACATTAAACAAGGTTGAATGGACGACTACAAATGAAATATGGTTAAAGAGGCGACAATTAAGTCTCATTATTTTACCTTTGTAATTTCATGGTGATATCTTAGGTATTCTTTGAGTTATAGCATCATATGTCTCTGCAGACACACAGAGAAAGACAACCAACCAATGTTGGATGAGATTTCAAATGGATTTACCATGTATGTGACCCAACATGTGCTCTTGTCTCCTGTCCTTCCTTGTTGCAGCACATGACATCAGGATTTTAAATAATATTTGATTTCATTGGTTAGGTGACACATTTAGGGTACAATATGATTAGTTACAGGCTTGTGTTATTTTTAAAGCTGTTTTTAAAGCATAATTTATAGCGGACTGTCTGTTCCAGGTTCATTGAAACTGCTGAGTTTGTGTTCCTTCAGTTTTACTGTTTTATGGTCAAAAGAAAAACAGAGAAAGACTGAGAGGAGGTGAAGTTAAATGTGGCTAAATGTGGCTTTTGAATTAACATCAACAGATTTGGGGTGTTTAACATTAACTGTAAACTAGAACAAACTGAACAATAACAACACAAGCAGTTGCATGGTAAAAAAAAAAGAGTAAAATAAGTAACAAAATGAACAAAAATTAATAAAAAAAAAAATAATAGGCAACATGAACTAAATAAGACAAAGTGAATAAATTCGTGAGGAAAATAAAAGAAAATCTAATTAATCCATGCAATCCATTTTTTTAATCTATGAAGTACACATTTAAATGAGCACAAAGGTCTTCAAAGTGTTGGGCAGTAAAATAAATACAAGGAAAACACAATAAAAATGGAAAATTCTCAGAAAAAATTTAATGAAACAGAATATAAGTAGACATAATACATATTAAATAAAATGTAGGAAAATAAACAACATAAGCAACTAAATCAACAAAAGTAATCCATGTATAGGATATATATATATATATATATATATATATATATATATATATATATATATATATATATATATATAATCAGTAAAATTAAAGAAATGTGGTAAAAAAAAAATTATTTGAATTTGTTGCTAGTGGTTTTAGTTTGGACTCTTTTGTCTAATATATATATATATATATATATATATATATATATATATATATATATATATATATATATATATATATATATATATATATATATATATATAAAACATATTTTGTGTGGTGTGTTAGACTTGACCTTTTTGTATTTCCATTAAAGTCTCAGTCACAAACCACCGTGTGTACTGTCACTTTATGAGTAGTGGGGCTGGAGGACAGGCGGACCAGTCAGTTGCTGTGTGTGTGTGTGTGTGTGTGTGTGTGTGTGTGACCCCTCTTGCTTGGAGTCCCCACAGACCCTAGCACTACCCCCTCTGTACAGATTTGGACACCGGAGCACATTTAGTGCAGTTGGAGCTTTGGCAGTGTGCCAGCAGCACCACAGGAACACACACCTTCTACAGCCAATTAACACACAACCACATGACTGTGTGAAACTGTTAATGACCCATGGGGTAAATTTATATATGAACACTATGGACGTGTCCATACCAATATTTGGATGTTTCTAAAATGTCCATACCTATTTTGAATGGGAAATTACACGACTTTCAGGAAACAAAAAGGTAAATTTTTCCCCTCCTCAGTTCTGCCTCTCAAACAGGGCATATCATTGGTGAGGACAGTCTGTGATTGGCTCAACTTCCTGTCTGTATAAAAACCTGTTCAGATTGCGACACCTTTTCTTTTCTAAGCACTTGATTTCATCTGTTTTCCTGTAGCACAACATGAACCTCAACATGCAGTAATAACTTCTTTGCTTCCCTTTTGTTTTAGCAGGGTGGAATGTGTCACAGTTTGACATGGATTCTACTGAAATAGATAAATCATGCTAAAAGTCTATTAAAGTAAGGCTTGGCACTGAAATTCATTTTCTTCATGGCCCCGACTGAAATGTTAAAGGTGTCATTCTGCTGAAAACCACTTTTCCACACTCCTTTTGGAATCTGATGTGTCACCCCGACTTACCAACACATGCTGCCTTTGAAAGTGGTTTGTCACCTCCACTGGCAGCTGTGGCTCAGTTTGTAGAGTGGGTGGCCCCAATGACCGAGAGGTTGGCGGTTCGCATCCCAGCTCGGGCTGTCCACATGTCGAAGTGTCCTTGGGCAAGACACTGAACCCTGACTTAGGCCCCCAGTAGGACTGACCTTAGACCAACTGGTGTATGAGTGTGTGTGTGAATGGGTGAATGTGAAGCTAATGTAAAGCACTTTGAGCACCATGAAGGTGGAAAAGCACTATATAAGTGCAGGCCATTTACCATTTACTGCATTCACTGAAAACAACAACAGGAACAAGGGACCCAGAAAAAGTTGGTCCATCTGACATCAGATGGACTTTAGCGTCACCCACGTGGGGTTAAACCCATCCCCGGCAGCACAAACTGGAAAAAAAATTGCGGGTCTAAGTGGTACATGTGCTCTCTGTGAAAAAAAAGCCTGCTTTTTTTCCCCTGCACATTTTCAGAACAAACAATGGCACGAAACGTAGCTGGATGATATTTGGGTAAAGGTAAATACATACACAGTGTAGGGGAGGGGGAGTGTTCCTTCACGCATTCTGAGCCAATCAGAAACGCCTCGTGACTGCATCATAGACATGTATGAAGGAGTACCGATAAACTCTGTTGTTCGAGCTCAAGTCATTTTTCTACCGTGAAAAAACAGCTGGAAACAAAGCAATACGGATATTTTTTTTAAATAGAACCAACACACAATGTATTCAGGAACAATGGAGAACACAGTAATATTACTGAAATAACCATGGAATGATAGCTTTAAGGTTCTTCTGGGTATTGAACCATGGTTTGCTTTTTGGTTCCATGGTACAGTACCCAGAGGTTCATTACGTCACAGTTAACTTCTGTCTTTTTGGACCTGTAGTTAAACCTGTGGGAACGTTCACAAACATTCCATGTGCAAGTGGCAAACAAACAAGTTGTGGAGGCCGGCAAAGTTTTACTCACCCATTAGAATCCATTGTAATGCATCTTTACCCCAGGTCCCCATAAAACTAGTCCCATCTGAATAGGGTTTTAGATGGAATGATTAGAATAATAATAAAGAACAATCTATTTTTAATGCAACATTTGCCAAAGTAAAAGATATTATTATTATTATTATTTTACAAAAGACAAATAGAAAACACATGTAATATAATGTATGTTTCAAATAAATGAAAATTGTATCAATGTAGTGTGGAAATAAGGCAGCACACATAATGATGGTGTTGTATTTTGAGTAAGGTAGGTGATGATGTATAGTAGTTTAGAGTGAATTTAAAGAAATACCACCGTCTATTTGTCGTATGATGATGCCCATGTACTGCACATACAAATTATGCGTCTTAGTGTACCAACAAGCTACAAAAAACCGAAATAATACAAAAACCCTGGTACATTTATGATGTGGTGCATGGCATGAGCAGTGGGGGGGTCAAATTATGTCCCCAGCAATGTCAACATCATTATTATTACACCCTTGTAATGACACCAGTATGGTAGGAACTGGACTGTACTGGCCTGGACTGGTCTGAACTGGTCTGAACTGGCCTAAACTGGACTGGACTGGACTGGGCTTGGTGTCCCAGGTGGTAAAAACAAATGACAAAAGAATAGTAGTATGTGAAGAACCTCCTTTAACCAAATGAAACATACACACACACACACACACACACACACACACACACACACACACACACACACACACACACACACACACACACACATATACTGTATATATATATATATATATATATATATATATATATATATATATATATATATATATATATATATATATAAATGAAAAAGCAATTAATTATAGTTACTCCACTATAAAAGTAACTAGTTACCAGAAAAAGTAACTGTTGCGTTATGTGCTGTAAATACCTAAATGCCCGTACTAAATGCATGTACTCTAAACACCTGCTGTCCTAATTAGATTAGATTGGTTGAAGATGCAATCTTACTAAACCTTAGCCAATCATCATTGTATAGGCGGTTACCTCACCCTCCCCTTCTTCATCACTCTCACACTGCGCTACAGATTAGCTCAGACCTTTAAAAAGTAGCTAGCACTTTTAGATAATGAAATTAGCAATGTGCACACGTTTTCTGGAGGTCACTATGTCACTACGTCATCTAGCAGATGACGTAGTGTGTGTGTATCTCACAGATACACACAAACGTCCTGTGTCTATACGTGTGAAGGCAGTGACAACTTTTTCTTTTGGGTGGCTTCAGTAACGTTCAGTAACGTAGTGTTGGAAATGCTAACAGTGTCACTGACAGTAAGAGTAATGACTTAGATAACTCATGACTGAAAACAGCAACGACAGCACTGCTCACTCCTGTCGCCTATCAGCACTAGTACTGACTTTACAGCACGTGGTTATCATGTTATAGAACTGACTTTACACTATCTGGTTGTCATAGCGATGCAGTATGTTACTTCCTGTTGTCTGTTCAGTGAATTCTTAATGAGTTCACTTGTTCTGTGTCCTATCTGAATTTTTACATCTGACTGAAGTACAAATCTACTTGAGTAACCATTGTGTAGTATTATGGTCTGTCACCATAGTGTAGTATTATGGTCTGTCACCATGGTGTAGTATTATGGTCTGTCACCATAGTGTAGCATTATGGTCTGTCACCATGGTGTAGTATTATGGTCTGTCACCATAGTGTAGTATTATGGTCTGTCACCATGGTGTAGTATTATGGTCTGTCACCATAGTGTAGCATTATGGTCTGTCACCATAGTGTAGTATTATGGTCTGTCACCATGGTGTAGTATTATGGTCTGTCACCATAGTGTAGTATTGTGGTCTGTCACCATGGTGTAGTATTATGGTCTGTCACCATAGTGTAGTATTATGGTCTGTCACCATGGTGTAGTATTATGGTCTGTCACCATAGTGTAGTATTATGGTCTGTCACCATAGTGTAGTATTATGGTCTGTCACCATAGTGTAGTATTATGGTCTGTCACCATAGTGTAGTATTATGGTCTGTCACCATAGTGTAGTATTATGGGCTGTCACAATGGTGTAGTATTATGGTCTGTCACCATAGTGTAGTATTATGGGCTGTCACCATGATGTAGTATTATGGGCTGTCACCATGATGTAGTATTATGGGCTGTCACCATGGTGTAGTATTATGGATTACCATGTATTTACTGTCAACTTCCCCATGTGTATTTTGTAAAACGTTGGGTCACAGAAACAGTTGCTGTTGTTCCATACAAATAAATAAATAAGATAAGCTCTAACTCTAACTGCTATAACTCTACCGTGTTCATCTTATATATATAAATGATGATTAATCATGTTTAAACAAAATTAATCCACATCAATGTGATTAAAAGCTTTATTATTTAGTATTAAAAACTACAATGAGAATAGTCAGCACAGACGCATCTGAAAACATGTTTGTTTTTGAACAGTTAGTGATCTTTTATGTGCTTTGTCTTAGCGTCTAACAGGGAAAACTAATCAGCTTGCAGTTGGCAGTGCCACAGGAGTGCACTTTTTGCATCTGGTAGCTTATTTCATTGACTTATGGTTGGGCTGGCTGGCAGCCTATCAATGCGGAGCCATTACAATAGGGCAGTGTGAGGCTGAATAATTGATGTGCTTTCTAGAGCTGATGTTTGCTGAAAAAGCGATGTGCCTCCAGTTCAGTGGGTAGTTTATCATGGCTGAGAACGTCGCCTGACTGCCAATGCTTAGGGCTGTAATAATGATGCAGGTCTGGGCTGTCAGCACCACCAACACTCCGCTATCAGCTGCTGCTTCACCGTCCATCAATAACTCGAAGAGGAAGACTTCCAACGCAGACAAACGAATAAACTCAACTGTCCAGGCTTCTGTTCATCCGTCACCTGCGATAACACTCTAGTTTTCCTTTGTGGAAGAAGTGGGTGGAGTCAAGACTGCCAGCCACAACAAACCCCACCCCTTCACAAACATTTTACTTCTTAATAGACATCTCTAACTCAAAACATGAAACTATGGGCTTGACCTTTCAAGGTCACTCAAGGTCTAAGGTCATGACTCCAGTTTGAAGCCTATGTCAGGTTTGTTATCTGTCAATAATAGTAACTTACATTAGGTCTTAATGCTCAATTTGGAGCACCTGGAGGAAACCCATCCAGACACAGGGAGAGAAACACTCCACACAGAAAGGCCCGCACGGGCCGGAAATCGAACCTGAGGCTTCTTGCTGTGAGGTAAGAGTGCTAACCGAGCGCAATGTGCTCCACCACATTTAGTACAATGTGCTAAATCCGGAGCTCATTGTGGGGCAAATAAGACAAGCATTTTTGTGCTCATTGGAATTGTACTTCAAAGGTTAAAAACACAATTCAATTTGGACCTTTATTGTGATCTTTGACCTGGATAATTTATCACTAAAGGTTCTGATGTCAATCCACATCAACAGTGAGAGCAAAAAGAAGCTATATGCAAAACTCAGTATACAGGAATGAAAAGGAAATTCCTGATTTACCCTATCTCTTATTGTGAAAACACATTTTTGGTGTTTGTGTGGAGGAGGGGAGGGTGACATTTGATCATACAGATAATTAGTGTAGAGGGTGGAAAGAACCTCAGCTAAAGGAATCTGTTCTGCTGAACAGCCTGGTTTTTGTCCTTAATTCAAGCTTTTCAAGCAAGAAAAAAAATCTTCTAGTGGAAGCAGGTAAACTGATCTTTGTCAGATTTGTCCAGATCTATTCTCTATAAATCAGTTCTTCTATCTGACTGAAAAGTTCCTCTGTAGGTGATTCTGAAGACATATTTAAGGAGAAATGAAACAAATACACTTAAGGTCAGATTTAGATTTTTTTTATGTGTATGACCAATAAACAAAATAAGTAAAAATTTCACCATTGGAAGAATTTTTTACTTGAACAAAAAAAGTTAATAAATTAAAAACAAAAAAATCTTGAATAAAGGACAAAAAAGTTGAATTACTGTAAGCTAAAAAAAAATGCAACTGGAACAAATGAAAATGATAGAGCCAATTACAACAACACCACATCGTCTGAAAAAACAGAGATTACAGTCCAAAGGCTGCCAAACCGGACCCTCACCCCCACCCTGGGACTCAGAGCATCCAACCTAAACCAAGAACAAATGTGACTCACAACTGGCAACAGAAACCAAGACCTGGATGCATTCATTTACCCCCCCTCCAAAAAAAGGACATGGCTGAATGGAGTATCTAATCTGGAGACTGGGGAGGATTCCAAGTGGACCATAAACATAATGTGGACATTTATCTGTCACTGAGCTAATCTGCTTGGATTCCTTCTTCATTCTACTGACACAACAGCACCCCCCCCCCCAGCCCCCATGGCACTTATTCTGCCAAATGTGTACGTCAGTTTGGTCAATGAGATGTCTTTTCTGGACAGGAAACAATGTCACTGGAGGAGGAAGGAGAAGTCAGTTTCACAAAACAGGTTTAATGAAACCCTGACAAAACTCTGAGTCTGTTAACCCTGAAAAAAACTCTGAGTCTGTTAACCTTTGGTGACCATATTGTCTGGGTTTTCTGGACACACGGCTCTAAAACCGGACTCCCTGGATGTCTGTCACTTGTCCACACTTTTTACATTTTGTCCTTAGGTCTTTAGGATGACAGATGTTTTAAAGCCGTGGACAATATCATCACCCTAGTTAACCCCGAAAAAACTCTGAGTCTGCGAACCTCAAATGCCCTTCATTTCAGTGTTAACAGACTCAGAGTTTTCATTAAACCTGCTTCTTGAAACAGACTCAGAATTCCTGACCAACATCATTTTCACTGGTTCTGCTTGCAGATAGTTTTTTTCTTTATTCAAGGCTTGTCTTGTTTTTTTGCTTAACCTTCCTCTTGTGTTGGTGTTGGCACTGACCCATTTTAACTTTTAAATGCATTAAAGGAGAATTTCATTGGATTGCAACATTCAGCTGTATAGCTCAATCTACTCTTCACTTGTTAGTAGCGAAGACGCAATTTTTGATCTGACCCTGACAGAGTACTTGAGTGGAGAAGTAAGCAGGACAACAAACACAGAGGGCATCATTTAGCATTGTGTTTAAATGTCTAAACATACACCAAACATCAGCCCAAAACATATGCAACATCACCAGACATCTGCTGGCAGCAGCAGAGTGTACAATTGAAAATGAGTAGAAAAGTGAATAAATCTGTGTGTGTGCAGCAACCACAGAGTGCCAAAAAAGTGCACCCGTCCAGTTTGTATGTACTCCCTATATCAGTGGTCCCAAACACGTGGCCTGGAGGCCAAATGTGGCCCACCGATGGTTCCAATGCAGACTGTGGGATGAAGAGCATAATAATCTATTACATTTCTTCTCAATTTTTTCTTCAAATTTCGTCATTGTTTTACTGCAAACAGTAATATTAAAATATGAAAATATTTACATTTACAAACTACCCTGTAACAATAAAATGTGAATATTCTCAACAAATGTGAACAACCTGAAATGTCTAAAGAAAATTAGACACAATTTGAACTATTTTCTGCTTCTGTTACTAAGAGTTTAGTGTTTCTGTAGAATTGATCCATTAGTCCATAAAACACATGGACTAATGACAAATATAGGCAGAATATTGTTAAAATAACCCTTATTTTCCTTATCAAATGTAACTTTATTTGCATTTGGATCCTTTTTAAATTATTTGCATAAAACAATAACAAATTTATAATAGTCATTATTCATAGGTTATTATGTTTTCATTTTACTGGCCCGGCCCATTGGAGAATGTGGCTCCTGAAGAAAATGAGTTTCAGACCCCTGCTTTTTTCATTAAGAGTCAGATACTCTACTGTTACCATGGTGCTAGGTGTCGGCTGATGTTGCAGATCTTTTGGGCTGATATTTGGTGTATGTTCAGAAGTTTAAACACAATGGTAAATGATGCCCTCTGTGTTTGTTGTCCTGCTTACTTCATGTCAACAGATGGGCATGCCTATAGATGGGCATGTACACAGCTGTGAAGTCAGTTCAGGTGGTGGCTGCAGATCCACATCCTGGGGTAAACTGGGTCTGGTGGTAGTGCCCCCTCTTTGGGGTCTGCTCCTCCCTGTTGGGGTGGGGGTCACTGCCACTGCAATGCGGTGGTTGTTCAGCCCTTATATAGGTGGTACTGGGATTGCCAGGGGCAGTGGTCTGTGTGTGTGTGTGTGTGTGTGTGTGTGTGTGTGTGTATTGATTTTCAATGCAAATCCCTTTGTGCTACATTTTATTGTATAAAAGGTATTGTATACATAAAGACTGATTGATTGAACTGACAAAAAAAGACCCACAGTCTCACATCCAAACTATTCAGATCAGATTTTTTGTGGATAAGAAAGTTTAACAAAGAAACTAAGACATAAGAAACATACAGGATGGTAGATAATTTTTCTTAGTTTATTTTGCAGCTGATTTAAGACATGGGTCAAAACTGACCCGATAACATAAGAGATGGAAACAGAAAGAGAAAAAGAGGAAGGTTAATTCAAGAAAAAAAAGTTAAAATGACACTTTTTGCAGTTCTATTGTCTATAAATGAGTTCTTATATCACACCGAAAAGTTCCTCTGTAGGTGATTCTGTCTGATTTTAAGTCTGATCAGATGTTTAAGTAGAAATTAGACAAATATACTTCAGGTCAGAGTTACATTGTACAAAGTGTTTGATGAAAGCAACAACAACAAGACATAACATTTGAAAAAGCAGAAATGACAGTCCAGAGTGTGTCCAGAGTTGTCCACTAGAGTTGTTACAGTTCTCTCCTGTTTTTTGGTTAGGAGTGTAGGTAAGCTTTGTGTATTTGGGTTTTTCATGGTTTATGTTTATAGATAGGATTAGTTTTCTAAATATATGATTTTGTTTATTATGTCCACCAAGGAGGTTATGTTTTTGCCAAAGTTGATTTGTCTATCTGTTAGTTAGCAAGATAACTCAAAAACGTATGGACAGATTTTGATGAAATGTGACCCTCCAGCACAAAACCAGCCACTTGGGTCAAATTTAAAAAATTAAAATTTTATATTTATCGGAAAATGTATTAAAAATGCTTGTGTGACACTAATTCAACCAATCAGAGCAGCCCTAGCAACAAGGGACTTTGTTTACTCGAGAAGGCCTTGTTCTGAAGCCTCCCATTGGTTCAAATATATAATTATGTAGATTTCTACATAATATTTTTCCCCCTTCCTGATTTCACTTCTATTAAGCTGCTGCATAAATAAATCTAAAGTGCAAATTCATTAATTGCCAGTCACGTCTTTTCAATTTTACATTTTGTTCAGGGACATAGAAGGAGAGAATTGTCACTTCCTGTTTGCATTTCGGTATCCCTGGTTACAGTCAGAGGTGATAAGCACAGGTTTGATACTGTCTTCATTCTGTCACTGAGAACAATAATATGTGTTTTGCTTCATTTCTAAACCTCCGTTCGTCTCCATGTCACTTTCTCTTTTATTCATGCAAAGCCTTGGAGCTAAAACCGAGCCCGACTCATTCAGAAGAACATCCATTATGCATACGCTCAAAATTGAAAAATGATCAGTGGAGGTGACAAAGTAAAACATAAATAAAGTACAATAAGTTTAGACTCAGCAAAAGCGTTATTAGTGGTATCTATATTTCAGAGGCTGTTTTAATGTGTTCATGTTTATTTAAAGGTTTATTCTGACTGAAAACATCCAATCTGTGTGATAGTCCTAGGAGAGAATGTGCCTTGCATATCTTCAGTGTTCAGTAAAAATAGACAATGTACTGGGAATTAACTGAACTGTGTTCAGAGTTTAAGATATTTATATTTTCTATAGAGAAGAAATAAATACAGAAAATAAAACACAATGAACACATGTTTCCACGCACAACAAGCCTTGACCCCTCACAAACATTTTGGCTCTTAATGGACATCATCTTCTCAAAACGTGATAGTATCAGAGCCACTCAAGGTCAAAGGTCATGATGCCATTTTGTAGCCTACATGTAGATTCATATCTGTCAACAAGAGTAACTGTATACGTATCACCACTCTTTTTGGAGTTCAAAACATTTACAATCATGTGACCTTGATTTTGACATTTCAAGGTCACTCAAGGTCAAAGGTCATGATGGTATTTTAAAGCCCATGACAGGTTTCCTATCTGTCAATAGTAGTAACTAAGTCTAAATCTTCAGTGTTTTTCCATTATAGTACATTTTAGTTTTATAGTTATTGCTTCAATGACCCCTGACCTCTTGGGTCAGTAATCAGTCAAAATCTATGCACATAAGATGTGCAATTGAAAGACTGGCATATTGGTGCTCACTCGAAGCCTGTAAAATGAATAGTTCAGAAGTTATATCCAAAATTTAATTTTTACCTTTATTGTGACCTTTGACCTAGAAGCTTCAAATTTGTCCTTCAAGGTACTGATGTCAATCCACATCAACAGTGAGAGAAAAAAAGAAGTTACCTGCTAAACTGAAAAGGAAATTCCTTGTTTGCCCTATTTCTGATCATTGTGAAAACCTTGACCTTTTACCTTTGACCTAGTACATTCACCAAAATTTAATGGAATCTATTCTGTACTAACGTGACTCACGCCCAGATGTATGGATGCTTCGCATTGGCTGCTCACATCTTACATCTTGGAAAGTACCATTAGCTTCTCTTTGCTAAGGTGCGGTTGTCAATCAAAATCATTCACCTTGATTAGAGAAACCAGGTGCTTAACATTTTTAATGACGTACTACTTCAACGAGTCACATTGAAAGCAGCATGTACCATAGATGAGAGCTCTTACCATACCTGGTTGGGAGAAGAGCCATAACATCCTTGCTACCAATAAATTCTTTATGTATACTGTATATATAAATTATTTGAAAACTGTTCTGTTCATCATTTAAAGAATCAATATGAGGTAGTTTCAACAACACCATTGAAATTGCAGTATCGAAGCCAGGTTCAGTCTCCTCCTCGCTAGTCGCCATGTGTCAAGAGTGTTCCTTACGTCATAACTGTTAAATTCACACCCAGTGACCCTGACTGGTTCGTCCACAATTTGGACAGAGACAATAGAATGTATGCATTACCAGACCTTTGTGTGAAGCTCATGGAGCTGAGCAGAAACACGAGGGTTGGTGAAAGCCAGGCTAATTCTATACCACCTTTCCTGAAAATAGTAGTTTTTGTCTGAAGTTGCTGAAAAACATGTTTCATATCCAACAACTACTATTTTTTTGTTTCAAGTTCACAAATGTCTTTACTTTCGTCATTTGTTTAGTCCAGAGGTCTTCAACCCTGGTCCTCAAAGCCCACTGTCCTGCATGTTTTAGATGTAACCCTGCTCCAACACATCTGATTAAAATGATCAGCTCATCATCAAGCTCTGCTGAAGCCTGATAATGACCCACTGCTGTGAATCAGATGTGTTGGAGCAGGGTGACATCTAAAACATGCAGGACAGTGTGCTTTGAGGACCAGGGTTGAAGACTTCTGCTTTAGTTGCTTGAAAATAAGGTCTACATTTCCAGTATGTAGTATCGACTCCACCTTTTTCTGATTCCATTATGCAAAAGCACCTGCAGTCTGGAACCTGGTACTATTGTTTTAGTATGTGCTCAGCCAAATTTCCCAAAAATTTGATTTTTCATTATTCATTAGTTTGCTATTTTTGTTCATTGTGTTGCTGCAAGTAATCTTTTCTTTTTTTTAAATTTTGTTTTTCCCACTTTATTTATTGTTTTATATTTTTTATTATTATTTTTGTTCATGTCTTTCCACTGTCATTGAGCCAACTCCATGTGTTTTACTAGTGAATCAAAGTTGTAGTAGATTAAAGTGTTTCCATGGTAACTACAGAGCCTTTGGATGTCCCAATATGGTCATATCTGATGAACATTTAGGGGTGAAGAACTGTAATAACACCAATTAATTCAACATATTCCTTCAATTTTGTTTGGTTTGTGGCTCATATTGTGTTTGTTGGTGGTTATTTAAAAAAAAAAAGAATTATTGATTTTGTTCATTTTATTTATTGAATTTGCTGTTCTGGTTCATTTTATTGTCATTTTATTAATTAAAGTGACTGCTCTCATTCATTTTATTGATTAAATTGGTTGATAGATAGACAGACAGACAGACAGACAGACAGACAGACAGACAGATAGATAGATAGATAGATAGATAGATAGATAGATAGATAGATAGATAGATAGATAGATAGATAGATAGATAGATAGATAGATAGATAGATAGATAGATAGATAGATAGATAGATAGATAGATAGATAGATAGATAGATAGATAGATAGATAGACAGACTTCATTCATCCAAAGTTGGGAAATGTAATTAATTTTCCTTCACTTTAGTAAAAATCTAATTTTCACAAATCTTTCTTCCATTTTGTTCAGTTTGCAGCTCATTTTATTATATGTTGTTTACTTTTATTACTGAGCTTTTTTTTTATTATTTCATTCACTTTTGTTTATTTCCATCCACTGTTATTCACCCAACTCCATGGGTTTTACTGGTGAATCAATGTTGTAGAAAATGATAGTGTTTCCACAGTAAGTACGGAGCCTCTGAACGTCCAAATATGGTCATATCTGACGACCATGAATGACTTATTCAAACCAATTATTTTAATGTATACTGATAGAATTACATTATATAGAAATCTAACATTTATGTCCATAACTTTAACAGAATTATCAGGGTAGCCATTGCAATATTAGTAATTTTTTATATAAATTGTTTGATTTCCGAGGGTTCCGTAATGATAAATAGCCAGAGGGTTTTAATAATATGGCTGTTCATAGTTACACATACCTATTATACATACAAAGTATGAGCCGATTTGGCCGACCCCTATCTTCCAACCTCTGCCTGATTTTACCTGGTTTTCTCATACAATGACTCTTAAGGTTTATACATAACTTTGTAAACTAAAGCTTTTAGTCGATCTAAAACAATAATTCAAATTTCTCGAGGTGCATATAAAAATGATCTTTTCAACAAGTAATACCCATTGTGTATTGATAAAGAAAAGTGTTGTTGTATGTTCTTCCCTGGGTTCAAAGGTTTCCAGTGCTTCATATTTCATCATTTTAGTTTTATTTTCTCTGGAATAAAACCCTGTAAATCAATTTTTAAGATGATCTTTTGAGAAACCCTTTCATTAAGCAGGTCTTCACAACTGGTTAAAAAAACAAAAAAAACAAAACATTTTCTTTAGCTGAGGCAATGACTGCAGGATGTGATCACTTCTGTGGGTGAATGGCGAGAAGCCAACACCAACACACACACCATGCTGGGCTTTGATTTTTATTTTTATTTTCTAATATGGTTAGAGAAAATGAAAGGTTTAGTCTGTGACAGTTGTGAAGTTAACAACTATCTGCCTTTACCACTGAGTAATGACAGACTGAAATATTGACACATTTACAGTTCAGTACATTTACAGTCTAGTATTTTTACAGTTCAGTATATTTACAGTTCAGTACATTTACAGTTCAGTATATTTACAGTGTAGTGTATTTACGGTTCATTATATTTGCATTCCAGTTCATCAGCCAAAACCATCTGTTAGCCCGACAGCAGAATACACCCTACTGCACATGCTCAGATGATACAGGCATCTAAAGCCCCCCTGCTGCACATGCTCAGATGATAGAGGCATCTAAAGCCCCCCTGCTGCACATGCTCAGATGATACAGGCATCTAAAGCCCCCCTGCTGCACATGCTCAGATGATAGAGGCATCTAAAGCCCCCCTGCTGCACATGCTCAGATGATACAGGCATCTAAAGACCCCCTGATGCACATGCTCAGATGCTCCTGGCCCAGAGCAGCTCAGTATTAAATGGTCCGTTCACGTCTGCAGTGTCTGGAGGCGACAGATGGTCTGATAACCCGAACGGCTCAGAGCAGCTGAAGGTGAAGCAGAAGAAAAGTCAGTGATTGAGCTGGAGGTGGAGATTTTGGGAGGTGTCCTCCATTTTATCTGGAGTTCTGAGGAGAACTTCACCTCTGACACCTGCAGCTGCATTTATGCACAGAGGGCAGCTGGTCCTGGGTCAGTTCTATAAAAGCTCACACATGGGCATGCTCCAAGGGCATATGGCGGGATGGGGTCTCTAACCCCCCCACCTCCACCTCATGGGTGGTGCTATTCGGTTGGTAAGGCCGGCTGTGTGACTCCACCCCCGGTGGTGTGCGGTGCCTGCTCCCAAATTTTAACTGCTTGCATACACGCCTCATACTTCACTCATCTTAGTATTCTACTGACTTCATTATGAACATTCACATTATTACCTCCACCAAGTAGGTAATAGAGTTTGTTTGTCTGTTAGTTAGCAAGATAACTCAAAAACTTAAGGATCGATTTTCATTACAATTTCAGGGTAGGTTGGTAATGGGGAGATCTGAAAATTATTAGATTTAGGTCATGTCCCCACAATTTAAGGGCGGCTGTGGCTTATTTGGTAGAGTGGGGGGCTCTAGCATGGCTAGGCTAAGTAAATATGACTGTAGTTTATATCCTACTGACAGTAAATATGACTGTAGTTTATATCAGTGTAACAAATCTTTGAGGTTTGGTCTGGTCTGGGTTGGTCTGGTCTGATTTGGTCTGGTCTGGTTTAGTTTGGTTTGGTCTGGTCTGGTTTGGTCTGGTCTGATTTGGTCCACTCTGGTCTGGTCTGATTTGGTCTGATTTGATTTGGTTTGGTTTGAATATTTCATAGAAACAGTAAAAGTGTTAGTACTTGTTTTCTGTGGCTGATCCTGTATATGTGTGTGCGATGATGTCAGAGAACAGGCTCCACTTTACTAAAGGGACTTAGATTGGAGAGATGCCTCTGCTTACCCATAATGCACCTGCAGCCCTGCCATCACTGCTGACAGGCCCCTGAGCTGTGTGTGTGTGTGTGTGTGTTACAGCTGTATATTATTACACAGAGGGGTGAGTTTGTGCAGTTTATTGAATATTGCAGAGTGCCGTCACTTTCAGCCACCTGGGTAAACAGGTTATTGCCATATCAATCATTTAGAGCGACGTCCAACGCTGCGACACCAGACAATATTGACCAACAGACTGACAGAGATGAATGCAGCTCAACATCCACACACCCATCCCCCACTATCTGTCTGTCCTTCACCTCACATTCCATCTCTTTATACACTCTTCTCTCCCTGCATTAGTTTCCTTTTTTTTACACAGACCCCCAAAAGGGCAAAGGGGTATTGTTTGTTTGTTTGTTTGTTTGTGATCACACACTGTTGATTTTGGTTCATTTTTTGTTTGTTTGTCAACAACTTTACATAAGTACTATTGGAACAGTGATGCGCAGGCTGACTTGAAGTGAGCTTGGGCACCCGCAGTTGTGGGTCATTCAAAAATATTTGTAATGATATTTGGGTTGCGGTTCGTTGGGTCATTTGTCATTTTTAGGTTAATTTATTAGTTTATTATTTATTAGTATTCATTAGTTTAATAACAACAACAACAAAATAATATTATTAAAATAACCTGGTAAATACACTTTATTAACAGAATTTTTGCAAAGGTGACATACAATGTCGGAAATTTCCTACAGTATGGAGGGACCAAGAGAGAAAGTCAAGTTGAGAGAGTGGAAGCTCCAGAAACATATAAACAAAAAAGTAAGGTTTGAGACACATTCACTGAGATTTTTAAAGATGATGATTTTCAGTGTTTTGTTTTCCGTGGAAACCAGGTTCAAATGACTCTTTGGGTGTTACAGGTTGTCGACCCCTGGTTTAGATGCTGCACATTCATAACTTTACAATGATGAAGCTGGACAAACTTATTTACTCAACATATTAACTTACAAGCAATGATGTCTGATTTTAACACAGAAATAAATGTGAGTAATGTGACCTTACTGTGAGTAAGCGGGTAAGGTCTGTCCTTTTCAAGTATATTTCTTGTGGTCCAAGTTGCGGGCAGGCTAGTTAAAAAAGTGGTCGGCTGCAGGTCGACCCGTGCATCGCCGCATTCGACCAATTTCTATGAAATTTTCAGGAAAGGTGGGAGGTGGTCCAGAATAGATCCCATTACATTTTGGTGAATGTAGGTCAAAGGTCCCAGTCACCAAAAAAGTGTTTTTCATATATGCAAGTTTTTCGTCGCTATAACAGATTTCCGTCACATTCACATCGTCTCACCTTCAGACATCAGATGGGTCAACACATATGGCTCCATCATGTCATGTTTTGACATCATATGACGCCATATTAAGCCTTGGCGCAGGTCTACTGAACTGCCTTGTTCAGTAAGTTTTAAGACTGTAAAAACCCTCACCACACACTCTCCTCTCCACACAAACACCTAAAGAAAAAATGTAGGAAAGCAGAAAGAAAATGGTGGATGAACAAAATCCCAATAAACTTTGAAATTTACAGGGAACAACTTAAAGTTTATAATAACTGTGTAAAACAAGATAGACACCTATATTTTTCAAAACTGATAAACGACAACCGCCACAACCCAAATATCTTGTTTTTCCACATTCAGCTCAGTCATTAACCCTATTTTTAACAGCAATGCCCCATTAAATATGTCTTACTGTGAGGAGTTTGTGAATCACTTCATCAGTAAGATACAGACTATTAGGCCAGACTTACGGCAAGTGCAGCCAGAGGATGTTTTTCTCGCAGGTCCAGGGTTTTTTCGGCCACATTAGAGATATTTGACCTGGTTGATGCTGAGAGTCTTAGCAAAGTAGTTTCAAACCTAAAAACCACTACCTTCTTTTAAGACCCTGTAGACCACCATATTCTTTTAAACAGACTGGAGACTACACAGTTGGTGCCTCTGGGTCTTTTTTTAACTGGTTTGAATCGTTTGGAACCAACAGGGAGTTTTATGGTAGTATTGGGGAACACTCATCACAGAGGTGTTCTGTGGATTGTGGTGTTCCCCAAGGGTCTATTTTAGGTCCAACCCTTTTTAATCTCTATATGCTGCCTCTGGGTGAGGTCATCGGGAGGAACGGCATTAACCTCCACAGCTATGCCAACTTTACATTGCCTTCTCTCCTGATGACCTTAGTCCAATTGACACACTTTTTAAATACATTTTAGATATTAGAAGTTTGCTGCCTGCTCTCCAGCTCAACCAGGGCAAAACTAAGGTTTTAGTCATTGGTCCTGAGGCTCAGAGAGAGAGGCTCAAAGCTAAGTACCAACTGTGTGGGATAATTGGGGGGTCTGATGTAAAGCACTTTATGCTACACGCACCATGTATAAAAAGTGCTATATAAATAAAGTTTGATTGATTGTTTGATATGTACACTTTATTCTATGTTTTAAGGCTGTAAAACCCCTCACCACACACTTTACATACTTTTCTCAGACAGACATTAATATTTTCTTACAGTTCTCTCTTGTTTAAAGGTTGGACACATAATAAATCATTCATAGTGGCTCAGGTGTATTTCACCTCTGTGTCCTGGCACTGCTCAGCTGTAGCAGTATCTGCAGAGGTGGCCTCTCTGTGTACAGAAACACTTTTAAATCCGGAGCGTTTCTGAAATGTGTCAAACCAGCGCTTGTTGGCAAAAAAATGGGCTTGTAACTGTGTGAAAAGCTCTGAGCGATGGCCTGGACTAACCCTGACTCTGACCCTACCCTAACCCTGGCTCTCAGTCTGTGCTCTAAAAGTATTCTTTGGGGTTAAAGGTCAGGACTATCTTCAGGCCAGTCCAGTTCTTACTTTGTGCACTGGTACACCGTTATGTTGAAATAAGAAGGGACCAACAACAAACTGTTCCCATAACATCTGGAATTGTCCTAAATGCCTTGATCTGCTGAGGCATTCAGAGTTCCTTTGACTGGAACTAAGGGGTGGGGCCAAACTCAGCTCCTGAAAAAGAGCTCCACACTATCACCCCCCCCGTCCACCAAACTTTGTATGTGTGTGTGTTACTGTGTATGTGTGTGTACATGTGTTTGTGTGTGTGTGTGCTTGTATTCCTATCTTTATGGGGACATTGATATGTTTACACAATCACACCATGGGGACCTCTGATACCCTGTTGACCAAAAATCAAGTCTCCACGAGGGTTAAATATAAATAAAGGTCCCCACTATTAAAATAGAAATGATGTGGCCCAATGTATACATGAAATATGTTTTTTCCAAAACTCCTCATACAACATGAGGAAAAACCCTAACCCTAACAAAGGTTTGAAGATGTGTTAACGTTTTATTTATTTTTAAATTGAATTTAACTTTCTAATTTGAATTTTTTATTATGTACTCCCTCTCTCTCTCTCTCTCTCTGTATGTGTATGTGTGTGTACATGCAATGTGTGGAAATACTTCACCTTAGATTAAAAGAAAAACCAAAAAAAAAACATGGCCATCTGAAGAGGCATCCGTTAGCTAACCTGAGTGATAAGCAGTGCAGACAATGCGCTCTTTTTTTCCCAAACATGATGTGGACAGTGTGGTGTTGGTCTTGGCGGCCGCTGCCTTAAACGTTTTGCACTTAATATAAAAAGTGAGGACGCGTGACAGACATGTGGACAGTCCGGTTTTAGAGCCGTGGGTCCAGACCAAATGTGGACATATGTTCACCAACTGATGTTGTCCAGTTAAATTTAACAGAAAACTCTTTGCTAACGTTAGCCTTTGTTTTGTTGGGGTTAAAATGTTGATGTTTGTGTCTTGTCAGTGGACATTGTTACGTTGCAGTGAACTTTAATACAAGTTGCTCAATGCTGGACAGACGTGTATCTGTGTTGTTCCTCTCCTGACAATGTGATGATGTCATCACGACCCGTCAACTCGACTTCGACTACTGACGGCTAAGTCGACTTGAAAAAAACTGTATAAAATCGTATATATATAATGTTTTTACACTCACTACCAAATGGCTACTTGATTACAAACTTGGTCCTCATGAGACATGGAAATGTGTGTGCGTGCGTGTGTGTGTTTCTCCTTTTTTTCTTCGTTAACGTTCATCCAAAGGCCCAGAGCAGCATCCTGTCATGGAAGCCCCTCCCGCTATAACAGGGAGAGGGGCTATATCTGCTCTTTCAGTGCCAGACCCCATCAGCGCTCACGTTCATTCTTAAACAGTTAAAAATGAACCCATCCCTTCCTTTCATATGCTAATGTTCCATATGGCACAGTCACACACTTACAGTAAATTGATAATGTGATTGAAAGTGGATCCAGTCGCTGCTGCTGGAAGATAATTATGACCCACTGGTCCATGGATTAACATTGAACTGGAGCTTTTTTATGTACCTCTACATTTATATGTTCTTCTGGGTTGAGTTTTCTTCTTCACATTAGTTTTATTTTGCTGTTTTATTATTATTATTCTGTCAAAATTGCTGCAATAATTGCAATTAACCCCTTAACACCTACTGTCACAAATATGCAACATACCAAACCATCTATATGTTTGTGCTATAATCAAATGAATTATCTCCACTTAATTTAGCATTTACTTATAAAAAAAAAAAAAAAAAACACCTCATATATAAATTCAGGTGTTAATGGATTAGACCATCATCATTATTAATCTGATTAAACATTTTAACACAATTTTAACACAATTCATATATATATATATATATATATATATATATATATATATATATATATATATATATATATATATATATATATATATATATATATATATATGACAGAGAACAAACAGGCCAAGATCCTGTGAGACTTCCAGATCCAGACTAACAAGATGGTGATGGCCAATCAGCCTGACATAGTGGTGGTGGATAAACATGAGAAGACAGTGGTGGTGATAGATGTAGCAGTCCCCAGTGATAGCAACATCAGAAAGAAAGAACATGAGAAGCTTGAGAAATACCAAGGGCTGAAAGAGGAGTTAGTTAGAGTAGTGATCGGAGCACTAGGGGCAGTGACCCCCAAGCTGGGAGAATGGCTCCAGCAGATACCAGGAACAACATCAGAGATCTCTGTACAAAAGAGCGCATTGCTAGGAACAGCTAAGATCCTGCGCAGAACCCTCAGGCTCCTAGGCCTCTGGTAGAGGACCCGAGTCTGAAGGAGACACCGCCCACATGGGGTATATATTATCATGTTATCATGTTAACATGATTTGGTGGGTTTTTTTCTGTATTTTAGGAGAGTTTTTGAACATGATTTGGATTTTTCATTGTTTTTTTGTGTCAGTTAATTTTTTTCAGGAATTTCAATGGATTTTAGCATGTTTATTTTTTGCTTAATTCTGGTAAAAATATCTTGTCTTATTTTTACTGGTGCATTTTTCCAGTTGTAAATCGGTGTGTCGTTCCTTCTTTTCATGTTCAAGTAGGAATCCACAACTGGAAAATGGGGAAAAAAAGGTTATTTCATGAGTAATCTACACATTTTTTTTATTGTTCAAATTCAAAATGACCAAATGGTCCAAATGTGTTTTTTCCTGTAGATATTTTTGTCTCAGATTTGGTCTGGAACTGAACTGGTGGTAGAAATATGCTTTTATTGTGGTAAAAATAAACCTTTTTGAAACAGTCATCTGCTTCATGTGCCCTGTTTGCTTGATTATGTGTTGAATAATGCCACCACATAATGTTGTTTTTCTGGCTTGACAGTTAAAATGATCATGAACACATATGTCTGCATGTGCTAAAAATACTGACTGAATGTGTGTCCCACTGTGCCCTCTGTTCAGATCTCTTACTCTTTTTTTTTTTTTTTTTTACATGTGCACATAAACACTATTCTCTGGGTGGCATTTGTACATTTGCAGCAGATGGACGACTCACTGATGCTGTTTGCTCGTATATGTCGCTGTGTGGCATTAGTAAACAGGGTCAAATATTCTACTCATATGAGGAGCCATTAAAATTACTAGTGGTGTCAAATGATTCAACATTGAAATCAGATTAATCACAGGGTTGCTGTGGATTAATTTAGATTAATTATAAATAAATCTATCATATTTTCTGCACTATAAGACGCACTGTAAATGAATGGTTTATTTTGTAAGTTTAGCATTAAGTGAAGCATTAAGTGAAGTCAAAATCGTGAGATTAAAAATTCTAAATCATGAGATAAATAGTTATAATTATTAGATAAAAACTGAAAATTATGAGATAAAAGCCAACATTATGAGATAAAAATTCCAAACTATGAGATAAAAAGTCAAAATTATTATCTAAAATACCAAAATTGTAAAAAAAAAAAAAAAAAAAAAAAAAAAACCTCAGTAAAAACACAGAAATAAAAAAAGGAAAATTACTGAAATGTTCTGAATATTTAAACTAAACCTTCTGTACTAGTTCTGTGTTGTTTTTCTTTTTTAGTAACTTTTTTTGTGCAAATTTTTCCATGTTATTTATAATTTTGTAAATATTTATTAGCTTTGTTCATTTTGTTGCTCATTTTTTGGGTTTCTTTTTCTACATTTTGTTTTTTATTTTTAGGTATTTTGTGGTAGATTTAAGTACAAGGAAAGAAACTAAGCTACAAAACAGTCAACCAAAATAGTGTTGACAGAGGTTTTTTTTTTTACTGAAGCATTTCTTTTATGAATATATGTGGAGTTAACATATTTATTCAACACCTTCAACAGTTTCAATAAAACAACTGTAAACAACTGTTCCATTGAATTGAGTTAAATTTAATCATGATGATTTATTTATGCATTAATAGGTTAATTGTGACAGACCTACTCTAAATATGTCATCACATCTAAAATCAGACTTTCATGGACCACATGAATCCTGAAGGCCGGTGTTCTGTCAAAACAGGAATCCCTGTCAAAATAAGATACCAGCAGCCAAAATTGACAATAATCTCTACAAATTCACATTATTCCATCACAATATGTAACATATTGCATTTGGAAACATCATGTAATGCTCCCATTATAGGCAGACTTTTTAAAATATTTTATTTTTCGAATATTGTATTTAGATTTAGCCACTCAAAAGGTAGGCTATTGTTTGCGTGTGTTGAATTAACATGAACAATAACACCCAGGCAACTCATGTGCATAACATTCATATCATACAAAACTTACTTCAAACTTATTAATGTCAATATCCACAGTTTCCCTGCTTTTGAAGCGCAGATGCTGAATGTTGTTCCCTGTAATCAATTTTTTGTGTGTTGGTTTATCATCCCCTGAGCCCTACTGCTGCACTGTTTAAAAGACAAACAAAAAAGTGAGGATATTGCAATGTTTCACATGTAACAACTAATTATTTGGTTTCCTTTTTCTGATTCCATTACACAAAAGTACCTGCAGTCTGGAACCTGGTACTAATGTTTTAGTATGTGCTCAGCCAAACTTCCCAAAAACTGAGTATACAGGAATGATCGCTGATCATGGTGAAAACACATTATGGATGACCATGACCTTTGACCTTTGACCTACATTCACCAAAATTTAATGGGATCTATTCTGGACCCAGTATTTTTTTTGGCGCCTGTTAAAAGTCATGCTACATTGTTCTCCATGAACTGCAGGTGACAATAAAGTGTGTTACGTTTCAGACCACTTCAAAATAAAAGCCTGCATGATTTGTTCAAACATATTCAAAGTCGTGCTGTCAAATGATTCAAATGTATGATCACATTAATCATGATGGATTAATCTGCGTTCATATGTTCATTTTGACAGCCCCAGTTAACAGGTTAAAACAGTTGTGTGTCATTCAGTGAATACAGATGTTTCCAGGAGAGAATGAACATAAAATGGACGATTTACTTCCAAATGTCACAGATAACAGGCTACAGTCCTGTTCAGTCCTGTTTAGACTCCTGTGGGTTTATCACTCCTTGGCTGTTTAACTGCATTGGTAATAAAACACTCCATTAACCCATGAAGAGCCAGTTCTGCAGCAGCATCTACTGACCTAAAGGCTCCAAAACCCAACAACCCATGTTAATAATGGGTGTAGAATACAGTTATGGAAAGAAAATTAATGAAATAGGTCAAAAATGTGGAGAAAAGAGGACAAAATGAAGGAAAATTAATTAAAAACCCAATAAAAATGAAATTAACAAAAACAAGAAGAAACTAGAAAAGCACAGACCTCCCCCCTTCAAATTAATGTACGCCAAGGAGATATTCAATTCAAGTCAATCTGTCTGTCTGTCTGTCTGTCAGCAGGATTAGGCAAAATGTTCTGAACAGATTTTGATGGCATTTTGAGTATGTTTTGGGAGTGTTACAAGGAATAAATTATTACATTTTAATGGTGATCCAGAAGAGATCCTGGATTCTGGATCACTTTGAAATTTGACATTGCTGTAAATGCACAATACATTTCAAAGTGATTCAGAATCATGGATCTCTGCTGGATCACTATCAGAATGTAATCATTTGTTCCTTGTGACACTCCTAACACATACTGAAAATTTTATCAAAATCCGTTGGCGGAGGTAATAATAAGCAACAAGAACAAAATAAGCCACAAAGAAAAGCTAATTTTTAAAAAAATAAATAAAAATACAATTGTGTGTGTGTGTGTGTGTGTGTATGTTGAAATAATTGGTGCAAAATACAGTTTTTCATCTCTTCTTCGTCGTATGATATCATCCATTTGGACATTCAGAGGCTCTGTAGTTACCATGGAAACACTGTCATCTTCTACAACATTGATTCACCAGTAAAACCCATCGAGGTGTATCAGTGATAGCAGGTAAAATTAACAAAAATTAAGACATTTTTATTTCAAAATAAAAATAAGGTGAAGAAATAAGATAAAAATGCATTAAAATAAAGTTTTAAAAAAATAATAATATGAGCAATAAAATGAACAAAAAACAGCCAATGTAATGAATAAAAGGACTATAAATAAATAAGAAATGAACACCATAATACAGATGAATAAAATAAGCATCAAACTGAATTAAAATTAAAAAAATAAAAAAGCCAAGAAATAGACAAAATTAAACCAGTGCAGCCAAAGTAATCAATAAAATGAATATATATATATATATATATATATATATATATATATATATATATATATATATATATATATATATATATATATATATATATATATATATATATATATATATATATATAGATATATATAGATATATATATATAGATATGTATATATATATATATATATATATATATATATATATATATATATATATATATATATATATATATATATATATATATATATATATATATATATATATATATATATTAGGAACAAGAACAAGCACTCACTAACCCTTGGCCATCAACACCAGCAAATATCACCAGGCTTCAAGAATGGCAATCCCCTTCATCAGGGCTGGAGAAAGAAAGGTCTAAAGTCTACAACAGGCCTCTTCCAAAAGGCTCCTAATTGGAAATTGCACTTTGACCTCAGAAAACAGCTGATGTTCCCCCAGCACATCACAAGAACATCTCTCCGACCAGACATGATCATCGTTTCAGAGGCTTCCAAACACCTGATCATGCTGGAACTTACAGTGTCCTGGGAAGAGCAGATTGAGGAAGCCAACGACAGGAAACTATCAGGAGCTGGTGGACGAGTGCAGAGGCAGGAGGTGGAGAACTTTCTATGAGCCCATAGAAGTTGGCTGCAGGGGCTTTGCAGGTCGCTCACTTTGCAAAGTCCTGAGCAAGCTGGGCGTGACAGAGGCAGCTAAGAGAAGGGCCATTAAATGCACCAGTGAAGCTGCAGAGAAAGGCACAAGGCTGTGGTTACAGAGGGAAGATCCGTGGGTTGCTACTGGGACGCATGCCGGAACTTGATCGCCCCAGCTGGGTCACCTGGGGGAGGGTGTCTGATGTTGCGAGGCCTGAAACACCCTATGAACCCAGGATACGTCACTGATGATGGTTCCCAGTGCATCCGTGAGATGCTTCTTTAAAGTTGATGTTTAACTTTTCCATTTATTTTATTTTTAATTATTATTTTTTATTTATTTGAATTGTATTAATATTTTATTTTTTAATTTTGTTTGTTTTATAGATTTTTAAAAAATATTTTAAAAGTATTTTTAATTTAATATTTTACATTTATTAAAAAAAAAAAAGATGTTTTCACTCACTACCCAATTACTACCAGTGTGTGTGTGTGTGTGTGTGTGTGTGTGTGTGTGTGTGTGTGTGTGTGTGTGTGTGTGTGTTACAGCCTTTATCACACTTTAATGCTGTAAATTGTGATCAATCTTCACTGACCTCATGGTTTTAGTTTTTGGAACTGAACGTAGACATGTTTACAGATGTAAATGCATGATTTGCTGATAATTGATTCGTTCAGTGTTTTTCTTTTCATGTCCAGGTCCTGCTGGGACATGTCTGTCTCCTCAGTTTTTTATGTTTTCTATTTGACATTGATGTGTGCTTTTAACTTAATGTCCAGTCAAGTGGAAATTAATCACCCATTCAGGACCAATAAAGTCTAAATCCTTTCCCTCCACTTTGTCCAAACAGTCTTCTCTGCTTCACCTTTGACCTCATCATGTGACCATGTAGAGGCAATTCCTGACCCTGGTTACACTAATTTACATATAAAAATGTGCAGAGGTGGAAGTAACTCAGTAGAAATATGTCCTTTACTGTTTTTATGTATCATTACTTTACTTGAGTATTTATTTTTCTGGCAACTTTTTACTTTTACTCCCTACATTTTTGCATAAACATCTGTACTTTATACTCTTTACATTCTCAGAATGGACTCATTACTTTTTCAAACTACACACATGTGACAGTATGAAAAATAAGTTTTAAATCACAAATTGTGACTTACTATATCAGAATTTTGACTGTTTTATCTCATAATTGAGATTTTTTTTTATCTCACAATTTACATCTTTTTATGTCATCATTATGCTTTTTAAATCTCCTTTTGACTTTTGAATTTTTCCTAAATTTACTGTCCATACCCACTAATCTGTAGCCTAGTAAATTAACCCCCCTCTAGTGGTAAACAATGTTTTTCCCTGAATCATTGGTCTAGTGACGCTACATAGAGCCTCAGCCAGGACCAGTAACATTTTACGGGTCCAATCACAACGCTCCATTTGTGTACTGAGATTGTAGGGCGGGGCTTAGCACAATGACGACAGAGTTGAAGAAGTACGAACGTATTTACAGTCTATGGTCGGATAAGGAGCATGTAAATGGACCCAGTTGTATATTTTTCTTCCACTATTAGCGGTGTGTTAACATTAATTAGCCTAGCCTATAGGGTGTTAAAACAACCAGATAGACGCTAGTTACCTCCACCAAGGAGGTGTTAAATTCAAGTCTGTGTGTCTGTCTGTCTGTCTGTCAGCAGGATTACGTAAAAACAGATTTTGATTAAACTTTGAGAAAGGATAAATAATTTTTTCAAGGAAGAACCCATTAGATTTTTGCACTGACAGTCAAAGGTCAAGGTTACACTAAAGGTCAACAGCTAAAACATATCAATGGTAATATCTCAGGATTCTGACAAGATAGAGTCTGGCAATTTTTTCATTCACATCGTCTCACCTTCAGACATCAGGTGGGTCACGTGTGAATGAAGAATCAAGCCTTAGCAGAGGTCTGCTGTCTCTGACTGCCATGTATGCTTAAACTCAGTCTGTGGATCATTTCCAGACTATGAATTCATATTATAGTCGGGCTTGCCAGGCTAAATAAACTGAGTACCATGACCCAATAAAACACATCATCTACACAGTACCTCACTTTTAAAGGCTTTATTTTTGGATATTTTTTCTGGTTTTTCCTGCTTAAATCAGTATTATTAAATCCATAGCAAAAAAAATATATATATAACCGAGAAGTTTTTTTTAAACTTTTATTTCATTAAAGGAGTTGAATCAGTACTTCTAATTTTACTACTTATTTGTTCACACAAGTATCTGTACTTCTTCTTGAAGGGATAGTTCACTCTTTCACATGAATCTGTATGGGATCACCATCTTTACTCTGCTGCACCCACAGTAACTTACCCCCAACAGTGTCCTGTGAGTCGAGTTCTGATCCAGTTTTGGTCAAAGCAAAAGTAGTCCCAGCTGGTTTCATGGGGTCAACAAAATAAAATGTGTTTCTTCTCAAAACAGTATGTGTTCGAATGAGTGATTAATTTGCATAACAAAACTGTCATTCAACAAAAAGTCACACCTCGTAATTGCTTGAAGCTACTTTCCCTCAATGCACATTGTCACCGCTAACAGCTGTGTGCCTGCACGTAGCAGCCGCAAACACTGCTCAACAACTGATGAAAGCTGTTAGCAGTGACAACGCACATTGATCACTATTTAAGGAAAGTAGCTCCAAGCAATTACGAGGTGTGACTTTTTGTTCAATGACAGTTTTGTTATGCAAATAAATCACTCATTCAAACAGATTGTTTTGAGAAAACACACGTTTTATTTTCGTGTCCCCAAGAAACCTGCTGGGACTACTTTCACTTCACTTTACAAAACCAGACCACAACTTGACTCACAGGACACTGTCGGGGGTAAGTCAGTGTGGGTGCACCAGAGTAAAGATGATGAACCCATACAAATTCATGTGAAAAATAGTGAACTATCCCTTTAAGTACAGAATGTGAGTACTTTGACCACCTCTGCAAATGTGCGTGTGGAAAAGGAGGATTCTGCTTCTACATTCCAGCTGATTGGGATGTGCTTGGATTCAGGCGAACGGACAGTTTTGTACAGGTTTTTCTTTGCTTATGGATTTTTCTGGAAGTCATCGTATGTCAGGTTTCAGTCTGTGAACGTGAGGACAACCACACACAGACTCTGCTCATTGTGAGGTGGTCACATGGTCTGTCACATGTACGTCCCCCTGGAAACAGTGGAACCAACGAGACAGAGGCAGGCAGGACCCCCCCCCCCCCCCTCCAGCCACAGTGTCACATTTACAGCAGGTGTAAATGGGTCGACCTCTTCCATATCGGGCAGAGCTGACATGACACGCCAACGCTGAGGGACGCTTGGACACATGTACACCTTTTATACCAACATGTAACCACAAGAAAGTTTGCTTACAAGCTTGACAAAAGACATCTGGGGAAAATACACTGTATTACACTACACTAAATCTGACACAGTGTTTTTTCTCATGTCTAATCCAAATAGCTGATCGCACTTCCTGTTTCCAGGAAGAACAAACCCCGCCCCCTAGTAAACGTTTTAGCTCTTAATGGACATTTCCCTCTCAAAACATGAGACTATGGGTTTGACTTTTCAAGGTCGCTCAAGGTCAAAGGTCATAATGTTGTTTTCGAGTCTACATTTAGTTTCCTATCTGTGACACGGTCAGAGCCCTGGACAACTCCATCAGTGACAGGCTTCATCACCCACCACACTCCAAACACTCCATCACAGCTCCTTCCTCCTCCTGCTGTCAACACACTCAACAACCAAACCACAAACACAACAACTGCAATATATATATATATGTGTGTGTGTGTGTGTTGCTGGGAATCTTTCACTCACAAAATGATCCGATTCAACTCTTGATACGATCTGATTTAGGGCAATTAGTAAATGATTCAGTACAATTCAAACCAATTAGGTTCAGTTTGATTCAATACAGTTTGACAATTTAATCACAAAGACTTATTTTATTTTGTTACTGAGCAGAAAAAGAGAAACACAAATATAATTTCTAAACCATATCCTTTTGTTTATTTAGTTTATTCTTTTTTCTTTCGTTACTTTCTTTCGTTCGTGTTTTTTATTACTTTGTAAATATTTAGTAGTTTTTATTTATTTTGTTCCTTCCTTGTTCGCTTTTGTTTTTCTACTTGTTTTTATTTTATTATTTTTTCTTCACTTTTGTCTGACTTTGTTAATGTTACTTATTATTGTGTTCATTTATTATTTATTTTTGTTGCTTTTTATAAATTTTTATTAATTTTGTTCCTAATTTGATTATTTCTTTTTTTTGACTGTGGAACTGCTTAAGTCTCAGGAGTTAAAGAGTTAATGAACGTAATGATGCAGTCAGCGATTAAATACAGCCCAGAGTGTCTAAAGCAGGGGTCTCAAACTCATTTTCTTCATTTTCCACATTCAGCCTGATTTGATCTCCAGTTGGCTGAACCAGTAAAATTAAACTGTAATAACTTATGAATAATGACAACTCCAAATTATTGTCATTGTTTTAGTATATAAAGACCCCATTAAATCATGAAAATACTTTTATAAATTATCGACATACAAAAAAAGGAAAAATAAGGGCAATTTTAACAATATCCTACCTATTCTTATCATTAGTCCATGTGTTTTATTATTGATCACTTCTACAAAGAAACTAAAGTCTTGGTAACAGAAGCAGAAAATGGGTTAATTTGTATCTAATTTTCTTTAGACATTTCAGGTTGTTCACATTTGTTCAGCTTTTTCATATTTAATTATTACAGGATCATTTCTATATGTAAATATCTTCATAATTTAATATTATTTTTGCAGGAAAAACAATGACAAAAGTCATTTAATAGGATATTATGTTCTTCATCCCATGGGCCGCTTTGGAACCATTGGCGAGCCGCATTTGACCCCAGGGCCACATGTTTATGACCCCTGGTCTAAGACAACACACACTGATGTAAACTCATCTAAAACAAAAGGACGTGGACACAGTGGC
>CM035785.1:16044330-16196830 GCA_020466265.1 Siphamia tubifer
TATATATATATATATATATATATATATATATATATATATATATATATATATATAGGTGTTATTAAAATAATGTCATTAATATAGAAGCTGTATATATATATATATATATATATATATATATATATATATATATATATATATATAGGTGTTATTAAAATAATGTCATTAGTATAGAAGCTGTATATATAGGTGTTATTAAAATAATCTCATGTACGTGCCAGGATTGGGACACAAGGCTGGTATTTAATGAAAGTGAATATAGGGCATACAACTCTTATAGCCTGACCTAGTTTGCTTTTTTTGTGTTTTTTTTTCCTTCACAGTTATTATTTCACACAATACCTAATTAACACTTGTTAGAAAATATCTGTAGACTTAAAAATACACAGGCATAATAGATCAAACAGAGCATGGATTTAATTCAGTAATGAAGCTAATTTTCTAATCAAGTATGCATTTTTGATTGGCTGCCTATTGTCCCTGACACATAAAGTTTGTTTTTTTTGGTTGTTTTGCAGTGAATATGCAATAGTCTTCCCTCTAATCCAGGTCAGTAGGCTCAAAAATATTTGATTGTGCTGCTGAGATAATGTTTCTCTGCAGAACCTAATCACTGTTATTATCTTTGGTTGTGAAAATGATCTGAACACTTATATTTAACACAGTGTGAGGTAGGACACTGTGTTACACTCATTATATAACAGCAGGTGTCATTCTAAACACTAGTGTGGATGATACTAACTCCACATCTACCACAACTTACTCTAGAGGAAGTACTTTGTTACTGTACTTAAGTACGATCTTTTTAGATATCTGTACTTTACTTGAGTATATATTTGTTTACAACTTTTTAGTTGTACTCCTTACATTTGTTCATAAATATTTGTACTTTATACTCCTTACAGTTATATAAATATCTGTACTTTATACTCCTTACATTTGTTCATAAATATTTATACTTTATACTCCTTACAGTTATATAAATATCTGTACTTTATACTCTTTACATTTATATAAATATCTGTACTTTATACTCCTTACATTTATATAAATATCTGTACTTTATACTCTTTACATTTATATAAATATTTGTACTTTATACTCCTTACAGTTATATAAATATCTGTACTTTATACTCTTTACATTTATATAAATATCTGTACTTTATACTCCTTACATTTATATAAATATCTGTACTTTATACTCCTTACATTTATATAAATATCTGTACTTTATACTCCTTACATTTATATAAATATCTGTACTTTATACTCCTTACATTTATATAAATATCTGTACTTTATACTCCTTACATTTATATAAATATCTGTACTTTATACTCTTTACATTCTCAGAATAGACTCGTTACTTTTTCAAACTAAAGAGATGTGACAGTACAAAAAATAAGTCACTTCAAAAGGAAAATCACTGGAGGAGAGAAATTGTGACTTTATATATCATATTTATGACTTGTATTTCATAACTTGTACTTGTTATCTTACAATTGTGACATTTATCTCACAATTTTCTTCACAGTAACTCACTTTTAAAGGATTTTTTTGATACTTTTGAAACTTCTCTGATTTTCCTGGTTAAATAAGTATTATTTTATCCATGACAAAAAAAACATCTGTTTTTGTTTTTACTTTATTAGAATTGAGAAGCTGTACTTTTTTTTTTTACTTTTATTTCAGTAAATGAGTTGATTCAGTAATATTTTTTCACACCAGTAGCTGTACTTCTACTTAAAGGGATTATCCAGAGTAAAACGCATTTTAGCTAATTTTTTAGATGATTGGGAGAACATACGTTGAGTGGACATCAAAATCACAACATTTGGATGTATATATTGAGAAACTTCAATTTTGCTGTTTTGAGTCAAACTGTGTCAGCATGGAAGTGATCACAGCATGTGTTCTTGCTGACATGTAATAGTATTTTTAGACCTATTCTAAAGTTCTAAACAACATCACACTTACATGGTAGCAAGTAGAGGTTTCCTAAAGGCAAACCAAAGAGTCCTGAGGTCTTCATGTTGTCAGACAGTGTGTCCAGAGTTACTGATTTGAAGCCAGTACCTTTCCTGATGCAGAAGCTGTCTTTAGGAGGAAGTCTGAAATAATTGATTGGCGAGTGCCGAGTTACACGCTCTGAAAATTGAAGATTTCGTTGTATTAATTTTTAACAACAACAACCTGTTTGTAGGCTAAGCTTTGCTGTTTCATACAGCTTCATTTCAATTTGTAATGAAATACTGGACGATGTATTATTTTAGTAATTATTTTTTATTAATAATTTTTTTAATTAGTTTTTAATTTATTAAAATTCAGAAGGTGTATTTTACTTCAGTAAAGACGTTGGATCAGTACGTCTACTTTTACCAGAGTATTTTTTCACACCAGTAGCTGTACTTCTACTTAAGGACAGAATGAGAGTACTTTCTGCATTTCTGTCTTTGGTAGCTGATGAAAAAAACACATGGCACATCATCATGATGACCACCAATGATAATATCTGTAACGGAAACACTTTCAAGGAATAGTACACAGTCTCAGAGTCGAGTAGAGCTGAGAGCATCGAGTGGTCAGGGTGGATGCAGGTGGGTGGGGTCATGGTGGATGCAGGTGGGTGGGGTCATGGTGGATGCAGGTGGGTGGAGTCATGGTGGATGCAGGTGGGTGGGGTCATGGTGGATGCAGGTGGGTGGAGTCATGGTGGATGCAGTAGAGTGGGGTCATGGTGGATGCAGATGGGTGGAGTTATGGTGGATGCAGGTGAGCGGGGTCATGGTGGCTGCAGGTGGGTGGGGTCATGGTGGATGTAGGTGGGTGGGGTCATAGTGGATGCAGGTGGGTGGAGTCATGGTGGATGCAGTAGAGTGGGGTCATGGTGGATGCAGATGGGTGGAGTCATGGTGGATGTAGGTGGGTGGGGCCATGGTGGATGCAGGTGGGTGGAGTCATGGTGGATGCAGGTGGGTGGGGTCATGGTGGATGCAGGTGGGTGGAGTTATGGTGGATGCAGGTGAGCGGGGTCATGGTGGCTGCAGGTGGGTGGGGTCATGGTGGATGCAGGTGGGTGGAGTCATGGTGGATGTAGGTGGGTGGGGTCATGGTGGATGCAGGTGGGTGGAGTCATGGTGGATGCAGTAGAGTGGGGTCATGGTGGATGCAGATGGGTGGAGTCATGGTGGATGTAGGTGGGTGGGGTCATGGTGGATGCAGGTGGGTGGAGTCATGGTGGATGCAGGTGGGTGGGGTCATGGTGGATGCAGGTGGGTGGGGTCATGGTGGATGCAGGTGGGTGGGGTCATGGTGGATGCAGGTGGGTGGGGTCATGGTGGATGCAGGTGGGTGGAGTCATGGTGGATGCAGACGGGTGGAGTCATGGTGGATGCAGACGGGTGGAGTCATGGTGGATGCAGGTGAGCAGGGTCATGGTGGATGCAGACGGGTGGAGTCATGGTGGATGCAGGTGGGTGGAGTCATGGTGGTGCAGGTGGGTGGGATCCTTCCTCTTCAGGTGATTCTATCTTATGTTCAATGTGATCAGATATTTGGACTGAAATGAGACAAATCCATTTGGCCAGATTGTATTTTTTATGTATATTTTTTTTTAATTCCACTGGTTTGTTGAGTGTTTTTCCCTTAAATCAAATGGCTCATATTCTGTTCTGTTTCTAAAGCTAAGCCCTGGCCGTGTTAAATACTGGTTTGAACATCAGAGAAAGGAATATAAACACACGCATATGGTCAAGCTGATGGAGAGGCTTAGCTTGTTTATCCATATGTTAAAAGGCTTTAGTCATTTAGTGCTAATCCATGAAAGCTGTTTAGAGGGTTTTCCCTTTTCAACAGATGTCACACCAAGGCCTGTTCAAAGTCTGTTACCATGTCATTTATCAGTTCACAGCCTCCACTGAAGGAACAAGGAAATCACACACTGTTGTCGATAGAACGTCCAGGCCACGCTGTAAAAAATTACCCATGATGATGTAGGGTGGCCGCTGCTCAGTCGGTAGAGCTGGTGGTAGTGAGAGGGGCCGTAGGTGCGAAATGTCCGCCACACGTCCGCACTGCGAGGTTTTTCTTTCTACTAACTCGGCTTCTGATTGCCTGAACTTCAGTGCCAGACCAAAACGCAGAAGTCGGCATGACATAACAACCTAACCCTAACCCTTCACAACACGTCTCCATCTTCAGCATATCTCAACCAATCAGAAGCCAAGTTTGGCTAACAGTGGTGTCACCATAGTAGGAAAAACATTTTGTGTCTACCCCAGGATAACTGTGGCTACATGTGTAGGTTACCACCACCAGAGAGAGAACATGAGAGTGAATGAATAATGAATCTACTGTGTGGATCTATGTGTGTATATAGAAAACTATATAAATCTAATCCATCATTATTATAATATTATTATATATGTATTATATTATTATAAAATCAACATCTGATTCATTAGTTTGAACATAAAAGACACTAAACTCTTAGTAACAGAAGAAGAAATTGTGATTTCAGGTTATTCACATTTTATTGTTACAGGATAGTTTGCAAATGTAAATATTTTTTAATTTAATTTAATTGTTATATTTTTTGCAGTGAAACAATGACAAGCACTCAACAAGTCTGCCAAGGTTTGGATCTGGATGTTCGTCACTTATTTGTAAACTAGTGTTCCGTCTTGACTAACGATTTAATTTATCAGTCGTAAGCAATCCCTTAGAGGGTTTGAAAAAAATTCCTCAGCCCCGTTTTTGAGATATGACCATTTCAATATTCAACCACGTATGATGTCACTCTGACGTTATGTGATGTCGCACAATGACCAACTTTCACATGTTAGATCTAATGTTAAATATGAAGCACACAATATTGTTGGATATATGTCAAAAACCCTTAAGGTAAAGGTCATAGATTTTGCAAATATATCATTCACTCCACGTCATATGACGTCAACGCGTGACGTCATCGAGCCTTTCGTGAACGCAATAAACTGTGTGATACTATCTTATCTGGATTCTGAGATATCACCACTTATGTGTTTTAGCTGTTGACCTTCACTGTGACCTTTGACCTTTATAGCTGAAAATGTAATGGTTTCTTCCTTGACGCATTATCAATCATCTCTGTTTCATCAAACAGAGTTTCATCAAAATCTGTCCATAACTTTTTGAGTGATCTTCCTGACAAACACACAATCTAACAAACAGACAGACAGACAAACTAAACTAACCCTAACTGTAAAACATAACCTCCTTCACTGAGGTAAAAATTTGAAGTTGTCATCATTAGGCAAAAAAACCCCAGCAGAAAATATGGAGTCATTTAATATCTTATTATGCTCTTCATTGTAACCATTGGCGGGCCGCATTTGACCCCCGGGCCACATGTTTGAGACGCCTGCTCTGACAGTTACACTCTAACACATGCATTCTAACAGATACCCTGCCTTGTTTGTTTGTTCTACTATACTTCATTCTCTTGAAGACGTTAGTATAAACCTAACTCTAACCTCCTTAATCTTGTCTTTTTTAAAACTGTGACTGTGGGACATTGTCTCAACTTGTGAGACAGAGCATGAATACGGGATTAAAACAGTGTGACGTCTCACGCAAAGCAGATTAAACCTGCTCCAACTAAACATAAAACTGTCAAAGAGCAGAGTAGCGCCTTCCTTTTTCCGTAGCGTGCGTTTGCGTGGCTAAATTAGTTGTTCTTTTCAGCAGAGGCGCCGAGTCATGGTGATTCCCATAGCCCGCTAACGTGACCTCTTTTGGAGTTGGAGACAGGTGTCCTCCCCCCTCCCCCCTCCCCTACTGCCCCAGACTGGGTTTCTCACACAGATGCATGAATACAAACACTCAAGGCATCTTCTGGGTGTTGGGGTCAGTCAGGCCAAGCTGTCACCGTCAGAGCCAGAGTGTCTGTAGATTTAATTAGCGTAGCCCATGTGACGAGGCGGCCAAGGAGCTAAGCTAGTGCTTTACTAGTATGTGTGTGACTGGTGCTGGGCCAGGGCCACACTGGGTTAAAGCTGACACACTGGCCCAGCTTTCCCAATTTAGATGTGGAGCAGCTTATGGCACTAGTGTCCAGCCGAGAGCTCGCATAAAGCCGCTACGAGGAAAGGTGTTAGCCTGGACCCACACTGGAATACTTCATACCCCCTGGATGGAAAAGACAAAAAAAATACCACACCTGTAAAAAAAAAAAATAGAATATGTAGAGACTCTTTTATCATATATACATATGATAAAAGAGTCTCTACATATTCTTTTTTTTTTTACTATTATTGACATATGGGATTTTTTTTTCATAATATACTTCTTAATTACTTTTTAGTTAGTTACAGTTTATTTACAGTTTATTACAGCACCATGAATTTATTCTATGCAATTCAGTTAACAAATATATATAAATACATACCAGTGATGCGCAGGCTGAACCAAAGTGACGGATTAGTTACAGGTCATTGAAAATATTTTTAATAATTATTTTGGGGTTGCGGTTGGTCAGGTCGTTTGAATTAACATTAAAATAACCTGGTTAATAAAGTGAATTTCCACGAGGGTGATGTACAACATTGTCAGTATCCTACGGTATGGAGGGAGCAAGAGAGAAAGCCAAGTTAGGAGAGTGGAAGCTCCGGAAACATACAAACAAAATAAGTAAGGTTTGGGACACATTCACTGAAATTTTTCAAGATGCTGAGCGGCTCCCAGTGTTTTCTTTTCTGTGTAAAATGTCTCTTTGGGTGTTACAGGTTGTCGAACTCTGGTTTAGAAGCTGCGCGCAAGCAATGACATCAGATTTTAACACAGAAATAAATGCAGGCATGTGAATAAGGCCATTTGATGTTCATAAAGACCATTGAATACTCTTTAAAAATGCGGGTCTGTCGTTTTCAAATATATTTCTTGCAGTACAAGTTGCGGGTAGACTAGTTACAAAAGCGGTCTGTTGCAGGTTGTTTATACATCGACTCGTGCATCACCGATACATACATAACTGTTTATCCATCTTTAAATACATACACATATAAAAAAAATTACATATACACATATCTAATAATAACAACAATAACAATTTTTAAAATTTTTTTTTACTCATTCTGTAACAGAAAAAGGAATAGGCAGAAGCCTAAGTTCATTTGACCTATCCTATACAACCCACCAGCATATCAGTAATACAAGAAATAGAAGACAAGAAAAACCAGAAGAAAACCAATATTTTACTCTTCATTATTCATCTTAGTCATATTAATTAATCATTTTACATTGTACTCCTAAATTTCAATTTTATTTCAATTTCAATTTTATTTATAAAGCCCTAAATCACAACAAAGTCGTCTCAGAATTAAATTGTCTTTCAATGTTTTTTTGGAACTCAACAAAGATCTACACTGTTTCATCACTCAGTCCATTCCATAATATAACTCCCAAATATGAAACACATCTAATTCGCATATTTCCTCTTTCAAACAAGCCCAGACCTCTTAAATTACCCTTTTTTTGTCTTTGTTTAAAAAAATGGTTGAATACCGTTCAGAAGACTTTTGTTCTTTACTTGAAACAGTATTTCCAATATTTTTAAATGTACAATATGTGAATATTTCATGGTGCAAGACAATAAATAGTTTATTAGTAGCTTCATGGTGTGAGGCTTTGTTTATTATTCTAATAACTTTTTAATAATAGGGTCTATATATGTTCTGTATGTATTTCCCCAAACCTCAACACAGTATGTCATATATGGCATTATACTTGGGAAATCCAAACCAATTCTTTTGGAGTATTCCTGTTTTATATATTCTATATGTGGCTTCTAGCTGAGCATATGATCTAAAATTACTCCCAGGAATTTTATTTCATTTACTCTTTCAATTTTGACTTCATTTACAATTAATTTAATTTCACAATTTGTGCTAACACCTCCAAACACCATACATTTTGTTTTATTTACGTTTAATGATAACTTATTAATATCAAACCATTCCTTTAACCTAATCGGGGGCGGCCATGGCTCAGTTGGTAGAGCGGGGCATCCAGTAACTGAAAGGTTGGTGGTTTGAATCCTCATTGGGCCATTGGGCCCACGTTACCCTCCTTTCTTCCAGTGTCACTCCCATTGGTGTATGAATGTTTGGTGGTGGTCAGAGGGGCTGTCGGCGCAAAATGTCTGCCACGTTTCTGTCAATCTGCCCCAGGGCAGCTGTAGCTACAAATGTAGTTCACCACCACCAGAGCGTGCATGTGAGAGTGAATGAATAATGGGTCACTAATGTAAAGCACTTTGAGCGGCCAAAAAAGCGCTATATAAATTCTTTAATGTCTGGTCCTGAAGTAAATACATTTGTATCATCAACAAATGTAATAAATGTATAGTTTTTAGATGTATATGTGTCATTGTAGACAGGCATATGTAAGGTTATATGGGTGTAGGTGTGTTGTATTTATGGTTGTATGTTGCTGATTTTCACAGCCGTTTGGTGCAAATGGTTGCACAGGAGTCCTTTGATGTCTTTGATGTTTTTGTGTGTTATGTGTTGCATTGTCTATGCAGCAACTTCTCTGTACTCTAAACCAAATTTATCCCTAGGGAGACTAATAAAGTAACCTTGAACCTTCAGATCTATTAAAAAGAATGCACTTTATATTGTTTACAGATGATATAACCCTCCTTTGTTCAAGAGTTGACTGAAAACTTTTAGTACAGAAAATAGAGAATGATTAAATAGATTTAAACCCTAAAAAAGTGGTCATTTCTTTCCTCCATCCGGTTTACCACTTGTCTGTCCACAATAATTTATTTCTCATTATCTTTTTTTTTTCTTTTTTTTTTTTTTTTTACAGAGTTTCAAAAACACATTAGGGGAATAAAAGACAAAATATAACAGAATGGATTTAACAATGATGACATTAATTATTCTTGACTTGTGGTTAATGTTCCAAATAACTCCACATATAAGCTGTGACTCTAACAGCAGGTATGTCCTGGGTAATATGGTTTTATATTAACTATAACAGCAGGTATGTAAAGGGAATAATGTTTTTTTTATTTATTTATTTTTATTGTGACTTGCATATGTGCCTGCATTAATGTGATTTTATACTCCCAATTTCAACATGTGCAACATTTCAGCAAAGTTTAACAGTTAAAAGTTTGAAAATGTAAAACTTACAGATGCAGCAGGATTCCAGCACTGTGCCTTTTGATACTGGGGGGTGGGGGGCAATGTATCAACCAACACAACAGGCCAATACTGATACATGAAAATTTTTTAAATATCAGTCCAACATATTGGCCAATGTCAGTCAATCAACCCTAACATTAACCCTAACCCTAACATTAAACCTAAAATTAACATTAACCCTAACATTAACATTAAACCTAACATTAACCTTAAACCTAACATTAACCCTAACATTAACATTAAACCTAACATTAACATTCAACCTAAAATGAACCCTAACATTAACCTTAAACCTAACATTAACCCTAACATTAACATTAACCCTAACATTAACATTAAACCTAACATTAACCCTAACATTAACATTAAACCTAACATTAACCCTAACATTAACATTAAACCTAACATTAACATTCAACCTAAAATGAACCCTAACATTAACATTAAACCTAACATTAACATTAACCCTAACATTAACATTCAACCTAAAATGAACCCTAACATTAACATTAAGCCTAACATTAACATTTAACCTAACATTAACATTCACCCTAAATTAACATTAACCCTAAAATTAACATTAAACCTAACATTAACGCTAACAGTAATCCTAACATTAACCCTAACATTAATATTAAACTTCACATTAATGCTAACATTAACATTAAACCTAACATTGTTGCTAACATTAACCTTAAGATTAATATTAATGTTAACATTAACCCTAACATTAATATTAAACCTAACATGAACCCTAACATTAACATTAACCCTAACATTAATATTAACCCTAACATTAATATTAAACCTAACATTAATGCTAACATTAACCGTCAGTGTGTAGGATTTGACGCAGTGTGAAAATACATATATAAAGTTAATAATGCATACAGAAAACAGGCCAATTAAAAGTGTTGTGTATATTTACATGAGTCATGATATCATGCTGTGTGTGTGTGTACCTGCTGTTGTCTTCTACTGAGCCAGTACTGTACGGCTGATGGTTGGTGGTGTGACTGTGTGTGTGTGTGTGTGTGTTTCTGAAATGTGCACAGATAACTTTGCCTCTGATGTATCTGCCAGCATACTAATTGGATGAGTGATCAGCTGTTTTAGAAAAGGGGACACAAGGCTATCAGGGATGGCTCCATATCCGCAGGCAGATGGTGTTATGCACACACACACACACACACATACACACACAAACACACACCAGTAGGACTGTCCGTTTAGTGTAAAACATGCATACAGGACTCTCCCCAGACAGTAGCACTGTGAGGACAGAAATCATCATACAGAACATACATGTCTAAAGCCACGGGCTGCATCATGACTAATGAACAGAACACACACTCACACCATGACAGCACCAATGTACACATTATGAACACACACACAGACCATGACAGCACCAATGTACACAATATGAACACACACACAGACCATGACAGCACCAATGTACACATTATGAACACACACACAGACCATGACAGCACCAATGTACACAATATGAATCACTGTAACAATAATTTTATTAACCCAGTAAGTAAATGAACACAGAAGCAGAAACAGGCCTTAGGTCTGTCTTAGTCCCTGCCATGATGTCAGCTGATTCACCATCACACACCATTATCTGCAATGACTTGACCAGTACACACATACACACACACACACACAAAAGCCCTTTGGTGGTCAAAGCGCTTTACATTAACCTCACATTCATACACCAGTAGGTGCTGCTACCATGCAAGGTTCTGCCAGACCCACTGAGAGCCTAAGTTAGGGTCCAGTGTCTTGCCCAAGGACACTTCAACATGTGACCAGCCAGAGCCAGGATGTTACCATTCATTGGACGACCTGCTCTACCAACAGAGCACAGCCACCCTATAACTCACTGTTTGTCATGCAAGCTGATCATTTTTCATCTCGCCCAACAATTGGTTTGGAAATATTATTGTAATCACCTGTTGTGTGTGTCTGTGTGTAGCTGTCTGTGTGTGTGTGTGTGTGTGTGTGTGTGTGTGTCTGCAGAGACACATCGTGCTATAACCATGAAATTAAATAGACATATACATATAGAAAATGTGCATCAGATGCACTGATCCTTTGAGTAAAGGTCAAAAGTCAAGGTCACAATTAACTGAAAGTTTAAAATCACATTATAACTCAAGAACAGGGGGTCACAGAACTTTCAGATTGGTACCAAACGATGCAGAATTGGTGTTATCATCTGCAACCAATACTTTTTGATATCTCTGGAGGTCAAAGGTGACATCACGCTATAACGTAATCAATACTGGATATATTATGATAATATTACACGCACTGATGCATATATACAGATAATAAAATTATCAATATTGCAAACGGTCAAGGTCACATGTAGCAGGAAGGTAAAAAAAAACACATTATTGGCACGAATTCAAGAATGGGTTGTCATAGAAACTTGAGATTGGCACAAAATAGGTGTGAGATTAGGCATTCTCTGAATACTTGTTTTGAAAGCCATCTTTTGAGACAGTATAAATGGGTACCATGTATTTAGTCAGGTGAAACGTGATAGCGTCCATTATTTCTTCCTGCTGTTTAGAACCTTTGACGGGCTGGTTTTGGTCCATGAGCTGCATGTTTGCCAGCCGTGGTGTGGACTGTCAGGTGTGGCGGAGAGTGTCAGGGTTTCCTGCTGTGACACGTTAACGGGATTATCCCGCTGGACGCCTGTGAGCCGTTGAACAGCTGATAAGCCCTCAGCACGGCAGCAGGTGAATTTTCATCACAGTCACATTAAAGGTTAAACAGGAGGAAGATTCAGGCGCCAGTGAACAGACACCAGGGGTTTAATAAGACCAGGACACAATAGGACAGTTTAAGATGATACTACAGCTGACTGTAGTGTCTCAGCTGCAGTGCTTCACTTAGTGATTCTCAAATCCAGTCCTCATGGCCCAGTGTCCTGCATGTTTTAGATGTTTTCTTCTTCTATCACACCTAGTTCAATTATTGATCAGACTGATAACGATGTAATGGGATTTTTATTCAATTGAATTGAATTTTTTTAATGTATTGCATTTTTTAATTAAAATTAAAATTGTTTTATTTTTGGGATTTTAATTTTTCTTAAAAATTTTTGTATTTGTTTTATTTATTTGATTAATTTAATAATTATTTTTTTACATTTTTAAATGGTTTTATTCAAAATAAATATATTTTTTGTTATTTTTTATAAAATAAAAAAGAAGAAGAAGAAGAGATATCTAAAACATGCAGGACACTGGGCCACGAGGACAGGATTTGAAAACCACTGCTGTAGAGCAGTGGTTCCCAACCCTGGTCCTTGACGGGACACTATTCTGCATGTTTCATGGTTTAGAAACAAACACACCTTCAAATAATCAGCCTATCATCAAGCTCTGTAGAAGACTGACAATGACCAACAGGTGTTGGGAAACATCTGAAACATGCAGGATAGTATTCCTCAATAGTGTTCTTCGATAGTGTTCCTCAAGGACCAGGGTTGGGAAACACTGCTGTAGAGGAACACACACTGACATCACTACACAACACAACTCTGACCTCAAATCTAATTTTTGTTCAGTAACACCAAATTATACAGAAGTTATCTCATGACACTTTACATATAGAGCTGGTCCAAATCAGACTCTCATTTACAGAAACCAACAGAACAGACCTCTATGTGTGACTCAAAGGCTAATATTCATCAGGAAATGTAACATGTATTGTAGGTAACAATACACAAAAATAATGGTTGGATACATACCTCAGTTTTGAGGTCATGGTTTGGTTCATGTTCACTACAGTATGGGAACAAAATGCCAAAACTAAATTTACTTGTGGTTTATTTGTAAAACAACAATTTGTTTGAATATTATACAAACAGGAAAATAAAATAAATGCAAAGTTCTGCCTGGTAATAAGTTGAATAAAATATCCTTAAACAACAAATGGATGAAATATTACAAAAAAATTTCCCTAGAAAAAGCTTCTAACAAAACCAGCATTTTCTTTTTTATTGAATTTTATGTCTTGCTAATACAAGCTAACAAAGACTGACTGAAATAATACAATATAAACAGTGACAAACAAAACAAAACATGCCCGAACTGTAACAAGTGCTGCAATAACTGTGTACAGTCCTTTTAATAAACATTTTACCTAGATTCCATCAGACTGAAGTGTGTCACGCACCATTATGATTAAAACAACACAGACAGAGTTAACATGAAACAGAAATAAAAAAAAAACTGCCTTCAGTGGTTTTGAAGGAATGAGTCTGAGGGTTTCCATTTATCAGATCTGTGCTGGAGATTGTGAGTCAGTTTCGCCAAAGGAAAGAAATCCACATATTAACTGTTGCAGGGGTGGGAAACCTGTGGCTCCGGAGCCACATGCGGCCCTTTCATCTCTATCCTGTGGCTTGGGAAATGTAATTACTAAAAAAACTATGTAATTGAAGTGTATTTTATTTGGGTGGGTTTTTTTTTTTGTTATCATTATTTTAGTCCTAAATTGGAAGATTATTGTGATCTTGAAATAATAAAATATTAATAAAAATAAATCTATTTAAATGTTTTTCAATGCTCAAAAGAAATGTCATACTCTCGGAGGTCGGTATACTGTATAAGACCGTCCATTTGTTGCAACTTTCAACCTCAGCAAGACCAAGTATGAAGAAATATAAAAAAAGAAAAATATCTGAACATCTGTTGACCGACCTGGACCTGAACACATTGGGGACTGTTGGCGAACCTGGACCTAACGCACCGGGGACTGTTGGTGAACCTGGACCCAAAGACACGGGGAACTGTTGGCGAACCTGGACCTAACGCACCGGGGACTGTTGGTGAACCTGGACCCAAATGCATAAAGCACAGGCTCAGAGTGTGGAAAAAGAAATAAAAATTTAAAAACATATACGACAAAATCCCACAGGGTCAAAGGGATTTCACATCTGTATCAAAAATATCACTGGCTATGTGGTTCCACAAATAAAATGAAGAAGTCATTGGAATTTGTTTTACCAGTGAGCTTCTAAATTATAGAGCATACCTGCCAACATTTGAGCAGCAGAATCCAGGAGATTTTTGCGGCGGCAGTGGGTGTTACGTTTTCAGGAGCCATAAGTGACCAACTGTTGTTTTTATGATAAATGATGGTAAAGTGGTATGACATTAGTTTACAGTGAATGATTAAATACTCTAAGACTGTTTTTATCCAGAAATATGATTTCATTTTTCAATGGATGTCATGTATTGTTATATTCACATGAACTTTATTAATGTATTTTTACTTTAATCTCACACACACACACACACTTCCAAAAGTGAGTATTGTCCTGTCCCTGCTTCTACTTCTCTTCGTCCTGGCTGCTGACAGTGTTGGGACAAAAGCGTGATAAATATAAAATATTGATAAATGACATAGCTAAATCCTCCGTGTTACCTTAGCTAGTTCGCTAATTTGAAGCTAGGCGATCAGTCAGTGATGCTGCGTGAGTGTATTGAGTTGGGCGACCAATGAAAGTCCGGGGGAAAAGTTTCAACCTGTGAGTTTCAGATAGTCAATAAATTACATGTACAGCTACAGTACAGCTGAAAAAGTGGTCAAAGTAGAAGTACTGATTCAGTTCAGTTATTTTTATTTGAGCAGTTCATCTTAAAAATAAATAAAATACAGAACCAAAGAAACAAAAGACAAAATCAGGATTTCAGAGTCACCACTCGAAAGGAGTAGGTTGAAGTTCAAAGAACTTATACAAATCCTACCCCTCATTTAACAATTTTACATTACAGTACATTTATAGCAATTATATGAATTTCATTTACATCACTCATTTCAATGTCCATCTTGACCCTATGTTTTAAAACAGAACCTCCTACATAATTGCAAATGATCTATTTTTGCAGCATTTGCGCATTTTTATTTATGAACATACACTTTATTATAAAGAACAGAACATTGATAGCCGGTAGCATTTTCTTTATAATTTTAAACATTAGCTGATTCAACTCCTTTACTGAAGTAAAAGTAAAAAAAAAAACTACAAGTTTTCTGCCATTAATGGAATACTTATTTTATCAGGAAAAAACAGGAACATTTCAAAAGTGTGTAAAAATAAAGCCTTTAAAAATAACTTACCTGGTATATAATGTGTTTGATCAGGTCAGGGTACTCAGTTTAGTGGGTATGGGCTAGATATGTGTGTGTGTGTGTGTGTGTGGGGGGGGGGGGGGTCCCAATTTACATGAAATGTTATGACATAAAAAAGGTCACATGTGAAATAAAAAAGCATAATTATGAGAATAAAAAAATAACAATTATGAAATAAAAAGTTCAAACTATAAGATACAGTCATACATATGAGATAACAAATAATTATGTGAAAAAGAGTTGAAATCATAAGCTAAAAGTCATAATTATGATATAGAAAATCACAATTTCTCTCCACTGATTTTCCCTCTGAAGCCACTTATTTTTCACACTGTTTAGTTTTAGAGTCACAAGTTTATTCTGAGAAGATAAAGAGTATAAATTACAGATATTTATGTAAAAATGTAGGGAGAAAAAGTAAAAAGATGCCAGAAAAATTAAATACTCAAGTAAAGTACAGATACTTAAAAAGTCTACTTAAGTACACTCATGAAGTACTTTTACTTAGTTACATCAATTTGTCATTATTTTAATTTTAGAGGACCAGTAATGTAACTGTAAATTTAGGAGGGATACAAAACCAGCATTTTTAACAAATGAATATGGTGTTCGATCTGCTGCTATAAAAAGTCCAAAGGCTGATCTGAGTTGCCAAGGAGAGGCTACTTGAATGGTGATGTCAAGTGTGTTTGCACTTTGGAGGGGTTTTTCTTGTAGCGGTGATATTTTTACCCTCAGTGGTGCTATTTCAGGTGAGTTGGTGAGTCTGTGGTGTTGTCAGAAAAACTACCTGATCTCAGATGAACTGTCTGCACACTGCCCTCGTTTTATTCATTCGTCTTTTTCCGTTGCAATAAAAAAAACAGCAGAAGTCAAAGCCAAGCAGGAGACTTTAGTGCATTCCCGCCAACATTTCAGAAGCAGAATCTGGGAGATTTTTGCAGCAGCAGAGGGTGTTGCGTTTTCAGGAGACGTAAGTGAACAAATGTTGTTTTAATGATGATAAATTATTCTAACGTGGTACGTCATTAATTTCCAGTGCATGATTAAATACTCTGAGACTGTGTTTATGGAGAAATATCATTGTATTTTTCAATGGTTGCCATGGATTGTTAAATTCACATTCAATTTAAGACCAAGCCGGCAATAAACCAAAATAAAAAAAATAAAAATAAAAAAAAACACCACATGAATTACCTGGGGGCAGTTTTATTTATTTTAAATAGAACATTAGTTTTTGCTCTAGTTGTTGCTACATTCAAGCAAGAAGAATAACTTTGAAAATTTGAATATATAACACACACACATACTCACACCATATAAACACAGACTTGCAAAAAAACCAAAACAAGTATAGTTAAAGGAATACTACACCCACAGAATGATGTGCCCTCATTTTCTACTCACCCAAAACATTTTTGTAATATAAACAGCCTAAATGTTATCAAATACTTTATATTTCAAACTAACATTAATCTTGTTCATGTGTCCAAATTTGAAAATTCGATTAAAGACATTTTAATGCCAATTAAGGCCTTATTTTTAGAACAATGACGTCAATGCCTTTTAAGACTTTTCAAGGGTCCACGGGAACCCTGGTGTCATTTTTCTGGCAAATATTGTGATTTCAATTGAATTCACAATTTTCTTCAAATAAAGTATCAGTGGTTCAGCAACATTTGGAAACATCACAGGAACTATAACATTCAATGTATAAATGCCATGATTTACTAACATGTGGAAGTAGCTGTACTTCTACTTAAGTACAGAATGTGAGTACTTTGAACACCTCTGGTTATTTATTGCATTCTCATGAGTCGTGCCTACATCTGTAAAACAGCTGATGCACTGGAGTCGTGTCATTTCAGGCACATTAGACAAACTGCTTTCACGAATGTGGTCATTCCTACCCATGATGCATTTGGAATGGTTGGTTTGGACCCATGTTGCCGTTCTCACCAGAGGAACTGCACTAGAGTTTGGTATTTGGTCCAGTTTCAAGTGAACCCACACCACCACCTCTTTTTGGAAGTCGGGGTCCACTTGATTTAGTGCAAATACCAGTGTGATTGATGCTTTCATACCAATGAAATTGAACTGAACTAAGAGCTAATATCAAATTTATTAATGAATTAGATTTTTTTTGTGGATAATTAAAAAAAAAATTGTTTAGTTTTTTTCCTCCTCTTCCTATGGTCCTCAAGAGCTTCTGGTGAAAATCTATCCTGTGAAAGATCACGCTGGCATCAAAACCCATAATAAAGTCATCATTAAACCAAACTGAGCACAGTTGGTATGTACACAGTGTGAAGTATCCACTGGGCAAAGATAATTAGATTTAGCACCAAAAGGAGCCATATTCGACGAAGGACAGGACAGGTTTAAAATAAATAAATAAATAATAATAATGTCATGACCTGGCTCAGGAGGTCACAACAAGAGGGGGACAACACCATGGTAAAGTTTTAACAGTCTTTATTGACCAAAGATAAAAGCAAAACTGAATTAGACCAAATCATCAAAGTAGGCAGTTTATTTATTTACTGAATTAAATCACATCAGAAAAGACTAATTAAACCAAATTGAACCAAATTACTTCAAATTAGATTAAACCAAATGAATAAAAGACCAGTAGAATCAGTGGTGTAGGATGTGCACGAGTGAAGATGTGTGAAATGCAATCAATACTAACACTAATGTAACATAACCCAACCAAAAACACGTACCTGTGTGGAGGCCAGGTGTGTGTGTGTGTGTGTGAGAGAGAGAGAAAGAGAGAGAGAGAGAGAGAGAGAGAGGGGGAGGAACAGCAGGCGCATAAGTAACCTCAGGTGTTGATCATTGCTCTGATCAGCCATAGAGGAGCGAGCAGTGGTGTCATACCATCCCAATAATAACAGTTATTATTGGGATGGTATGACACCACTGCCTACTCTTTTCTAGTTACTAGAAAAGAGTAAACCTCTGCCAAGGCAGACCTCCCTCCTCCGAATGAAGAGAGGTTATGTTTTTGCCAGAGTTTGTCTGTCTGTTAGATAACTCAAAAAGGTATGGATGAATCTTGATGAAAACTTCATTCATGATTTGTTGGGGGTGTCACGAGGAACAAATGATTCGATTTAGGTGATGATCCACAAGAGATCCTGGATTATGGATCACTTTGAAATGCTACATTGTCGTAAATGGATAATCAATTTCAAAGTGATCCAGAATCCAGGATCTCTTGCAGAGCATCACCAAAATATATTCATTTGTTCCTTGTGACACCCCCAACACATCATGAAATTTTCATCAAGATCTGTCCATAAATTTTTGAGTTATCTTGCTAACAGACAGACAGACAGACAGAAAAACAGACAGGCAAAAACATAACCTCCTTGGCAGAGGTAAAAATAATAATAATAATAATAATATTAATAAAAGGGAAAAATATATAAAATAAGTAAGTAAATATTCTTCCTGCCCTCAATGATTAAATGCAATAAAATATTTTGTAGTGAAACAATTCTGAGAGGCAAAAAAAATAAATTAGAAATAAAAATAAATAAGAAATAAAATAAGCAAGGCAGTCAGACACAGCATACACATCGGTGTTGACCCATCTGATGTCTGAAGGTGAGATGATGTGAATGTAAAAAAACCCTGAGATTCTATCTTGTCAGAATCCTGAGATATTACCACTGATGTGTTTTAGTTGTTGACCTTTAGCGTGGCCTTGACCTTTGACCTTCTTTGCTCAAAATCTACTGGGTTCTTCCTTGACCCATTATCTATTATTCCTGAAAGTTTCATCAAAATCCATTCAGAACTTTTTGCGTAATCCTGCTGACAGACAAAACAAACAAAATGGACTTGAATGTAATACCTCCTTGTTGGAGGTAATAAAATCTATCCTGTGGGTTCAGTGGAGGTTTGTGATAATTGTACAGATAATCAGAGGTTATGACGGTCCAGGTTATGTTTCACATGAATCCAGAGCCAGAAATATGAGCTGGAATGAGTTCAAACTAAGAAAACCACCACAGTAACAAACACAGGCTGCCATGGCTCCAGTCCAGTTAATTCTAACCCATCTGATGCACTTTAAAACCAAACAGAAGAAGGAAAAATAAAAACAAAACCCACCAGCAGAAGAAGAATAAATAAATGCAAAGGACAACAGCAAAAGAAGGAAAAAATATGAATAAAAAAAAGCCAATAGTAGAATAAATAATAGAACCCAAGAGGAGGAAGGAGGAAGAGAAAAAAACACACATAAAAAACAAAGGCCAACAGCAGAAGAAGAAAAAAATAAATGAATAAAAAAAAAAAAATACCAACGGCAGAATAAATAAATAAATAAAACTCAAGAGGAAAGAGGTAAAACACAAAGGCCAACAGCAGAAGAAGAAAAAAATGAAGTAAATAAAAATAAAGGCCAACAGCAGAATAAATAAAAATAAAGGCCAACAGAAGACTAAAAAAGCATCTGACTGGGCAGAAAAGCAGGAGCTGTTGATTGACAGGTATTGGTGTGAGGCGTGGCAGCACTTACCGCACACTAAAACCACATCTGAAACACCATTTTTATTCATACTTTAGAGTTTGGGCCAAAACTTTAGACTCTTTTAAATCAAAGGGATGAATCCAGGAGAAAAAAAAGCTTTGAAGAGACGCCACTGAAAACATGTTTATGGAATCAGATCCATTTGACTGAAGGGAATTTTACCATGGACGCAAAAACTTAGCTCTGACACTGGGACTCAGTCTGTACGGGACATATGACAGAATATGTACGGGACACAGGGTTTACTGTTGGTAGGACAGCTAGGGAAGACCACTGGTGGCCCACCATGTTTTTGTTAAAAAACAAACTCTTTTATTCCATCTGCCATAACAATCCTGAACATCCTGAACATTACACTCTTCAACATGCCCTTATTTTCATCATGCACTGGTCACATGTTTTCATTTATTTTTAAATGTATTTGTTCCTTTTTGCTCATTTTCTTAACCTCCTCAGACCCTCAGTCATCTTTCAAGGACAAGACATTAACAGATTTATTGAAGAAAAAAAAATGTTCACTGCAAAGATGGTTTAAACACCAGTCTTAGTCTATAGGCAACTGGTATTGAACATCTATACTGGGAATTGTAATGCAATGTTTTATTGATTTTATTAATTGTTACTTATTTTTATGGAATGTTTGATCGTATGTATGTATGTACATGTATGTAAGGGTGTACGCAGGGTGCGATTTATAAAAAATAACAGGGGGGGGGGGGCTTGCATTGGATGTTCTGACCCTCATTCCCACATGAAAAACATAAATGAGACTCAAATCAGTAAATGAACATTTCAAATCAACAGCTTTTTCTGATGGTGCAGTTCATGTGGCCTTTTCTATTTCCCTGTTGGGGTGTCATCTGGGTCCATATACGTGGTGTTCATCTGCACATGAATGGGCAGTTTTTCACTGACTTTATTTCCCCGCATGCGAGGGCACAGTACGGCGGTGCACCCGGGTACTAGTTTTTGGTTCTGTCTGAGCACAAAAACTGAGCGCATGAGACCTGTCCCACTCACATTTCCTTTCACCTTTCCTGTGCTCAGATAAACCTATGGTTGGAAGCTCAAAATAGTGTTACTAGTTTTAATGTATATTTAATTTTTTTAAAATACATTTTAAAAAGTGAAACTTTTAGCCTTGCAGGGGGGCAAGTAAGGCCTGGTTGACCACCAGATTTATAATGCACTGGGGCAAACCCTGGGATATATGATGAAATATATATAGTATAGACAACAGAGAATGTACGAGAACTAATGGAAGATACAGTATGATGAAATATATGATACAATGGAAAATACGATATGGTTTAATATAAGGCAAGATGGAATATTCTTTCTTTCTGCAGTACACTGTCACATTCAGCAGCTGGAACAAAGAATGATCCCATGTTTGTTGACAGTACACTTAAGTGTGTGTGTGTGTGTGTGTGTGTGTGTGTGTATCATGAAGCCTCATGTTACAAACCAGCTCCAGTGTGTTGTAATGTGTAGTAAATAAATCAGAGTCACTCAATCACAAACAGATTGCAGATCTTCTTCCTTCTGTGAGTATGACAGTGTGTGTGTGTGTGTGTGTGCGTGTGTGTGTGTGTGTGTGTGTGTGCGTGTGTGTGTGTGTGTGTGTGTGTGTGTGTGCGTGTGTGTGTGTGTGTGTGTGTGTGTGTGTGTGTTCTTTCCCACCCTAGGGGTTTACTAGGATGTACATAAAAATGCTCAGTCTGACCTCCCAACTCCAAATTACAAAATGCCACTACCAAAAAAAGAAAATTCAATACACACACACGTATTTATATATATATATATATATATATATAATGCGAATGAAAAGCTGGAGACGAGACGACACTTATGCATCTTCTGTTTTCATGGTCATCATATAAATGTAGCCTTAGGCTACGTTTACACTGCAGGTAAATGTTCCCAAATCTGACTTTTTGCTGCCATTTGACCTGTATCTGATCTGTCAAAAACCGTCTAAATGGCACAAATCAGATTTTTTAAAATCTAACCCAGGCCACTTTCATGTGAAACTACATCCAATACGTATCCAATATTTTGCAATGTGACTTCAGTCTGAACGGCCATGTCGCATTTATCTGACTTTTTCAGTTACTCCTGTGATTGACACAACAATCGTAAAGACCCAGAGGTACGATATTATGAGTTTATGACTAGTTTAATCTATTTACAATTCTCACAGACCTGTAAACATGTGACTATCCTCAGGTTGATCTTTAGCACTACAGTTTTTTCAGTCAAGAGGCTGTAGATACTAAACCTTCAACCAATCACAGCAAAACTGTTCATATCTGTTAAAGGACTGTCTCCACTGTGTCTCCCAACACCAGACAGTGAACTAACAATATGCAGGTCCAGGGGGCAGGGTAAGTTGGTACTGGTGAATCCCAGTATTTCATAGGATAGACATATCCTTCATATCTCTGATCTTCTCCAAATACCTTCAGTCAGTCACATTATACTTCTCTCTAAATAAACCTCTTCCTTCACCTCCACTTTATACATTATTTTTCATCTTAAATCTTGATTTAGTCTGCTCTTTCCTGCATGTTGATACTACGCTGTTGTCTGTAAATCCGCTAGCATATGTCACGTACTATGCCCTATTTCCTCATTCGTCATTACATCAGAGCCTCTTGTGTATACAGGTCAATTATGTTCACCCTCAAGACTGATAAAAGTCACATTTAATGTGTAATATGAACGAGCACACAAAAAATCGGATTTCACAAAAAAATTGAATAAAAAAAAAAAAAAATTGAATTGAATTGTGCATTAAGACCTGCTGTGTGAATGTAGTCTTAGATTCGTCTGTCCATTAGATTTTTTTCCATTCTTGCTCTGCAATGTCTGTGTTGTTTTGTCCATATTCATCTTTTTCTTTTATTGGCCAGTTTCAGAAATGGCTTTTTTTTGGTCCTCTCTGCCCTGAAGGCAAGCATCCCTGAGTTGCCTCTTCACTGTAGATGGTGACACTGGTGTTTTGTGGGTACTATTTAATGAATCTGCCAGTTGAGGACCTGTGAGGCATCTATTTCTCAAACTAGAGACTCTAATGTACTTATCTTCTTGTTCAGTTGTGCAGCAGGGCCTCCCACTTCTGATTCTACTCTGGTTAGAGTCTGTTTGTTCTGTTCTCTAAAGGGACTCGTACATGTCGTTGTAAGAAATCTTCAGTTTCTTGGCAATTTCTTGCATGGAATAACATTCATTTCTAAGAACAAGAATAGACTGTCAAGTGTCACGTTAAAGCTCTTTTTTTTCCTGGCCATTTTGAGTGTTTAATGGACCCTGCAAATGTGATGCTCCAGATACTCAACCTACTCAAAGGAAGGTCAGTTTTATAGCTTGTCTAACCATAGACAAGCATATCAACTGTTTTCAGCTGTGCTAACATAACTGCAAAATACTTTTCTAATGATCCATTAGCTTTCTGACGCAGTGAGCAACCATTAGAACACTGGAGTGATCGTTTCTGGGAATGGGACTTCTATACACCTATGTAGATATTGCACCAAAAATCTGATATTTACAACTAGAATAGTCATTTACTACATTAGCAATGTATAGAATGTATTTCTGATTAAAGTTATCTTTATTGGAAAAAAAACAACCTGTGATTTTCTTTCAAAAATAAGGACATTATTAAGTGACCCCAAATTTTTTGGAATGGTATGTATTCAGTTAAACAACCCAGTGAATGAGGATAAAGTGAGAGACAATGATAGACAGAAGCAAAGAAAAGACATGTATCATCCATTTTTCATAAAGCACTCAAGAACTGTGAAGGAGTCGTCAAATCCAGGGGGGGAAGACTGTGGCCCTTGTGCTCCTCCCCCACCTCCTCCTCTTCTCTTCCTGGCATCTACACATGCACACATTAGTGCATTATTTGAAAACTCACTTAAGTAATTAATTCCCTCCTCCGTTACCATAACCCTGAATAAATATCCATAAAAATGTTTGGAACAGGTCACTCACAGACGTGTTATTGACCATCGGCCAAACGCTGACCAGGACAAAATGACAAATGGAAAAAATTTGCTTTCATTACCAGGCAAGATAAAGTAAATTGAAAAGTGTTTGAGTGGTTGAAGCCGACAGGAAAATGGACATGATGATTCTAAAATAATAACACAATAATTCCATTAGTGACTGTTTGACCTGCATCAGACATTCTATTGACGTGGAGGTTGTAGCAAGTAAAAGTGGATTTGAAAACACTGATATATGAACAACAGATTAATGTGCAGTAGGTATAACACTGGTGCTCCACAGACAAAAGGTTCTGGGTTCAATTCCAACACCGGTCGATGGGGGACATTTCTGTGTGGAGTTTACATCTTCTTCCTGTGTTTGTATAGGTTCTCTGGCTCTTCCCATCATCCAAACATATGCATTAATAGATGTAGTTTAGTTTATTCAAATGCACAAAAAACTTTGAAAAAACAACATAATTTATAAATAATTAACATCATTATGAAGGAGAGGATCGAATCCAAAAAAGGCTGATGTGAAAACTTCCCCAGAAACAAACAATGCACAGGGGAACCAAAAAAATATAACATTTCCATATAAATAAAATAGTAATCTAAAGTCTAATTACCAATCAACTACAAATCATATGATATATAGCATGGGTCTCAAACATGTGGCCAAATGTGGCCCACCTAAAGTTCTAATGCCTGGGATGAATTTTCAAAGGTGTTACCTCGACTTATAAAAGACCCAGTTAATGAAAAATCCAAGTTACGAAAAACCTCTACCTCGATGTTTCGTCTCTGAATATGAAAGAAAATTCTATTTACAAAAGGAAACTGAAACCTCTGAGACACAAATACAGACATTACTATGCATAACTACGTAATGTACGTAAATATGTCACATACATAGCATACCATTGGCTATGAGGGAGCTACCCATGATGCTTTTCATTACCCTTTGACCATCATTCATCACGGACCTACTGCTGTGGCTTCCGGTAACACAGCCACTTTAACGGTAATTTCTGCACCAGTGCTTTTAGTATCAAAAGTTCAGCCGAACAGTGCAAGAAGAGTATATGACCGCCTTCAATGTCTCCGGAGGTGACCGCCTGTGGGAGGAAGTAGAAGTGCAGCTGTCCCAGTGTATTTACAGCTAAGCTAAGAGCTAACCCGTTTTGACCGCCGCTTCCATCAGTTCTGCTCACCAACGTACGCTCACTGGAAAACAAACTGGACTACCTGAAGCTGGATTTAAACGTCAAACATGATCCACCAGAGTGCTGCATCCTCTTTCTCACCTAGACGTGGCTCAACTCTTCTGTCCCAGACACCGACATTAGCCTGGATGGGCTAACAATATTCAGATCCGACAGAACCCATGCTCTCACCCATGCTTGTATCTACACTAACAACAGCTGGTGTTAGCCTGGACGGGCTAAAATCTAAATCCACATTTTCTTTTAACACATATTTCAAAGAAAATTGGTAAATTTTTATAATTTTTAAAGGGTTTGAATGGTAGTATCAGGGGCCTTGGAACAAATTAAGCCTTTTACATGTAAAATGCGACTATTCACAAAAAATTCACGGTAAGAAAACACTTCTGGAACAAATTAATTTTGTAAGTAGAGGTACCACTGTAATTCCATAGTCAAGGCTGTGGAACTGACTTTAGTTAAGGTTCCACATATAGACCAATATGATCTTGAGTCAAAGAACATGAAAACCTACAAAATAATAATAAATCTATATTTTCTTTTGGGTTTGATGTGAGAAACATTGTACATTCATGCCAATAATGACATCTTCAAATTGTATATCTTTGTTTTAGTAAAAAACAACTTGTAAATATGTAAATATTTACATTTACACACTATAATGTTACCCTAAAATGTGAAAAACCTGAACAAGTATGAACAACATGAAATGTCTAAAGAAAATTCACCTTTGGTGGGCCACATGTTTGAGACCCCTGATTTAATGCAATAGTCAATGATTAAAAAAAAAAATTGGGTGAATATTAAAAAAATAAATGTCAGGTCATTCATGAACCCCTATGGTCCTGAGGCCTAGGGTAACACGCATAGACATTCATCAGTAACCGTCCCAACACTGCTGCTGCAGGAGCACACTCCTCCGAATAGTGCAGGGATTGTCTTTGATGTTTTGTTAAAGCCCTTCTCCACTGAAAATCAGGTTTTTACCTTGTTAACATGGTCATATTTTTTTTAGATTTTAAAATGTATTAGGTGCAATATTACTGAACAGTGTTATAGCTAATAATTCTGATGAAAATGAAACAAATTCAAAGACTGATGCTGCTTCAAATGTCAAGGAGACACTGGCAGTACAAGCAAACCTTCTAGTTATAATAATAATAATAATAATAATAATAATAATAATAATAATAATAATAATAATAATAATAATAATAATTGTTATTATTATTGATAAAAATTAAAAAATGGGAAAACTTAAATATGAACGAATTGAAAAATACTTTATTAATGTCAGAAATTACAAGAAAAAAGCTCAATAGATAGCTATTAAAAATGTAAGTTCAAATTGCAATACTCCTGCTGACCAGTAGGGTCAATAGTGAGACACTGACCCACTGTTCGGGAACAGCTGCCTAATGGGGCATGTTCACTCACACACACATGGGTTGTGCCCATTGTTAAACAGGTCCCTGCATGTGTGGAAAAATAAGAATACACACAAACACACACACAGACACACACACACAGGGGTACATATGAGGACAGATATAATCAGCTGTTCAGTGATCATCATCATCTTCATCCTGGGTCTTTTCATTGACTCATCCTATTAGCTCCATTACCTTCTCAGCCAGACCCTCTGTTTGCCCTTCTGCCCCCCCTTCACAATAAAAGCATGATTATCTGTCAACTGCTCCCATTCTAAATGGACTCAACTATATTACACACATCCAGGATTGGGTTGAAAATGGACACCTACCTCAACCAACACCAACTAAAACAGAACAGAAGAGAATGGTAATAATACATTTCATTTGTAAAGCACTAGACATTTTCAATTGAATCTCAAAGTGCACAGTAAAATGATTAAATCAACAATTTAAAATTAACAGATTAAAAAATCAATCAATCAAATGTTTCTAAAAAGGAAGGTATAAAGTCTTTTTTTTTTTTTTACAAGTATCTGCTGTCTGTGGTCCACAAAGGCATTCCACAGACAGACGGGCAACAGTTTAAAAGGTAAAGTACTTTATTTGTCATTATACACTCTACAACGAAATTTGTCCTCTGCATTTAACCCATCCCTGATGCCATTGGGGCACCTGTAAGGAGCAGTGGGCAGCCATGGGTGGCGCCCGGGGACCCATCTGCTGCTGTAGAGTCACCTGGCTGGAGGATTTTACCCTAATGAAAATGTTTTTGGGTGAAGGGGGAAACCCATTCAGATACAGGGAGATAAACATGCAAACTCCACACAGAAAGGCCTGCACGGTCCGGTAATCGAAGCCGGGTCTTCTTGCTGTGAGGCAAGAGCGCTAACCGCTCAGCCACTGTGGGCCCTGGTGTCCATAGTTTTGAGCCCAGTCCTACGCAGGTGAAGATGGTGCAGTTGGTCTGAGCAGGTTCTGTCTGAGATGTATGGGGTGAGGAGTTGGGTGGGGGCCACACCATGAAGGGGGGTAATGTGCTATAGAATAAAACAGAATAGAACAAAGAAATTGTTTAACAAAATTAAAAAGGACATTTCATGCCCACTGTTCACAAGTTAATACTGACCTGTCTGTCACATGCTTTGGTCAAAATACCACATTGATGAAAAGATACAGCAGCATCTTCAACCTGGAGAAACAGACCTTTTCAAAACATTCCCTTTTAGTGTCTCATGCCTTAATGCAAATGGAATAATAGGAACATTCCGACATCTTGATGTTTGATTTGATAGTTCAATAAGAGTGCTAAAAGTATCAATATATATATATATATATATATATATATATATATATATATATATATATATATATATATATATGTATATATTATTATTATTATTTTTATTTATTTTTTCCCTTATTCAAATTTTCATCTTATAGTTTCTAATAACTAATGACTTTTAAAATCATTCATGTGTGCAAGGTCAACATTGTACTGAAACATATGCACAACTGTTGTATTAGATTACGAAAGCCATTCTATAGATCTGTTGGAACATTGGGATGTCGGCACACTAGGATGTCGTAATATCAGGCAGACCCCCATGCAAATAAACCACAGCTGACTCCACCCCTCTCTTCCACATGCTACTGAGAGGAAGAGAAAGAAATGGAATCTGAAAAAGTTGAGATAGAGAAAAAGAGGCAAAGACACAGATAAAATAAAATCAGCTGGAGTGAATCAAAGTGGCCCAAGTGCTGAGTTTTACTGCCCTGGTGCCTTCAGGTCCTGACCTGTTAACAGCCCCGGTGTAGGTTGTTTATATTCAAATAAATCTATGCATGTGACCTACAAAGCATAGAAAATCCAAAACGGAGCATTTTCATACCCTCCAACAAGAAATGGATCAAGAGAAAAGGAGAGAGGAGGTTATTGTTCATAATTTAAGGGTCTCCTCACACACAGGCAACACATATTTGTGTTGGAAAACAAACATTAAAAAATTTATTTTGCATGTGTCCCCTTTAATAAAACACCAGTTCGACATAAATAGGAATAGTGAATATACTAAAAGAAAAACTGCAAATAAAATAAAAAATAGAATAACAAAATAATTTTCTGAACAGAAGAATAGAAAAAAGAAACTGGACAAAATATGAACAGACACAAATGTACAGTATTAACAGTATCTAACAATATGTATATTGATATGAAAGTATATCCAACAGCATATATATCTTTGTAACAGTATGTATATCTATGTAAAAGTATATATATACACACACACTTACACTACACTTCCACGAGTATGACGTATTTTGAGCGACAAAAAAACTATAAAAATATTAATATTTTTATATTTCAATATCACCATTTAGGACTAAAATAATAAAAAAAGATCTAACACAAATAAAATACTTTTCACATATATATCTCGCGGCCCGAGGAGTTGTTTGTTAAAAAAATTGCAACTTGTTCATCACTGACTTTATATATGTCTGTGTGTGTGTGTGTGTGTAAACTGTGTGTATATTTAACAGTATGTGTACAGTATGTATATAACATTATGTATATATGTGACCTTCTGGCACAAAACCAGTCACTTGGGTCAAATTTCAGAATTTAAGATTTTAGATTTATCTGAAAGTTTATTAAAAATCCTTGTGTGTCACTAATTCAACCAATCAGAAGCCATTTTTCAACAATGCCCTAGCAACAAGGGATTTTGTTTACTGGGGAAGGCTTTGTTCTGAGGCCTCCTATGGTTCAAATATATAATTACGTAGATTTCTATTTAAGGGTTATCTAGAGCAGTGTTTCCGAACCCTGGTCCTCAAGGCACACTATCATGCATCTTTTCGATGTTTCCCTCTTTGAACACACCTGACGGTCATTATTCTTCTTCTGCAGAGCTGGATGATAAGTTGATCATTTTAATCAGGTGTGGTTGAAGAGAGAAACATAGAAAACATGCAGGATAGTTCGAGGACCAGGGTTAGGAAACACTGTGTCAGGGTCGGGGTGAGGTGAATGAGGACTCCATTGCACAGTGCTGAAGGGAAAAATAATTTAATAACAAAACTAAGAAACATAAAGACAAGACAGAGACAAAACCAAACCAAAACCTGGGAACAAACGGCCAGAGTCCATGGTGATGATGAAGGTCCGGGTTATGGTGACTGAGGAGATGGTGAAAGTGTCCGGGTTATGGAGGTGACATTGTTGAATGGTCCCGCACTGGCAAGTGCAAGCCTCACTGCTTATATAGCCACAGATGAGGAACGACTTGCAGCTGCGCAGTGTGGGGCCAGGTGAGTGGAGAGAGTACTGGGGGAAAGGTCACTGGAGCAGAGGTCATGACAGTAGCCCCCCCCCCAAGGGGCGGCTCCTGACGCCCCTAAAAAACAAAGACCCCTCCCCCATTGTCCGGATCTCAATAAATGGTAATGTGTCTGCAGGCAGGGCAACATGGAAACCCCCTGGTTGGAGTACCCTCTGGGCAGAGCAGTGTGGAATCCCTCTGGACAGGGTGGCGTGGAAGCCCCCTGGGTGGAGAACCCTCTGGGCAGAGCGGCGTGGAATCCCTCTGAGCAGGGCGGCGTGGCGTGGAAACCCCCTGGATGGAGTACTCTCTGGGCAGAGCAGCGTGGAATCCCTCTGGGCAGGGTGGCGTGGAAGCCCCCTGGGCAGAGAACCCTCTGGGCAGAGTGGCGTGGAATCCCTCTGGGCAGGGCGGCGTGGAAGCCCCCTGGGCGGAGAACCCTCTGGGCGGAGAACCCTCTGGGCGGAGAACCCTCTGGGCGGAGAACCCTCTGGGCAGAGCAGCATGGAATCCCTCTGAGCAGGGCGGCGTGGAAGCCCCATGGGAGGAGTGCCCTCTGGGCAGAGCGGTGTGGAATCCCTCTGGGTAGGGTGGCGTGGAAGCCCCCTGGGCAGAGTACCCTCTGAGCAGAGTGGTGTGGAATCCCTCTGGGTAGGGCGGCGTGGAAGCCCCCTGGGCGAAGTACCGTCTGGGCAGAGCGGTGTCGTAACCCTCTGGGTGGAAGACCCTCTGGGCGGACTGGAATGAGTGGTCTGGGGTGGTAGCAGGAGCAAAACTGATTGGGTGGGGTCATCAAGGACTCTGGCAGGGAGCAACAAAATGGAACAGAGACAAGGCACTAAAAAAGGACAGGACAAAACGAGGAAACAAAAGGACCGGGCCGACACGGGGGCAACAAGGGAACAGGTCCGGGGCGATACCTACCCGAACACAGGGAAAAGGTCTGGGCGAGACCCGGCCAACACGACAAAAAGGTCCGGGGCGAGACCCGGCCAACAAGGCAAAAAGGTCTGGGGAAAGACCTGGCCAACACGGCAAAAAGGTCTGGGGCGAGACCCGGCCAACACGGCAAAAAGGTCTGGGGCGAGACCCGGCCAACACGGCCAGACAAGTCGGCCAGACAAGTCGGCCAGACACGACGAACAGGCCCGGGGTAAGGAAGAGAGGGGAAATCTGAGGGGGAGAAAAGCAACAGGCAGAGACAGGTAACAAGCAGAGACGGGCAGAGACAGGCAACAGGCAGCCATAAACGGGCAACAGGCAGGGACAGGGAACAGAAGCCAGCAACGGGCAACAGGCAGGGACAGGGGACAGAAGCCAGCAACGGGCAACAGGCAGGGACAGGGGACAGAAGCCAGCAATGGGCAACAGTTAGAGACAGCCACAGACAAAACAGACCGAAGACTAACTAGACAAAAGAGACCAAAGACTAACTAAGACAAAACAAACCAAAGACTAAGACAAAACAGACCAAAGACAGACTAAGACAGAACAGACCAAAGACAGAAAAGACCAAACACAGACTAAGACAGAAAAGACTAAAGACAGACTAAGACAGAAAATACCAAAGACAGACTAAGACAGAAAAGACCAAGACAGACTAAGACAGAAAAGACCAAGACAGACTAAGACAGAAAAGACCAAGACAGAAAAGACAGAGACAGACCAAGACCATGACAGAAAAGACCAAGACAGAAAAGACCAGACTAAGACAGAAAAGACTAGACAAGACAATCGTGAAGATTTTGCTTTTGAAGTTTTGATTTATTTTTTTTTTAAATGCAATATTATTTGGTCCCTTTACTCTCAGAAGTTCCCTGATGATCTTTGAATGATCCAATGTTGAGCTAAATGAGTGATCATGATAAATAAAACCCATCTGTGTGTAATCAAGTCTCAGTATAAATGCACCTGCTCTGTTATAGTCTCAGACATCTGTTTAAAGTGCAAAGAGCATCATGAAGATTAAAGACACACCAGGCAAGTCCAAGATACTGTTGTGGAGAAGTTTAAAGCAGGATTAGGACATAAAAAGATTTGACAAGCCTTAAACAACCCGCAAAGCTCTGTTCAAGCAATTGTATTGAAATGGAAAGAGCGTCAGACCACTGCAAACCTACCAAGACCTGGCCACCTCTCTAAACTTTCAGCCCAAATAAGGAGAGCACTGAGGTGGAAAGTAACTAAGTAAAAGTACGTGATTACTGTACTTAAATAGATTTTTTTTTAGGTATCTGTACTTTACTTGAGTATTTATTTTCTGGCAACGTTTTACTTTTACTCTTTACGATTTTGCGTAAATATTTGTATTTTATACATTCTCATAATAGATGTGTTACTTTTTCAAACTAAACAGTAAAAAAAATTGTCACTTCAGAGGGAAAATCAGTGGAGGAGAGAAAGTGCGATTTTATATATTATAGTTATTATCTCACAATTTTGACTTTTTATCTCATGATTTTGACTTTTAATTTAATAATTTTAGCATTTTATCTTAAAATTATGGATTTTTAAAATCTCATTTGTATAGCATTTTTTTAAATGTAGGTAAAATGGGAAAAAAGTTGCAATTGACATAAAAAGTTATCTCAATTGAAACTTTTTTTCCCCATTTTTCCTAAATTTCTTGCCTATACCCACAAAACTGAGTAACTGTGACCTGATCAAACACAATTTCAACACAGTAACTCACTTTTAAAGGGTTTAATTTCAATTTTCCCTGGATAAATAAATATTATTGCATTCATGGCAAAACCATTTAGTTTTACTTTTTACTTTTATACTTTATTACAATTCAGAAATTGTCCTTTTTTATTTTTACTTTTACTTAAGTAGAGGAGTTGAATCAGTACTTCTACTTTTAAAAGGGCATTTTTTCACTTAAGTGGCTCTACTTCTACTTAAGTACAGAATGTGAGTACTTTTAACACCTCTGCCCCAAACACACCACCCCCACCGTCAAACATGGTGGTGGTAACATCATGGTCTGGAGCTTGTTTCTTCAACAGGGAAGATAGTTAAAACTGATGGGTAGATGGATGCAGCCAAATACAGGGTCATTTGTAAGGGATAATGTATTGCCTACAGTTATTACAGCTTATTACTGCTTATTTTGAGAAAAAAACTGAGAATTGTTTAACAAAATGATTAACAATTTATTCATATAGACGATGGCTTCTGTCGAGAAAAAGTAGTTCAGTTGGAATGTTATTGTTGTTCCTAAGCAACGCTCCACTGGCACTGTATAGGCTATTTTATTGTGCTGCTGTCTAGCCGCTGCTGCCTCTGATTTGCTAAAACCTACCTACTCTAGCAGACTGGATGAAATAGCCATTATAACGTAGCAAATATTTTCTTTCAAATTGGCCGAACTACCTACGGAGTGATATGGTACCGTGAATCTGAAGTGACAAAACTCGTTGGCATTGGCAGCGGGCGTTAATGGCGCAGCGGGCGGTTATCGAAAAAAAATCCTCCCACAGAACGCTGGGAACGTCCATTCAAAGTGAATGGGAGCTGTCGCCGTAGAATAATGGAATAAAACCTGTTTTTGTCTGCAAAACACCTGAGACTGGGGCGGAGGTTTGTATTCCAACAAGCCAATGATCCTAAACATGAAGCAAAATCTACAATGGAATGGTTCAACACTAAACATATCCAGGTGTTTTAACAGGAAAGTTAAAGTCCAGACTTGAATCCAATTGAGAATCTGTGGTGATATAAAAATGTGAAAACTGCTGTTCACAAACACTCTGGATCTAACCTTACTGAGGTTGAGCTGTTTTGCAAGGAAGAAAGGGCAAACATTCCAGTCTCTAGATGTGCAAATGTGATAGAGACAAACCCCAAAAGACTTGCAGCTGTAATCACAGCAAAAGATGGTTCTACAAAGTATTAACACAGGGGGCTTGAATCATTTTACATGCCCCACTTTTCAGTTTTTCCTTTTTTTTTTTTAATTAAAAAGGTTAAAATATTCAATGTATTTCATTCCACTTCACAATTGTGCCACACTTGGATTTCATTCTTCAAAAAAAAAAAAAAAAATCCAATTTTATATCTTTATGTTTGAAACTTGAAATGTGGCAAAACATCAAAAAAATTCAAGGGGCCCAAGTACGTTCATAAGGCACTGTATATAACAGTATATGTATGGATGTTGCAGACCAGGCAGATGGTTTGACCTCCAAACAACCTTCATGTGAGACCGAGAGTCAGCATGGGCATGGAGGGGAGGAGAGGGAGGGGGAGGGGGAGGGGTCCATGTACTGAGAATCTCAATGTAATCACACTGACTGTTTGGCATACTTGCTTATTTTATTTAACTTATGTATTTTTAATGTATTATTTTATGAACTAATTTAATTTTTTTAGCTGGTTGAATGTGGTGATTTATTTATTGCCTATTTTTTACACTGCTTTTGACCTAGGAGTACACTATTTTATTTATTTTGTAATTTGTACCGAGAAATGACAAATAAAAATGTAATTGAATGAAGGAAAAATATCACTCCTTTAATTTGTGCTGAAATACAATACTTTGGCAGATGTACTCAGTTACAGTGTGTCAGTACATGTGGCCAATAGACTGAGGGATAGGTGGAATGAATCTTGTGTGTGTGTGTGTGTGAGTGTGTGTGTAGGTGTGAAAGAGAGATCTTTATGGGGACATTGATATGTTTACACAGTCACAGCATGGGGACCTCTGACACTATGGGGACCAAAATTCAGGTCCTCATGAAGATTAAATATAAATAAAGGTCCCCACTAGTAAAATAGAAATGATGCGGCCCTATAAATACATTAATTTGTTTTTCCAACAAGTCCCCATAAAGCACGAGGGAAACAGGTACAAAGTGAAATATGTATTTTTCAAAGGTTTGAAGATGTGTTTACTTTAAAGCAAAAAAAAAAGTATTTGCATGTTTTTTTTAATTAATTATTACTTTATTTTTTATGATTAAAATGTTGAATAAAAATATATTATTATTATTATTATTATTATTATTATTATTATTATTATTATTATTATTATTATTATTATTATTATTATTATTATTATTATTTGTCATTTATATATTTAATTTTTTAAGTTACTGTTATTCATAAATTTTTAAAAATTAAATGTTTACATTTTTATCATTATTTTAATTTTATTAATTTATTTTTAAGTGCTTACTAAACTCACTACCCCATGGCTAGGTGTAGGTCCTCATGAGACATGGAAATGTGTGTGTGTGTGTGTGTGTGTGTGTGTGTGTGTAAGTAACTTCTGTCTCCAAATCTGATATTACTGCAGCAATAATTTAAAAGAAAAGAAAATTCACCTTTGGAGGACTGTCATACAAGACTGAGTCCAGCAGATGCTCCATGCTCTGCTGATGGCCTTTCATTCCCCAACCACCAGTGAAGGTGCGCTCACAGCAAATCACACTCACAAGTGAACGGTCCCTGTTCCACTCAGAATCATGATACATGATTATGGATGTTTATGTTGATGGGGGTGGATATGAGGTGTGTACACTAGGAAGCAGAAACTATTGGAACTATTGGTTTATAAAAGAGGGGTGGGAGTTTATAAGTTTTACTTCTTCCTACTCCTTTTTGAGTACAAACAATTTTTTTGTTGACCATGATGATTGATGTTTTGATGATTTGTGTGCTCGAAATAAGAGGCACACTTTCACATTTGTTTACATTAAATCACAAATCGCAGTCATTTATGCAACTACGTAATTGCACAGCATGTCATCGCGATTGTGATTTGATCAATTGTGTAGCACTACATTAAGCACAGTGAAAATCAAACATACCATATGAATCTATTACAACTTTGTGTAAGTTGTTTCTATGAAAGTCAGCCAATCTCGCGCTCTCAAGTGCTAGTAGAACTTTACTGATTTTTGCGAGCTGCACTTTCATATTATTATCTATAGAAAATGCGTTGGATCCTGATGTCATGACTAGGGTTGGGTATCGAAAGGGTTTCATTCAATGTCAATACCAAATCAATACTGTCAAACAATACCGGTTCCTAAAGGGTATTTAAATCCCTACTTTAAAAGGAAAAAAATCACCCATTTTAAATTACAGCCAGATGTACACAGTTGAACTGTAACATCAAAATGTAACCTTATCTAACCAGTCTACCTGACAAAAGCACAAACTGTGAGAGGGGTCTCTGCTACAACTTATTAAACTAGCATCACATATCATGTTACTAGCCAGTAGGGTGACCATTCGTCCGGATTTCGTCCTGACAGTCCGGTTTTAGAGCCATCTGTCAAGTGTCCGGCTTTTTCACATTTTGTCCACCTTTCATACAATTGTCTGTCACCGTTGCATTAATCGTCATAAATCCCCACCCGCTATGCAATGTAAATATTCGTGCTGCGCATGCAGCCCAAGCAGTGCACGAAGTGGACCCAACAAAATGTAGGCTTTCACTGATGGCGCACACTTCTGCATTAAGGTTAACACAGTGTGTCATTAAATAAAACATATTCCCACCTTTGCATGTAAATGTCTTCAGGCACCTGTTGCATATAGAAGAATCTTTTATTGTCAAATCTAACCACACTTTTGACTTTCTTGCCTTAGACATAGATAGATAAATAGATAGATAGATAGATAGATAGATAGATAGATAGATAGATAGATAGATAGATAGATAGATAGATAGATAGATAGATAGATAGATAGATAGATAGATAGATAGATAGATAGATAGATAGATAGATAGATAGATAGATACTTTATTCATCGCCTTAGGGAAATTGAGTTGTGACATAGCTCACCACCTTCAAATACACACACAAGACATAAATACAATAAATATGTAGAAATAAATATATTGGTAAAAGTGAGCCACAGTGCTAAAAACAGCCTAAACAAAACAGTTAAAAAGCAATTAGGAATAAAAACGATTTAAAAGACAAAGCTGCAGAGTGGCCTACAATGGTGGTCAGTGGTTGGGCTGTTTCCAGAGGCTGGTCAGTGCCCCCTACCCACTACTGAGCTGTTAAAAAGCTGTTGGCATTACTGCCTGTCTGCAGCTGCTGCATGTGCGCACTGCCATTAACAGTTGACAAAGGGTGTGATTAAACAACAGCTGCATATTTGTATGATACCAAAATAAGGTCCCAAAATTCATGTTAGATTGCGGTCTGGTTACTACCATTAATACTTACCCTGGATCTATACCTATACTGACTTTCAGTAGCCAACCCTCGTCATGACCAAGAAAATTGGCAATTTGATCCATCTCCATGTCAATAATAATACTACTACTCATTCATTCATTCATTATCTGAACCCGCTTTATCCTCATCAGGGTCGCGGGGGTCACTGGGGGCCTAATCCAGCTACAATGGGCGAAGGTGGGGTACACCCTGTATGATAATACTACTACTACTACTACTACTACTACTACTACTACTACTAATAATAATAATAATAATAATAATAATAATAATAATAATAATAATAATAATGGATTTATATATGGCTATATACAGCTTTTTATAGCCATTGTTCATTCACTCTCACATGCTCCCTTTCGTGGTGGTAAACTACATTTGTAGCCACCAGTGTGAGTGACACTGGGAGCAAGGAGGGTGAAGTGTCTTGCCCAAGGACACAATGGACCAACTAAGACAGAGTGGGACTCGAAACACCAACTCCTGTTCAGCAGTGTTGACAGAGGTGCCGCATGTTTTCACAGTTTGGTTGAGGACAATCCCTCAGAACACTTTGCACCTCAGGCTTTGGCAAAGCCATGGTTGCATTCTGAGCTGTAGGTCTTGTAAACATATAAATATTGTCTTTAAGAACACCGCATGCCTCTCTTTGCTGAACAAATCATAGAGCATTTTCAGGGTCAGGAGAATTGGAACTGCTCTGCCTTGCTTTCCCTCTGATGACAATTCTGGAGAAATGACTGCAGTCCTTTTATTCAACCTCTAACAGTGCCCAGTCCAAATCCTCATGGTGAATAGATATGTCCCCTGACAAAAAAACAGAGGCATGCTTGCCACCTGTCCTTCTCATAATGGTCTGTGTTAAACACACCTTTGCTAGGTCTATCCAGGCCTTTGTAGAGGGACTTGCAGACAGTGTAATGCAGCATTTATCTTCCATTTCACAAAGAGACCCGTGCATTTTTTTCCATATCTGCGGTAAAAGGCATTAGAGTGGATGTATTCCACTTTGCTTCAACAATATTCCTTAGTGCTGCTGTAGACACCAATGCATTCCACTTGTTAGTGTGCACATCTTGGAACTCAGATGCTTGCTTTACAAGCTGTTGGTTATTGGGAATTAGTTTGAGCTTTTAAGAGCCTGATGACTTTTACCAAAGCATTTGGTATCTTTTTTAAATTTTTAATGTTTCCTGGCATTGTCCATCAGTCATCTCAGTTCACGCATTTTTTCAAAGATGCATTGTTGGCTTTTTAATGTCATTCCACATTTATTGAACAAATGCTACCCATACTCAGTAATGACATTCTTAATTATGTCAGTGACAGGATCTATATTCATGGAGCTTATTACTGCCCACAGCTGCTTGGTGATATGTGAAGGTACAGGCCCAGTGTCTGTACATGCAGCCTGAACATGGTTTTATGTTCCCTGATGGAGGTTTTAGTTTACATATTCATATATGTCTTTATAGAACACTGCATGTAACAAGTCCTTGGCAATGTGCACAGTGCATGAAATTAGTTCCATGTGCTTCTTTTGATGGCCATTTACATGGGAAAAGTTGTCCCTTTCCTCACTCCTTATGAACATAGTTGCCCTTGTTCTGAATATATTCTCCTTTTTTTTTCTCTGTTGTGACCCTTTTGGGAGCCTCAAGGCCTCGCCACATCCACCTCATTTTGTTGTTCATTCTCATGTCTTGCCTTTTGGTATATTGTCTTCTACAGTGGAAACAATGCTGTCTTTTAACACATATTGTCTTGACATTGTTATTTTTGGTGAGCCCTAACTACTAGGGCAGGGGTATTCAATTAAAAGCCCCCAAGGTCCGGTCATTACATTTTTCTGAAGTAGAAGATCCAAGCGAAAGTCCTGCAAGTCCACATTTTTTAAAAAGGTAACTAATTGTTTAATTTTTAACTTCAAATGCCAGAAATGAGATATTTTCAATCTCTTTTATCATAAATAAAAGTAGTCCCATGCAGTCAAATCCGTTTAAGGCTTTTGTTTCAAGTCTAATCAGAGGGAAATCTCTGAATAAAATAAATAATATTGGCTAACAATACTGTCCTCTCTTAAATATGGTACAGCCTTCAGGTCATAACACTGAACCAGTGTTTCAGTTTCCTCCTTTTGTGAAACAGAAAAATCTGGGTTTTTCAGGTTTTCGAGTTAACAAACTCAGAATTTCCTTTAAACCTGTTTTGTGAAATGGTCCCAAGGTTCTATATAAAAATATTTGTTTTCATTTTGCTATAGTTCAACATTCAATGTATTTTCTGTACCTTGCAGTTTCACATTATTAAACAATGGGCATTGATTGTTCAAGCTCATATCAAATGTTGTTTCCATCATCTATTGTTTATTTGTCTGTTTATATCCACCTAGCTCTGTAAAACCCTGTCAAACATCCTTGTTGTGCAACACTGTCACTCCCAGCGTGTCAAAATCTGACACGCTCCGATGCACTGACCAAACATCGGTATCTAATGCACAAGGTGTCCCTCAGTGTCTTATTGAGATGTAGTAAGTTTGTAACCCATCCACAGCAATATGAGAAGCTTGGGTTTAAAACACTTTGTTGCTGGGGTTTAGGGTTTGGGTTTGGGGTTAGTTAGTCCATTTAAGATGATGTACTGTTGATTCAATTAATACATGATAAGTATAATATCATGGTGACCAGAGACATTAAATGATATTTAATGACAGTGATGATAAATTTCCATCACAATGGACTGAGCTTATATTGCATAATTTGAAGCAGCTATGGGGTCCAAAGCCCTTTACAGATTCTCATATTCATACACCAGTAGGTGCTGCTGCCATATCTACTGGGGGACATTTAGGGTTCAGTGTCTTTGCCCAAGGACATTCTGACATGTGGACAGTCAGAGCCAGGATTCAAACAGCCAAACCTTTGGTCATTGGACAACCTGCTCTACAACCTGAGCCACAGCCATCCCAATCCAGACAAAAGGTGTCTTACTTTTTATGGATTGATAAATTTCACCTCCAACTTCTGAGTCTTTAAAGCATCTTTATCAGGGCTGAGCCTGGGCCACATTCTAAACTGAAGAGAAGTACATAAAAAATGGATTATGTTGTGGTAAAAATTGTGGTAAAAATACACAAATTGTATATTAAACTGTGTCATTATAGTGATCAGTGGCACAAACCCCACCTGACGTATTATTACACATCAAATGACATATTTTCAATTGGTGGACAAAAACAGGCAAATGTTGAAAATACTCCAACAAAGGTATAAACAACCAGCTCAGTGTGGTGATTTCAGCCCATGTTATGACAACAGCTACATCAGAACATGTTCTTACAGACCTCTAAACTTAAATACAGGCCAAAACACCAGAGTCAGCAGTGATGTTGATAGTTATGCATCCTGCATCCCTGACACAAAGAAATCTCAAAGGTCTCGCTAAATACATTATCAGTGTGTCCCGGGGACACGTCTAATTTTTCTTCAAAGAAATATACTTGAACAACTGGTGTTTGAAATCACAGTAATCTACAAAAGAAGCATGGTTTTCAGCAGACCAGACAAGCACTCCCTCAGCACGAGAGCCTGATTATAGGCTCATCATCATTGGCCAATATGAAGAATATGATTTATTTGCTTTTTCTTGCTGCTCCTGTGTGCGCTTCCAGGAGTGATACACTTTCACTTCTGCTCTATCACCCCCCAGACAATCCTGCCCACACATTAGGGCTGAACAATCTATCATTTTGGATGGAAAATCACACTTACAGACGTGACGATTTTGGGATGGTCAAAGCTGTGTTTTGTTTGCAGATCTCCGAACATCGTTTCATTAACAATTTAGCTAGTGATCAACCCAAATTGATTTAAATTTTATTTCTCAGTCATCCTTTATGGATGACCAATAAACGCTGTGGAGTTTTCCAAGCCAATATTCAGAGCCCATACTGATTTTTTTTATTCATGGTCAAATAAAAAGAAATGTCAAAAAATATTTTTTAAATACAATTTGAAAATATAATTGTGACAGTTAACTAATATGTCACTCAGATGCAGTGCAGTCAAAAAAAAGCTGAATCGGGGTGCATTTCATTGGACATATTTCTTTGTGGTGTACTATCCAAGGAAGGAGAAATCAACTGAGGTAATCTATCCTTTTATTCATTTTTCAGTTATTTTTGAAACAAGAACTAAAGTTGGTCTATACACCACATATAAGAATTTATTGTCCAAACATTCAGGACACAATAACAACATCTACAGTACAGTAGAATATCTACAGTTGTACATTACATTCATCTTTACCTTTGTCATATGGTCTACTGAAAAAATAATAAACTTAGACCTAGAGTCATCCATGGTGGTTGTATATATTTTACCAGATCTTCTTCTTTCAACAGCACTATCATCTTTCAAAAGTGTGAAATTATTTCACAATGTTATGATCCCCTTTGAACTATCTCAGAGTGTTGAAATCGCATTGAACGTCCTGAGGAGAACATCCTGAGCGCCACCCCGTCCATCCGTTGATCCAATCTAGCATCTACCTTGTTACTTCCCCCTTTTATCTTCTATTTGCTTTTTTCTCTCCTTTCTTTTTTTTCCTTTTTCGTTACGTTCCCCTTTTTCTCTTCAATAGATATTGTTGAAAAATGGGTGTGTAAGTCTGTTTTTCAACAATATCGATTGTTAACTCCGGCATAACGGAAAGACTAGTGGTCTAAACTGCTGGCATGTTGACAACCCAAACATTCACTGAAGCTAGTGATTGACAATGTATGGAACTGTGTACTTTCGTTTAACTTCCGTACCCCTCAAGCGTAAAAATGGCCGCCAAGTGAATAAGCCGAATATTAACAGAATAAATCTAGTAGATTAAAGCTAAAACAACTCCTCGCTGTTGCTAATCAATGCTACATCTATTACTTTACTTGACTAATATACATAGAACAATAAAATAATGTTTTTCGGGATGAATACATAAATATAAGCTGCTGTATTTTAATAAAAATAATCAATGCTTACTGTAAACAATGCTACCCACAATTCCCACTGCTTTCTCACACTTATTCTAACGGGAATGGAACACAATCTGTCAAATGCAGGTTGAATGTGCAAACAACTTCCTCTTCTTTTCATAATAAAAATCCAGCAGTGGAAGTTACAATTTCAGGCAATTTAAATTATGTTATATATTTAATGTATATAAGTCTCCCTTGATGCACTTATGTTATTTGTGCAATTAATTTTTCCTATTTATATTGAAAAATTAATATATACCTGATTGTTTTGTAAATTCTATTTTAAAAAGCATAAAAAAACATTGTTATAGGCTATTTGTAACATACATATATAGCCTAAAGGTTTTATTCATTAGTCTAGGTTAGGTTGGTTAGGTTTTTAAAGATACAATAATATAAGAAATAATTCATTTGTGTATATTTTGTTTTAATTATGATCATGTAGGAATTAATATCAATATGCACATATTTTAGTTTTTAATAATTACCATGTGAATATGAAAAATAAAAAAACTGAACCTAAAAGCATGTTTTAATTGATTATCAGTAACTACATCAGAAAACATCTTTAAAGTAACCCTCCCAAGCCCATTAGTCTGTGGAGTAGAAGGCATAAAGACGGCGAGAATGAATGAATAAATAAATAAATGAATACATAAATACATACATACATACATAATAGAAGATCCGACCGGTACTGGGTCAGATCTGACCAGTTCATCTGTGGGTTATTAACTCAGCAGTGTTCACTAGCATTGTCAATGTTTTGGAGCATTTTCAGTGATTTTATCTTGTAAATACTAAATGCACTGCACTTATATAGTTCTTTTCCACCTTCATGGTGCTCAAACCGCATTACATTATCCTTACATTTACCCATTCACACACACACACACCAGTAGGTTTCTAAGGTTCTGTCAGTCCTACTGGGAGACTAAGTCAGGGTTCAGTGTCTTTGCCTAAGGACACTTCGACATGTGGACAGCCAGAGCCAGGACGCAAACCGGTCATTGGACAACCCGCTCTACCAACTGAGCCACAGCCGTACTTGTCCCCCCAGGACAAACCATGACAAGATATGAATCATAATTGTGGTTTTTTTCCCTGTGGTTGGGACCACCCCTTATTTGAGTCAGACCCTTCAAATAGAACAGATATGTTCTGATAACACACTATGAGGTTCCAGTCATTTGGTTCATGGACGAAGGAGATAAAACATAAAACAGACTTCACCTGTGGCAAGAACAGAAAGGTCCATGTGTTTTTGTTTTTTTTAGTGAAGCCCTCTTTAAAGCAAGACTAAGACCAACACTGAGATAAGGACATGACAATTAAAGCTTGTAAAATAAATAATAATAATAATAATAATAATAATAATAATAATAATAATAATAATAATAATAATAATAATAATAATAATAATAATAATAATAATAATAATAATAATAATATAAATAAAAAATGGTTGTTTAAATAGTGGGCCAGCATAGCTAACCTATTGTATAAATTGTGGGGCAGTGGAGGATAATATATCTCTTTGCTGCGATGACAGATACACACAGACACCACAGCCTTTGACACATTCATCCGTGACCAGTGACAAAATGTATTATTTTTTTTCCATGTCATATATGTTGGTTTACTTTCAGATTGACAATTGCTTTGTGGTGGTGGTGCTTGTTGGGTGATTTACAAAATATATCTTTATTTGCTTTCAGGTCACTGCCTGAAATTCGTATATATACGGACTGATTGCTGTGGTTGTGGTATTAACTGTATTTTTTTTTCTAATTTCACATGGTTTGTACACTGATAATGACACTGGTGTGACATCTAATAAATGTCCATTGCATATATTCTATATAATCAACCATATCTGTATGTGTAGCAAATACGTATCTTTCCTTAAATTCTCAAAGGTCTTATTTTGTGATTGTTTACGAAGTGCACTTTGTGTTAAATTTGTTGTTCTAATTAAATTACATCAAGTCAGTGATACTGTATATGTATACTGTTCAGTTCATCCATTTATATAATTTTGGGAGTCATCTTGGATATTTGTCCCTATGGTTAGGTTGAAATAGACCTGCCATAGCAGTAGCAGGTTCCTGGCCCTACAAAACATGAAAAATGTATGCTTTCAACACTGAGATCGACATCTACTTGTTCAGTACATAACAGTTTTTGCAATTTGTCATTTTTTGGCAGCCATTCTTGCTACCAACTTGGATTTTATACCACATCTATGTTTAAATATAGCTGTTATAGCAACATCAGGTTCCATAACCCCCATGGAACTATGTTCAGACCCCCAGATTATGTTGCTGACACTATCTATTCTGGAAAAATACTATTTGCAGTATTTTGGTAGCCATCTTGGATTTTGAGATTGCATGGCCACTGGTATTGTTAGCAAGTCATATGTCCTAAAGATAAGTACGGTTTTTAGTAGTTCATTGCTAGTTTATTGTGCCCTGTTAAAGAGTCATAGGTCATAGTATGTACAAAATAATGACCAATGGCAACCATTTTGGAAAATGGCTGCTGTGGCCCCCCAGGGGCTGAAACTGAGATGGCCCTCAGTTCTAAATCTGTTTATATAATACAACTTTCTTCATGTGTACCAAATTTAGTGCTTTTATCACTAAATGCCCAATTGTTATGAATATCCAGGTTAAACAACCCCACTATAACTAAAATAAACTTTATAGCAATAACTTCATTTATAGAGCACATTTTAAAACAGGGTTTACAAAGTGCTTTAACAGCCAAGCAGAAGGGCACAACAGCAAAATAAAACACGACACAAAGAAATAAAAAAGTAGAACTGAGGTTGAGTGAGTTGAGGCGAAGGAGACAGAGGTAACAGAACATGATGGTGTTAGATCCAAGCAAAATGAGGGGATGGAATAAAACAACATCATGTATGTCAACCAGACAGGGAAAAATTCAATGTTAAACAATACAAAAAAACATCTAAAACTTAATAGAGGCAACCTCACAAAAATGCCAGTCTAAAAAAACACATTTTAAAGGGATATGCCACCCCCAGGTCAAATTGAGTGTAACCCCACAGTCCCCAGAGTTGAATAAATGTGTGGAAGCATTTTCCTGGCAACTCAGCCATTGTCTGAATAATTCTACACAGACCACAGCTTGGTTTGGCCGCATAGCTGCAGTGTAACAGAGCCACTCAAAGATTGAATTAATTTACTCATTGTTGTTACTCTTCTTTTTTTCAATTTCTGTGTGCAGTACATTCACGTTGAGTGGAAATGAGGGTTGAACACCAATGTGCTGGGCTTTATGTGGTCAAATTGGTTTGGGAACTAGTTTCTGGTGTGGTAGAACACAGTATGCATTGGGAAACTCCCTCCCATGGGATACCCTCTCCTGCTGGTGTGTGCAACGTAGGTGTGCAACAGCTTTGTTCTTCCGCACTGGAAACTAGTTCCCAAACCAATTTTTTTGAAGTCGAGCCCAGTGCATTGAGTTCCACTGTCATTTGTATTTGATGTGAATATGTACTGCACACAGAAAGTAATCTATTTTTTTAAATCGAGTAAATTAATTCACTTTGGCCATAATCTTTGAGTGGCTCCGTTACACTGCAGCTACGTGGCCAAACCAAGCTGCGGTCAGTGCAGAATTATTCGGACAATGACTAAGTCACCAAGAAAACTCTTCCACACATTTATTCAATTCTAGGGACTGTGGGGATACACTCAATTTGACCTGGGGGTGGCATATCCCTTCAAGAAGTGATTTAAAAGATGGCACTGATACCACTTTCAGCCTTATTTCCTCAGGCAGGATGTTCCAAAGTCAAGGGGCCCCAATGGAGAGGGCACGCTCACCTTTAGATTTACACCTCCACTTTGAAACAGACAGGAGCTCCCCACCCGAGGATCTAAGGCTGCATAGTAGCTCGTAATTGGCTATCATATCGGTAATATAGCGAGAAGCCAGGCCCAGTCAGGCTTTAAAAGTGATTAACAAAATCTTAAAATCAATTTTAAAAGGCAGAGGAAGCCAGTGAAGGAGGCCAGGACTGGAGTTATATACTGTCTGTTCAAAGCAGTGAGAGGCCGAGCTGCTGCATTCTGGACCAGCTGTAGGTGGGACAGTGACGTGTTACCTTCACACTATTAATGTATTGGCATTCTTAATAGGGACTGGGAAATAACCATACATGGACATAAGTGTGTGACGACAACAGGGTGCAATACTCGCAGAGGACATGTAGGGGATCATAGTGAGAAATCTGTGTGTGTGTGTGTCCTAATGAAAAAACGTGACTTATGGCCTGAGACTAAAACCTTGACGGGGACCTTCAGAATGGTTTCTGCATTTGTTTAAAAGGTTTATATTGTGGGGACCTGGATTTGGTCCCCACAGTGTCAGAGGTCCCTATGACATGACTATGTAATCAGATCAATGTCCCCATAAAGATAGGAATACAAGTACACGCGCGCACACACACACACACACACACACACACACACACAGACACTCATTCTGAATAATGATGCTCTCAGATCCTTCATGTAGGTCAAATCCAGCGGCACCAGGTTGGTCCAGTTCATTAAGAACAATGTTTAATGCATGTCAGAGATTTGGAAATAGTGCAGTGTGGTTACCATGGCAACACATTCTGGAGAAGGAGAGGAACGCAGAATATTCACTCCAAATCCGAAAAGTGGAAACACGTTTTATAAGTTAATGTCTGTTCACACATACAGTAAAAACATTAATTTAATTCATGTCAAAGTTCATCTAGTTTCTATCAGATCACTCCGCTCCTCTGCTATCACTGTTTCACATGGACTGTCTTTTACTGTTCTACTGTACACGTCAGACATGTTCGGAGGTGCTGTACCAGTGTTGGGAAAGTTCACCTTAATTAGGAACTAGTTCAAAGTTCAGTTCAAGTTACTCAATATGAATTAGTTCAGTTCATCATTCATTCTTCCAAATTATGAACTAGAAGTTCATGGATCCCAAAATGAACTTTTTCATTCTTTTTTTCGTTCTTTTTTGTGTTATTATTGTAAACGTATTATTAACCGTTTCTGACATTATCCTGTAGTCAAAAAATCAGGGGAAAATGCCGCCCCTCCAGGGTGGAAGTAAGTACCTTACCCCGGTTTAACTTCCATCTCACAAGGAGCGGTTTCAGTGAGCTTCGTTTTCAATGTTTATTTCCAAGAATGGGACAACATCTGCTCCGGTCACCGGTCACACTCTGTACATTTAACTGTTTTTCTCCGCTCCCAAAAACTCTCTGCACCTCTCTCTCTCTCTCTCTCTCGCTCTCGCTGCCCCGCCCAAAACGCTTCTCTTTGCTCTTTGCATTCTCTTATGCAGCATTATGTTGCCGACATTAGTTCAGAATAATACAAAAATGACATCTATGATAATGCTGTGTTTTGATCCCATTTTATACCTTATAGGACTCAATAATTACAACGTGATAAGAACGAAATGTGAACTACATAAGAGCGCAGTTCAATAAATGCCAGAATAACCGCGTTCACAACTTCCCGTTCATTTGGCAAAAGTGAATGAGTCGTTCACGTTTGTTAAAAATATGATATAGTTCGTGAACTGATGAATATTAGCGCTGGGTAGAATGTAGCCTTATGAATTGTGATCATTTTTTTAGCAAATGTACCAAGTTAGTTTAATTTTTAGGCTACATTTCCTTTCACATATCCAGGAACAGACACCTGAAAACACCTCAGCCTTCTCCCATCCTCATTTACTGATTGATCTAGTTAACCCTTTGACCCCTGACACGTTATTTTCAGGTAAATGTGTTGCTGTGAATTTGTCCTAAAACCTGCTGTGAGTCTGTGTTTGTGTTTCTTTTCTTCAGAGGTTTTGTTTTACTGTGTGTTTTAGGGTCAAAACAGGTGGAATAAAAGAGAAAAGACAAAGATTTGAAATTCAAGACATTCAGAATGTCCATCAATAACAGATTTCGGATGTGGAACAGTCAAAATTTGGTATAGTTACAGTGAAGAAAAGGAAAGTCACAACACGGAAACCATAGTAACAAGTATTCAGAGAATGCCTAATCTCGTCCCTATTTTGTGCCAATCTCAAGTTTTTATGACAACCTGTTCTTGAATTAGCACCAATAATGTGATTTTGACCTTTTTGCTAAATGGAACCTTAACATTTGACCTTTTGTAACAGTGATAATTTCATTATATGTATATATGCATCAGTGTGTGCAATATTATGATAATATATCCACTATTGATTAAGTTATAGCGTGATATGTCTATGCTTGACACATACAGTGTTACAGAAGTTAATTTTGCAACATGTCACCTTTGATCCCCAGAGATCTCAAAAATTATCGGTTGTAGATGAGAACATCCAAATAGGAGAATTGTAGAACTCATCATTCCACATTGTTTGGTACCAATCTGAAAGTTCTGTGACCCTCCGTTCTGGAGTTATATCTGATAATGGGATTTTTACCTTTCTGCTATATGTGACCTTGACCATTGACCTTGACTAGATCATTGCATTAGCTATATTTATATGCCCCTATAATTTCATGGTGATTTTTCAAGTATTCATTGAGTTATAGCATGATATGTCTCTGCGGACACATTTACAGACACACACAGTGACTACAATAATCTCTCTCAACCCATGTTGGGTGAGATTAACAACAAACAAATCCCAAAGCATCTATTTTTGGTCTTACTCACTTTGCCCCATTGTATGTTCAGAATTATTTAGAATATTTAGAATAACTCATACATGTACAGCACTCACCAATGACATGTCAGAAGCTAAAGGGTTAAACTAAAATGGAATTTGGAAAATGGAAACATGGTCAAAGCGCAAAAATACTTTGTCGAAATTTGAGGAATATGGCTATTGTTTTGTGAAAAACTGTAATGGAAACACAGCTTGTGTTGATTCTGAACTGAAATAATTAAGAGAAAGACTGTTTATGGTGTAATTTAACTGTGAGCCGAAAGAACTCAGAGAACATGAGTGGAACAGTGTGTGAGGAAAATAACTGTCAGTGTTAATGTTGAAATGCACACGTCAGATGGAACCTGCAGATCAATACAGAGTTCGAGGCTTTTCCACACACTCCTCAGCAAAAACATTCCCTGGAGCTAAAGTCAGACTGATCACAGCTGCTCCCTGGATTTGATCTGTTTCTGCAGCTGAAGGTGTTAAAAGCATGAATGATGTTCCTGTGCACACTAAGATGGTTCTATTCAACACTAACAGAGTGATCAGCTGACACCACTGGGTTCAACACTAACAGAGTGATCAGCTGACACCACTGGGTTCAACACTAACAGAGTGATCAGCTGACACCATTGGGTTCAACACTAACAGAGTGATCAGCTGACACCACAGGGTTCAACACTAACAGAGTGATCAGCTGACACCACTGGGTTCAACACTAACAGAGTGATCAGCTGACACCACAGGGTTCAAAACTAACAGAGTGATCAGCTGACACCACTGGGTTCAACACTAACAGAGTGATCAGCTGACACCATTGGGTTCAACACTAACAGAGTGATCAGCTGACACCACAGGGTTCAACACTAACAGAGTGGTCAGCTGACACCATTGGGTTCAAATCTAACAGAGTGATCAGCTGACATCACTGGGTTCAACACTTATGGGTTTTACTCCTGTGCAGCTGATTTACTGTTTTACAAACACTAGATATCATCTATCATAACAGATAATAAGAATTATATAAAATCTTGCCTTCAAATTATTAACATTTTACTCAGCTTTGAATTAAGGTTGATTAATCATATTGTAATTAAAACAATTTATGTTGGTCGACTGTTCTTTCTCAGGTTTTTATTTTCTTGTACTCATGTTTCCCACAAAACACACATAAATACATGAAGCAATACAAAAAATGTGGAGAAAACAACGTAGAATACATGTTAAAATTCACAGAAACAACATAAAAAAGAACGAAAAAGTGAAAATATATTCAAAAACTAACAAAAATCCAATAAAATATCCAAAACGTATTCAAAAATATGAATATGTATGCAAATAATGTGTTTATTCAGCACCTTCAACAGTTTCAACTAAACAATTGTAAACTGTTCTGTTGAATTGAGTTAAAAATTGTAATTATTAATCAATGATGATGATAGATTAATAGTTAATACGTTAATTTTGACAGAATTCCATCCAGCACCAGACCTTTCTGTGTGGAGTTTGCATGTTCTCCCTGTGTCTGCACTGATAGGTTAATTGGTTAATCTAAATTGTCCATAGGTGTGAATGTGACAGTGATTGTTTGTCTATATATGTTCAGCCCTGAGATGAACTGGAGACTCACTTGTGTGTGTGTTAGAATCCTATGTTTCCAGACAGGTTGGTCGGGGGGAAAAGGGGTCCCGAACCCTAACACTAAACCTAACCTGGGGAAGAGAAGGTGCAGCGAGGCCGAGAAGCAGTGAAGTCTTGGGGGAGGGTGCTGTAAAGCTCGCTGCAGGAGTCGCAAGCCACCTTCGCCCCTGGACCCTTTCTGCCTGAAGTGGAACTAGTTATGGCGCAGCCCTGTGGAGGAAATGCGCCTGGCGGGGTCACAAGCCAGACTGAGACCCGCTGAGATTGAATCCCTCCACTTGGTAATAAAAAAAAAGAGAAGGTAATATGCTTATAATCGGAACGGAGGGTCATAACATCCAACACAAACTTTTTCCTGTGAGAAAAATTAAACAAAAAAAACCCCACCCCCCCCTCTGGATTTATATATATATATATATATATATATATATATATATATATATATATATATATATATATATATATATATATATATATATATAATAAAATAAAAAATTATCCTCTCGCCCCACCTGGGTGGTGTCTCCTTCAGGCTCGGGTCCTCTACCAGAGGCCTGGGAGCCTGAGGGTTCTGCGCAGGATCTTAGCTGTTCCTAGCAATGCGCTCTTTTGTACACAGATCTCTGATGTTGTTCCTGGTATCTGCTGGAGCCATTCTCCCAGCTTGGGGGTCACTGCCCCTAGTGCTCCGATCACTACTGGTACCACTGTTGCCTTCACACTCCACATTTTCTCTAACTCCTCTTTCAGCCCTTGGTATTTCTCAAGCTTCTCATGTTCTTTCTTTCTGATGTTGCTATCACTGGGGGACTGCTACATCTATCACCACCACTGTCTTCTCATGTTTATCCACCACCACTATGTCAGGCTGATTGGCCATCACCATCTTGTCAATCTGGATCTGGAAGTCCCACAGGATCTTGGCCTGTTTGTTCTCTGTCACCTTTGGGGGGTTCTCCCATCTTGACCCTGGGACCTCCAGTCCATACTCTTTACAAATGTTCCTGTACAGTATGCCCGCTACCTGGTTATGCCTCTCCGTGTATGCCTTGCCTCCCAGCATCTTACACGCTGCTGTGATGTGCTGGACTGTTTCAGGGGCTTCTCTACACAGCCTACACCTGGGGTCCTGTCTGATGTGGTAGACCCCGGCCTCTATTGCTATACATATATATATATATATATATATATATATATATATATATATATATATATATATATATATATATGATCTATTAAAACTGATAATTAATAATAATTAATTCAATCCAAGAAGTAATGTTTCTGCATTTGAGGAAGAAGATAAACTAAAGCAGCGCCCACTTGCTGTTGGTTCATCACCAGGTTATATCTATCATCTAGATTCGATGTAAACATCCAACAGATGAACTTGAACTGAATAACAGAACAGGAAATAGAAACTCTAAAGTCACTTCCTTGTCATCTGTTTGCCCTTTCATCATTATCCTAAATCCATCTGCAGGACTGGAGCGGCCATATGGAGCACCGGCCCTTTTCTCTGGGGGATGATCAATACTGTTTTTTTTTTTTTGGTAACCATGGTAACCCTCCTGGCTGGGGGACACAGACATGTCATTGTCCCAGTGGTTTGTGGTTTGTCTATCGTCTAAATGGTCACAGCTTGACCTTGAGTTGTACCAGCCTACAGAGCTGCAGACTATTTCTGTGTTTTTTCAATTATTGTTATTATTCTTCGTATTATTTATTTTCCTTTTTTTATTCTCAGAATTTTTTTCTCCTTGTTTATACACTGCAAAAATCTAAATGTGTCTCATTTCTAGTCGAAATGTCTGATCAGACAGACTCGCTTACAGATGAACTTTTTCAGTCAGATATTAGAAGTGATTTATAGATGTGGTTTAACGTGAGGCCGAGGTTGAGGTCTTTCCAGGAGCTAGCCATTAGCCACCAATCTGACACCTGTCAATCAAAAGGACATTCCCCAAATGCATATATCTGACCTTTGACCTCATGGAACCTCTTGCTTTGGCTGCTCCTTCTTCTTAAAAAAAAAACTTAAATCTTGATTCATAACCTGCACAACACTGCTGTGCTGTTGCCCATAGCAACTGATAGCTTCTTAGTTTGAGGTGGCACTGTCCTCCTGAAATGTTGCATAATCAGACATATTAGCCTCTTTTATGCATGTGGGTCACTTCAGTCACATTGCGTTCAGACTCAGACTGATAGAAGTCACATTTAAGTAGGAATATGAAGAAGTACAAAACAAATACAATTTCACCAAAACATGTGAACAGTGCATTAAAACCAGTTTTGTGAACATAGACTGAATGTGTGCCTCCTGTTCTATGCTTCCACCACTGACTGGGGGGGTAGGGTTGGTGGTGGTGGTGGTGGTGGTGGTGGGGGGGGGGGGGGGGGGTTGAACAAAGCCAAATATGAGAGGAAATTCACCAGTTGGGTTCCACATGATTGAGCCCCCCGACTGTCTGTGCTGCCTGTTTGATGCAAACAATCAATATCAGCTGATTCAACTGTGATCTTCTGCAAATCACACACACATCTATCTATCTATCTATCTATCTATCTATCTATCTATCTATCTATCTATCTATCTATCTATCTATCTATCTATCTATCTATCTATCTATCTATCTATCTATCTATCTATCTATCTATCTATCTGTCTGTCTGTCTGTCTGTCGGTGGGTCGGTGGGTCGGTGGGTCGGTCGGACAGACGGACAGACGGACGGACGTCCGTCCATTTCTTGCTCTTGGTCATCATTCTTCATTAGCTGCAGTTGTTTATGGAAACGTTTGCACAGAAAGTGTCTTTTAAATTTAAATAAATAGTAAGGCGGGGCTTATACTTGATGCAAGCAACACGAACAACGCACAAATGACGCGAGTGACGTGCCCTGTTTTCATATTTGTACACGTCGACGCAAGCACTGCGGGCTGTGCGTTGACTGCAATTCACCACTCAGGCAGTAGGTGGTAGCAGAATCACCTATGGCTTTTACGGATTGTCATTGCAAATGGCATTGTGGGTGACATCAGTCAAAATGGCAACTGAAGAGAAGTGCATTCTATTCTACTCTTTTACATCGACGGTGACAAAAAAAACGCAGCGCAAACGGTGGTGGTATGTTCACCCTTTGAACATCTCCAGAGACCTGGATAGAGAGTTTGTTTCTCTGGTGCACCTCATGCGAAGCATAGATGAGGAGAGACATTTTTATTACTGTGCAATTGCGACATACTGTCATACAAATTATGATATTGTCTAATCATTTCACACAGCTTCTCTTCTTTTACAGTCATGTTTGGAACACTTCTCATATGAATGTAACAAATACATGAAAAAAATTTACAATATTTGCAGTATCGCCCCCACCGATAGCACAAGGTATTGTGCGGAGCGACACATTGTGTATCAAAAGTTGTTTTCCTACACATCACTGCATAATGGCGGCCAATACATAGCTATGTGTAGCCTTGCAGCCACGTAATGCTCATAATGCATCAACTATGTTCAGGCCCTAAGAGTGTTTAGTTACGTGTTACAAAATACCACATTGATGAAGAGATACAGCAGCCTCTTCAACCTGGAGAAACAGCTCTCTTTAAAACACTCGCTTTTAGTGCCTCATGATTTCATGTAAATGAGCCACAGCTGACTCCACCCTCTCTTCAACTCTACTGAGAGGAACAAGAGAAAGAAACAACCTGAAAAAGTTGAAGCAGAGAAAAAGAGACAAAGACAACAATGAAATAAAATCAGTTAGAGAGAACCAAAGTGGACTGAGTGCTGAGTTTTACAGCCCTGGTGCACGTTTGGCTCCGGTTCGTCTAGACCAGATGAGCCAAGACACAATGGTCACGGTGTCACCCACGGACCAGACCGTCTGATTAACTCGGGTCAGACCAACTGCGGACCCCAACGCACCGGACACACAGCGGGACTACTGATAGAGAATAATGAAGGATCCACAAGTCTGAGCAGTGGTGTCTGGGACCAGTAGGTGGGGTTAGCTCAGCTGGTAGGTGGGATGGGGTGGGGTATTCAAATGCAATGTATCCAAGAAGAAATGTATCAGGCAGGGCTCCAGACTAAGTTTTTCACATCTAGCTTTTCCTTTAGTAGCACCCAAAAAAATTAGGTAGCACCATAGTACTTTAAATTTAAAATTTCCAAAGCTGAAAACGTACTGATTCGGTGGAATGATCCATTTATTTATTTTTAGTTTATATGTATTGTGCCGTGTGTGCAAGTTCTTTTTTCCTTTTTCCCATTTGTCTTTTTCCATTAGTTTTACTCTTTTATTTCACAAATTCTCAGCTAATTCTGTTTAATTTCTTCCTTTTCTTAAGTCTAATTTGTTGTTGTGTGGATGCAAATGTAATTAAATGATTTTATTTTTAACATTTTGCTTCTGAATTGAATTTGTAATGATTGTGTATTGCTGTGTGCCGTGCTTGTGAACTGCAGCCGCGGGCGTGTAAATACACACACGGATAGCCTCAGCTTCCATGTGTAATCCACACGAGTTACTCACTATATTTTAAATTAAATAAATTTATCTACAATATACGCTATTTTGCGCTACAAAAGAACTTACAGAGGTTGCCCGTTTAAATATAAGAATTAAACCGAAAGGTATATAAACTCTTTGTCAGACCAAAATAAAGTGAAATAATTAATAAATCAAAGTGTCGGGAAATTACTGTTGTTTTAATAGAAAAATCGCAATTTAAAGCCGCTGTGAAAAAAGGACTTGCTCTGCTCCGTTCGGATGTTAGAGGCAGTCTTCATTCTGACTATGCTTTGTTTATTTTTTTGAGCGCACTGTGTGTACATGCACAGCTGCATGTGTGCAGACCGTAACAGGTAGGCAGACAGGAAGCAGAAATAGGACTTACAGGAAAGAGACAGAAATTAAGATTGTATTATCAACTACTCTATTAATGCACTAACATAGCCGAGTGAAAGAAAAAAACATTCCAGTAGTCCTAGTAGCATGTAGCAAGTAGCAGCGACCTCATTAAATTTTAACTCACACCTTAATAAATTAGGTTGCATATGCAACCTATTAGGTCAATCTCTGGAGGCCTGGTATCAGGAGAAAAGGAAAGTAAATGTTTTTATTCATAATTTAAGGGTCTCCTCACACACAGACAACACATATTTGTGTTGTAAAAACATTAAAAAGTGCATTGTGCATGATATGTCCCTGTTTAATAAAGTTTGACTTATCTGACTGTTTTGTTTAATGCACCTTATAGTTCAGTGCACCTTATACTGCAGAATGGATCCTATCCCAGCTCAGACACTGGCTCAGGCTTCTATTTAAGCTCTGGTCCATACATAGCTCATCCAGTCTCTTCTTACCCCCCCTCAACAGAACAGTTTCAGTTCATACCTTTCTGACTAATGGCTATTGATTTATGTTAATGACTAAACAGTTTTACACTGAACTTTACACCCTAATATTTCTAATATATCTAGCCTAGCTTTAGCATAGCATATGACCAACAACACTATAAGTATTTTTCAGCTTCAAACAAACATAGAAATACATTAGTGTGGAGCAGAGTGGAAGAAGCAGATGAATGCAGAGCAGAAAAGATCCCCTGAATGAAGGCTTGTGTTTGCTTTAATCCTTTCACTCTAAACCTCTCTCTCACTCTCACTCACTCACACACACACACACACACATAGATTTCACAGTCATTACGCTGTTTGGTCTGATGAGCAGAGGTAACCCACTGAGGATGCCAAAGGTTCACATTTTCCCAGGATAGGAACCGCTGACCCCGGATAGAAGAGAGGAACCAGGATCTACTGCCCCTGGATAGAAGAGAGGAACCAATTCAATTCAATTAAATTTTATTCATAGAGCGCGAACCACAACAATGTCGTCTCACAGGGCTTTACAAAAAACACAATCAAACAACAACCACTGAAATAGATAAAAGTTCCCAAGCATCCCCTGTCCTTAGACCCTCCTTCTCGGCAAGAAAAAAACTCCAAAACCTAGTGGGGAAAAAGAAGAAATCTTGGGGAGAACCACACTGAAGTAGAGATCCACTCCCATGGACGGACGGGCTATAGATGAATGTCCATTTGTAGATGAAGCAGGGGGGACAGGTCCATCCATCAGATAGGTGAGCGTGAGGGAGGAGGTCTGGGGTCACAGGTCAGCACAGGACACAAGTGAGTCATTGCAGATGCTGTTGTCTATGGCTCCTTATGCGGATACTGCTGAGAGAGTTGAGAGTTGACACCGGGTGACTAGCCATGAACGAACTTGGTATATAAGATAGGTTTAAGCAATTACAAAATACATACACGAAACAGAGAGAGAGAGAGAGAGAGAGAGAGAGAATCAGGAAGTACTGTACTGCCCGTGGATAAAAGAGAGGAACCAATTCTATTCAATTTTATTCACAGAGCCCCAAATCACAACAATGTTGTCTCATAGGGCTTTACAAAAAACACAATCACACGACAACCACAGAAACAGAGAAAAGGTCTCAAGCATCCCCTGTCCTTAGACCCTCCTTCTCAGCAAGAAAAAAAACTCCAAAACCCAATGGGGAAAAAGAAGAAAGGAGAGATACACTGAAGGAGAGATACACTCCCATGGACAGACAGGCTACAGATGAACCTTCACTTTTTAGGTGAAGGGGGGGCAGGTCCATCCATCAGATAAATGAGGGTGAGGGTGGTGGTCTGGGGTCACAGGTCAGTACAGGACACAAGTGAGTCATTGCAGATCCTGTTGTCTATGGCTCCTTAAGTGGATACTGCCGAGAGAGCTGCCACTCTGGATTTGCTATGTAAGATAGGTTTAAGAAATTACAAATACAGACACGAGAGAGAGAGAGAGAGAGAGAGAGAGAGAGAGAGAGAGAACCAGGAATTACTGACCCTGGATAGAAGAAAGGGAACCAGGAAGGAATCTACCCTTTTCAGTGGACAGGACACTGAATGGACAACTGTGAAATCTTCACTGTGGGTAGATAGAGAGAGGGAGGGCTGAGGATCCTGCCTAAGTGAGAGAGAGAGAGGGGGGGGGAGTCCTGGTTCAGACTGAGCACCTTCCATCCACTTTTTCTTTTCCTTTTGCCCCCCCCTCCCTTTTTCACCCCCTGCTCCTGTCTTAAATGAATGTTGTTTGTGTGTCTGCCCCCCCACACTGTTCCCCAACACGTTCCACACTGTGAACACGTCCCACACTGTGAGGACACAGGAACAGTTTTACAGCCTTTTCATTTGTTTGGAGGCTTTTTGGCAGACACACACACACACACACACACACACACACACACACACATGCTAACTACTGCACTCATAAGGAGACTGCAGTGACTTTTCCATTAGACGTATGTACAGAACTTTACCACTGTTTACTATTGTGGTCAAGGTACAGCAAGGGTCTCAAACATGTGGCTCGAGGGCCAAATGTGGCCCGCAAAATGTTCCAATGCAACCCATGAGGGGAATTTGCAGTACAAAAGTACAAAAATTCCACAGACAAGGCTGTGGAACTCATTTTAGTTCCACTTCCACGCATACCAATAACAGAAGAGCCTACAAAAAAAAATAACTCCATATTTTCTTTTTAATGTGAGGTGGAAAATAATATTACTTTACATTATGCCTAAAAATAATAACTTCCTATTTGTCTTTATTTCGATTTATTTAAAAAAAAATACATTTACAAACTATCCTCTAACAATAAAATGTGAATAACCTGAAGAAATATAAACAATTAAAATGTCTAAAGAAACTTAAGCACATTTTAATCCATTTTCTGCTTCTACTTAGTAAGTGTTCAGTGCCTTTGTAGATCTGATCCTTAATGCACATGGATGAGACAGAACAAAATTACACTTATTTTCCTGAAGGGTTAGGGTTAGGGTTGCCTTTTGTTTTTTTGCAGGTTATTGACAGGTTTCTGTTTGGATAGTTTACAAAAGTAAGTATTTTCATAATTTGATGGGTGGTGACACCCCCCCCACCCGCAAAAAAAAAGGAGTTCTCATCATTTATAGATTATTATAATATGATGTTACTGGTCTGGCCCACTAGGAATAAAATCAGGTTAAATATGGCCCTTGAGATTACACCCTTGACTATTGGCCGATACCAATATCAATCCGATGCAATGTTGGCGTGAATCATACATACTTTTTAGGGCTGTCAAATGATTTCAATTTTTAATCTAATTAATCACAGGGTTACTTTGAATACTTTGTCAGTCATCTGTTTTGTTGCTGGTTTTTTTTCTTAAATTTCCAATAAAATTAACAGAAAAAATCACTATGAAACAAAATGCTGAAAAAACCTATACAAAGCATGTTAAAAAAAAATAAAATTCACAAAACAAATAAACTAACACAAAAAACAATGAAAAATTCTTAACATATTGTGATAAAATCCAATGATAAAATCCAAAATATATGCAAACATATGAACATATATGCAATTAATATGTTTATTCAACACCTTCAACAGTTTCAACAAAACAACTATAAACAACTGTTCCATTGAATTGTGTTAAAAATTATTCTAAGTTAATACGTTCATTTTGACAAACCTAATACTTTTGTTACTTATTTTATAGCGTAGAATGTGATGGCACTGAAACAGAACAAAAGTCATCAACAGTCAAGCTGAGAAAAACTCACACATTTATTATTAACCAACTGGTTCCATACATTTTAACCTTCAATATAATACCTACAATATTCTACAGTGAATAAATTCAATGGGAAATAAATGAGGAGACCTTGAAAAATAACTTAAATAAATGCAATAGAGACTAGTTATACTTTTAAAGTGCAAACAATTGAAGTTGACATCAGTTATTTTTTACTGTCAGTATATGGTGAAATAACTGAGGGGGTGGGGCCAAAAACTGTCCAACTGCTCAAAGGTCAACGTTCACAGCTCCAGTTTCACTGACTCCATCAGGGCTTCATTTCAGCTGGAAAAAGATCCAGAACATCCGACGTTGGATCCTACAGTGGTCTAATTGGATCCTCTGTGACCATGTCACACTGAAAAAAAAGAAAATAATAATTCATGAATTAAATAATTAAGTTTGTTTTGTGTTCAGTTTGTACATCAGTCTTGTTGGTTTTTACTCTCATGTGCCATCCATAAAAATCTCTGCATATTACACTTCATTTTAACATGAATTTTTAAGGGAAGAGGAAGGGGGCTTCACACTTCTGTTCACAAAAGCGGTGGGTTTGACAGTGTAGATTTGACATCACATTAGCAACAATCACCACAAGACAAGAAAGTGTACTTCAGTTGTTTAAAGTCCCTGGACAATTGGATCCTTATCAAACTGAAATGTCCTCAACAGTGGAGACACTGGTGGACACAACTGCACAAGAAGTAGTGTCAGTGCCATGGACAGTACAGGTGAACAGGGTGCTGCAGTAGGGGTTCTAGATCATCGGTTTTTAAAACACCGTCCTTGCCTCCAGTGCCACTCACACTGGTCTATGAAAGTGTGGTGGTGGTCAGTAGGTGCAAAATGTCAGCCATGCTTCTGTCAGTCTGTCCCAGAGCAACTGTGGATACAAATGTTGTTTACCACCCCCAGAGGGAGCATGTGAGAGTGAATGAATAATGGGTCACTAATGTAAAGCACCAAAAAAATAGCTATTTATCTATATAAATCTAATCCATTATTATTATTATTATTATTATTATTATTATTATTATTATTATTATTATTATTATTATTATTATTATTATTATTATTATTATTATTATTATTATTATTATTCAGCTTTGTTTTTCCTTTGTTTTTGTTTTTTTTACTTCTTTTCACTTTTGTTTTTTTTAAATCGTCTTCAGCTTTGTTTTTTTCTTTAAACTTGTCTTCAGCTTAGTTTTTTTCTTTTCTTTTTTAAACTTGTCTTCAGCTTCGTGAGGACTTGATCACTCTCAGGAATGTCCCTAAACTGGTTGCTAGGTAACGGCTTCAGCTGCTGCGAACACGCGGTGTGAATGAGGAGGGGCAGTTCACGTCCTCACCCAGTGACCGGCCTCTTGTCCACTTTAAAAAAACACTGGAGCACTTCATTAATGCGCTCAAACAAACGGCTGAAAAGCCTTAAAACTCAACGTGTGTTTTCACAGATTTTCTCCAAAAACCCACTAAGGATCTAATGAAGAAAGAAACAAGAGCAGCGACGTTTGAACAAATCCAACGGTTTTAGGAACCAAGACCTACTTTTTTAAGTTAAAACTGTCAACACCTTGAGAAGATTTGACAACATTTTACTTATGTATTTATTTTTTTATTTCTAACATCAAAATTTAAAACCAAAAAATTATACAAAATGACTTAAAAGCTAAAATTCTTAAACCTCTACATTCTTCTCATATTACATATTTCATTGTATTATACATTGTATATCACAATACATTTTCCATAATAAAATAATTTCTAAATATTGTGTAATACTGCCCTACAAAGGCATGAATTACTTTAAACTTATCTTAATGTCCTGCATTTGGTTTCATTTTTTTGTAGATAGATGAATACAGGTTTACATTACAAACTGTGAAAACTACAAATATTACACCTATATACTGTCAGGACAATAATCCTCTATGGGATGAAGAGCCTTTGATTTTAAAGCTGTCATTCCATGGTTATTTCACTAATATGACTGTGTTCTCCATTGTTATTCAATACATTGTGTGTTGTTTCTATTTAAAAAAAAATTTCCAGATTGCTTTGTTTCCAGCTGTTTTTTCACGGTAGAAAAATGACTCGAGTTTACCGGTACTTCCTCATACATGTCCATGACGCGGTCACAAGGCGTCTCTGATTGGCTCAGAATGCGTGAAGGAACACTCCCCTCTCGATGTGTGTATTTACCTTTTCCCAAGTAGCATCCAGCTAAGTTTCGTGCCATTACTTGTTCTGAAAACGTGCAGGGAAAAAAACATCAGATTTGCTGCCGGGGGCAAGCTTAACCCCTTGTGGGTGACGCTAAAGTCCATCTGACGTCAGATGGACTGGCTTTTTCTGGGTCCCTCGTTCCTCTTGTTGTTTTTTGTGAATGTGGTATGTAGCCAGTGGAGGGGACAAACCACTTTCAAAGGCAGAGAGGTATTGTTTTGAGTCGGTCTGTCTGTCTGCTTGTTTTTCAGCAGCTTTAAGCCAAAACTACTGGACCAATTTCAATGACATTTTCAGGAAAGGTGTGAGGTGGTCCAGAATAGATCCCATTAAATTTTGGTGAATGTAGGTCAAAGGTCACAGTCACCAAAAATGTGTTTTCGCAACGATAAGAGATAGGGAAATCAGGTAAAATGTTTGCAAAGGGGGCGGAGTTTGTACCACTTGTCCAGTTTGTTTTGTGTATCAGTAATAGCCTGTTGTGTTGACTGATATGCTCTTTTTTTCTGCCATGTTTTACTAACGTGTGAAGGAAAAATAGGAACAAAGAGAAAACAAGTGGTGCCAGGCAAACACAAACGTACACACACACGCTAATTTACATATCTCATGAAGACCAAGTTTGTTTATGTGTAAACACATCATCATTTTATTTCTGTAATAAAATAAAATTAATGGTAAAGTAATAATAATAATGATAGTAATAATAAATACAAATTACAAAACAAAATAAATTGAAAAAAATATGAATAAACAAAAACAATAGTTTTGAAAATAAAATGAAGATTTTTTTACAATAAAAAAATACATAATTTTTTTTTGCCTGCCTGTTTTAGATATGTCCGTCTTCCATCACACCTGGTTCAATCAATGATCCGCTCATCATAAAGCTCAGGTGATAATGATGTATTAGCTTCCAGGTGTGATGGAAGAGGGAATATCTAAAACATGCAGGATACTGGCCCTCGAGGACTGGATTTGGACATCTCTGGTTTACAGGCACACTACGTGGGAGGTGGGGGGGTCAGGCCAGGCAAGCCATTGAGCAGGCACGCCACCGAGAAAAATCCCGCTCCCTTTTTGCCAGTCCAGGCCTGCCTTTATTAACAAAAAGTATATTCATAAAAGGTGAAGTCTCCTCAATGGCTTCCATCAGGAGGCACAGATCACTGTGGAATGCCATAACTGCGGGACGGGGTAGGAAATCAATAGGCAGGTAGGCAGGGGTCAGACACAGGCAAACTCTTGCACCAGAGAGAAAAAAGAGAATCAGAATCAGCTTTACAGTATTTGTCATTTGACATGTTACAAGGACATATCAAAACAATATTTGTAGTTTGCTTGGTCGCTCCAAAACCAAGGCTGACCAGCCTTGAAACAGCGCTACTACTCATCAAAAACAGAAAACAAAAATAGACATATAGTAAGCACAGACAGTTCACATCACAAGATCAATGTTACCCCGTGGTAGGGGTGGGGTATTTTCTAGTTAAACAAAATGATTACATGGGTAAAAGCAAAGATAAAGGCACGAAGGAAGCATCAACATTGGTCGGGGGGGTAGGAAGTGTGTAAGTCAGTATATTGTGTGTCTACAGACACACTGGGATAAACACAGGAACTGAGATAAAGGTGAAACACTCACACGCTGTTCTCTTGCTTTTGGGGGATTTTTTCCTTATGCCTTTGCGTTAAGACTTTGCTAAGCATCCCAACTTTAGAGTCTCACACCATGGCATCCACTGTTTCATTTCATTTTCAGTTCACGCAATATTGCCAATATCCAGATGGGAGTCAGGCCGAGGTTCCGAGGGGCAGTGAGGTACCAGCAGGGGTTACACAGGCTCATGGTCGGGGACTGGCAGATCATCAGACAACAAAGCAGACAAGGGAAAGGCAAAGACCGAAAAACCAGCGATCCAGAAAAACACGTTGATAACAGAGAAAATCATCGACAGGGTAATAACGCTCATAAGTTGCAAACCAAAGCAGACAAATTTAGAAGGACACAGAGAACAGATGAGGCTTATACAGGTGAAACATATGAGGGAAAATTAACAGGGAGGAGAAACAGGAAGTAAAGTAAGAAAGCGTGAACATGAACCAACATGACATAATAAAAGCCCCAAACACTAACAACAGAAAAACAGGAAGACATACAAACTAGAACGCCACGCAGAGTGTGGTAACTTCACAAATCATAGGAAATGTGCAATCTTGTCCAATCACGAATACATTACTATCACATGTTAAATCACCAATATATGTATCATTATCAGTTTCCGAGATGTCGATGACATGTGGAAAACGAGAAATGTTTGCTCTGACCTTAATAAGAAAATTTAATATGGCGTCAGACCAGAAGTGGTGAGTCAACTTGGCTGAAATTTAGTCTGTTTCATCCTATCCGTCTCCTCGTACACACCAAATTTCAGAACAATCTGTCAAGAACTGGTGATGCTAGAGTGTGAACAGAGGAAATGTGCACACACACAGACAAACACACAAACAGAACAAACCATTAAACCAACAGAACTTCATGATTTGCAAAGTTAAGCTGGATCCATAACCATTTGGTTGGAATGGACTGAAAAACAACATTTACCAACAGACCAATGTCTATGACCTTTATAGTTCAAAGTTAAACACAACTTTGTTTGGAAAAATGTCAGTTGTACAGCATTTTTTCTATACTTATGTTAATGTGCTTTACAGAGGGGGAATTTGAGGAATTATCTGTTTTTCAAAAGTTTGCAAATTTGGGGAAAAGATGAAAAAAATAACTGTTGAATGCTTCACAATTACATATCTGAGCAAAAACTGATGAAAATAAATACTTGGTGGAAAATTAAAAAAAAATCTCCAGGACAATATGACAATATGAGGTTGTCCTTTAAATCTTCCTGCAGTTTCTGTGTCTTTGTGGATCTGACGTGTGTTTTGGACCTAAATACCTTATTGGATTATATCACTGTTACCATGGAAACCACACCACATTTGTCCACATTCGTAGATGACTGATCAGATGACAGCCCTAAAAATAAAGTAAACTATATGTGTCCTATTTGTCTTTAGTATGAGTCATCCTTTAGTTTTTGTGGTATTACTGTTGCACTTCAAAATAGTTTTGATAGTTTTGTTCACTTTCATTTAATGTGTGACAAGTACAGGTGCATTCATGTAGGAGCTGAATATATAGGTGATATTAAAATAATGTCATTAATATAGAAGCTGTATATATAGGTGTTATTAAAATAATGTCTACATCCCAGGATCGGGACAGAAGGCTGGTGAGAGCTTAAATGCATGTAATTCATCCTAATGGAATAAATATGTCAGTGAACTGCATCCAAAATTGGATGTGTGCTGGTGGTTTAAATCCTATTTTTGTGGCCTAAAAGCCTGTGCGCTGTGTCCTGTCACAAACTGATGGGTAAAGGGACTGAACAGCTGGAATCTGATCATTACAAACCTTTAAACCAAACTCCAGGAGTAGATGCTGGTTTTAAAACGTTCCTTTAAACTGCCTCTACTGTCACCTTTCAGCCAATTTTCCATTCCCTTTAAAAATGAACGTGTCTGATACTTTTGAAGTTGTGAACGCTGAACAGAGTCAGATATTTTTTTATTCTTTCTTTCTGCAGATTTGAACTGAAACTTCAATGTGTCTGCATTTATGTACTGCCTCCACTGACGTGTGAATGGTTGGATGTATTTTTAAAGCTCATTTATGTTCAACTTACCGACGTAAAGAGGTTTTTTTCTCACGTTATCATACGTCAATGCTGTCACGATCACTCTTTCTGTCCTGCTTCTCATTTGTTCCTCATCACTCCAAACTAAGTAAATGTACTTCCTTAACTGTACTGAAGTAGATTTTTTAGTTTTCTGTACTTTATGTGAGTATTTATTTTCTGGCAACTTTTTACTTTTATTCCCAAAATTTTTACATAAATATCTGTACTTTATACTCTTTACATTGTCAGAATAGACTCATTACTTTTTCAAATTGGACTGTGACAGTATGAAAAATAAGTCATAAATCAGAAATTGTGATTTACTCTATCATAATTTAGATTTTTTTTTAAATCTCATAATTATCCATTTCTTATCTCATAATTATGATTATTTATTACAATTCAGAAAGTGTATTTTTTTTTACTTCAGTAAAGAAGTTGAATCAGTACATCTACTTTTACCAGAGTATTTTTTTTTTACATAAGTAGCTGTACTTTTACTTAACTACAGAATGCGAGTACTTTGACTACCTCTGCTGCTCTACTTATCGGGTTATTTCTCTCTTCACTTCGTTCCCTCCTGAACGAATACAGCTCTTCCAGTCATCCAGATACTTGCTGGCTCTGGTTCCCATTTGGGACTCTAACTTGGAATTAAGACTTGTCCAAAAAGTGTGATACAGTGTTGCTGTCTCCTTTTGTTTGGCTTTTTCTTGTTTATTTTCTCGGTCTTGGAAGAGCTGAATTAAAGCCTGCCTCTGGGTCCTTTGCACAACACACCATATAACAACAGCCTTCATACTTCTGTGCTTTGGAATGAGTGTTTCTCAGTCAATCCACCAGAGAACGCTGCTCATAAATAGCATACCGGACAAATACACGAAGAAGAGTTTCTGAAAAGAAGAAAGTCAGTGGCTGCGTTCGACATCACTCTCTAACCACTATATAGTGACTGCTGGGTGTCCGAATCTTCAGTTAATTAAACTTAAAATAAAAATAAAATGAAATAAAAAAAAAAAAAAAAAAAAATATATATATATATATATATATATATATATAAATAATAACATAAAAAAAAATACACTACACTAAAGATTTGGACACCCCTACAAAATGGCGCGGTCACTATATAGTAGTTGGGAGTGATTTCATACACAGATAATAATAACACAGAATTTGTAATATGGCCAAAGTTTCACTTGTGGCATATTTCCGGGTTTCATTTCTTTTCAGTTCATTCTTTTTCCATGTGGGGTGCTTGATTTTAGAGTGCAGAATGAATTGAGTCCTATGAAGCTATATCCCAAAAAGTGCCCTTATCCCAGAATATAATTTAAAAAAAATTTCTAGTAATTCGAATCTTGTTTTTGAAAGAGGTTGTAGAGAAAATACCCAGGGCTGAGTCATGTACTTGCTTAAAAAAGGATTTAAAGTGTTGATGATATCACACAGAGCTTATGGCTGGAGTTTTTCTAAAGTTGCTGTGACTGAATGGCGAGTGGCGAGACAGTTATAAAGGGGCAGTGGCTTGGTATGGGGCCAGCCATCAAGCAGTATCTCTGGTTGTAATCTGTCCTCTCACTGGCCGACCAGCGGTCATTAGCAGAATGCTAGTTGCTCAACCTCTAATAAATCAAAGGGACATATGTACTCGTTCAGCTCTCCCGCAACGCACTGTTTAAACCGGACATTATTTGGACCTCACTACCCAGCCGTTCCCTCGTGGTGTGGGTACCGGGTGTGCACCCCCAGGCGCAAACAATGCCGTACATTGCAGCTAATAAGAGCACAACACAGAGACATTTCCAGTACCACCACAGCTCAGTACTCAAATAAACAATTGCACCTGCCAAGAAAACACCAACAAACCACACAATACTGACAAACATATTCAGACCTCAATTTCCACAGTCAAGCCGAATTGTCCAGTTCTTAAAGCGACAGTATTTACTTTTAGTCTATGTATAACAGATAATCAAGGCATATGAATTCTAATTATTTTAACTGTCATATATTATATTCAGAATTTTAATCATGAAATATACTCATCTATGAAATTACAAAAAAAATTTAAAAAAAATTATTTATCCTTTTAAACTTTGATTCTCAAATATATCACCAGTCTACTTTGGCCGCGACAGTCCGTTTGCAGTATTTTCAGAAAGAAAAGTACTTTTTGTTTTGCACATATTTTTTGCACTTGAAAAAAAGGAGAAATATATCATCTTATTTATTTTATTTTAACTTTTATAACAATTTGTAGAGGAAGAAGTTAATTAAGAAGTTCATTAAAAGGAAGAAGTTCATTAAAAGTTAAGACTTACAGAATTCTAAAAACCATGTGCAACTCAGTTAAATAAAAATCTGTTGTCCATTCATATAATTTGTAATTTAGTTTTTGTTAAAATCTTCTCTCGTCTCGTGAGCTGAGTGTCTCGTCACACCCCTAATATATATATATATATATATACAGTCTGTCCAAAAAAAAAATCACACATGCAATATTTCACTGCATCGCCTTTGGTTTTGATCACAGGACACTTAATGTAACTAAGCTAATAGTTCAGATCCTTCCATGGGTAAATATTTCAGTGGTTAATAATGTTTCATCTAACTAATGCAGTAAATGTCCTCTCATGTCTGTAATGTTTAACAGATTGATCAGGGTCATCAGGCTTGTGAGAGAATACTTCAGGGAACATGAGACATCATTTTCACACAAAAATTTGCCTTCAAAAAGTCCAGACTCTAATTTGGGATGATGAAGAGTAAATGCAGCGATCTGATCGTCATCATCATCAATAATCAAAAATGAATGCAAGTATGGATGAAAAAAAAGGATAAGCCTTACTGTGACACTACATAAGATTTATGTGACAAAAAAGCCAAAATCCAAAGGTGGTGCAGTCAAATATTGCATGTGTGACATTCTTGTTGGACGGGCAGTGTATATACATATACACAACATATATAAAACATATATATATATATATATATAGCTTATATACATACACTTCAAAATGACATCATGACTTTTAATATTGACTGATTTTAAATGGTCATAAGTACTTTAAGTGGTGATAAGTACTCAGTTACTATTGTTGACAAATAGGAAACTACATGTACTTGCAGCCTCCAATATGGCATCATGACCTTTGACCTTGAGGGACCTTGAAAAGGTCAAACTCTTAGTATGACGTTTTAAGAGGAAGATGTCCATTAAGAGGGGGGGTCCATTTTCATGAGGGGGCAGGCTTTGTTTTGCCTGGTCTATAAACAGTGAAAGAGTTTATAGATTTAGACATGTGTATATTCTGATGGTGTTTCAAATCAAATTAATCTGAATGTGGAACCTGGAAGAATATGAGTTTAATAGAAGCTTTTTTTCATTAAAAACACTTCATTCCTTCTTGCTACGCGGAAATATTGATATTAGATTAGTGTTATTATATGAACCCATGCTTGTTTGTGGTGGGTTACTGAGCGTCTCTATTAAAAATGCATTTGTAATTATCACTCTAGCGTCTGGTTTGGACGTGTCGCACTCTGATCTTGTCACATTTCTCTGCAGATGTAGTTTCCACATCAGCTCAATTTTAATCCACACTTCTGATATGCTTATTTTCCCCACTCTTATCTGAAGAGTTGCTCTCTATAACAACATTTTTTAAAGGCAGGCATTAAGAGGCTTAGCGGCGGCGGTGCTTTAGCAGCCAAAAGGTCACTTCTGCAAATTGGGTTCATTAATCTTCTGGTGTATGGCAGCCCCGATGGGACAGTCTTCATACACAGGCACAGATTCCAAATGGGAAAAGCACTCATAGATTAGCTTAAAAAAACTGTGGGAATGATAAAGACTCTTCAGAGGAAGTAGAGACTGGTCTCTAAAGTCAAATCACCAGTTTCACTCCCATCACAGATGGAGGGGCTGGCGGGTGGGGGTTATTATCCCATCACAGATTATTAGAGTTAGGCTTTCCTCTCCAGAACAGCTCAGTTTTCTTTCTGTCTATCTTTGATTTGGTGCCAGCTCTCCTGCAGCTCAGAAACACCTGCTGAAGCTTCGGGAAATAGACTTTCGGTCAGGCGTTTGCAAAACTTTAAATGATGCCTTTGGTATGAAATGAACAGCTGACTGCAGAACACTCCAAACATTTTTGGAGTGGTTGATCCTGATGACCACTCAGAAAAATGCTTTAGCTTTTGGCTCTCTGTTGATTTGAAGAAGGCTTGTTTTAAAGTACCCACCTAAAGCATCTACTTGGCTCAGTGAGTAGTGCTCTTTCTAAAATTAGAAAAAAATAAATGCTTCAATGGGGGGTCAATAAAGGTATTTCATAAACTGTGGGACCCATTGATTTCATACTTTGTAACCAGTGGTGGCTCCTGGCATTATTTTCAGGTGGTGCAATTTTTCCCTGTTATGTCCATAAGCATCATAAAAGGACTGAGGTATATACACTATATTGCCAAAACTATCCGATTACCTGCCTATGTGTACATAGCCAGCAGCATCTTATCATTCTTGCCATATTCATACTGTACTAAAAAACTAGAAATACACTTAATTCATAGCAATTGAGAGAGAAATTGAGGCTTCTGAAATATTCAAGCATGGCAATGTTGAACTGCCATTGAAAAAGACACGAAGAAAAAATCTTAACACTGGTTTACTTAATATAAAATCTGAGAAAATACACATCAGGTGAAAAAGAGCTTGATATTGAGGCTATTTAGAGAGCAAGAGATAGCATCACTTAAAGACATTTACCATTTTCAGGTGCTCATTAAACATCATATTGTGCCACAAATTCGACTAGACCGCAAAAAATACCAGGGTTGGTGAAGCCCTCAGTTTCATCTTTGCCTTGCAAAGCTGGCTCAAAAATCCTGCAAAACTTCACATATTAAATGATCTGATTGAGTATGTGTCGGTTCTTGCTCACCTCATCATTGCACGAACAGCTAGCTAGCCAATACCCCTCATCCAGCTGTGTAGCAATATTCACTCCTCCTTAAGGCTGTAAAGTTCAGACAGTTGTCCATATGGTTCTAGGATTAGTTGTGCTTCTTTAGTTTCTCAGAGATGTTGCATATCTGTAAGTCCCTATATAGTCTACACTGTACCTTCTGCCGTGCCGCTTTCTGGGGCAAGAGAAAGAAATGGTAACAAAAAAGAGCATTAGCTACATCACAGCCCGCTAGCCAAGTTTTTCTTTTGTAACAGTTCTGGTTGAAACATCACGTGTAGGCCTCCTCCCCTTTCATAGACACTTGTTTGATGTTTAAATCAGGTCTAGGAGGTCTTAGCTGCTTGACTGCTGCCTTCTTCTCAATAGTACAATGACTAAAAGGTACTTCATTTTAAAAGAATCTTTTAGCTACGCTATTTTATTGTTGCACTCGACACTTACCATCTTCTTCATAGGATGTTCATGGTCATGAGCAACAGAGTTATTCTGAGTTATTCCAACAATAGAATGAGTAATATTTAACAAAATCAATTCCAGTATTGGTGAAAATAACTTGAGTTAACAGAGGTTAACTGTTTTGACAATCGCCAACACTGACACTGTCAGTGTCATACATTGAGTGTTAAACTAAATTGATTCTTTCATAGTTAATTCAACACCAATGAGAGCAAGATACATGTCAGTGTTGAAAAGATAATGACTCTGAAAAGCCCCGCCCACCCAGCCTCCTGTGTTCAAACTGACAGGCATCACCGTCTTCCTCATACTGAAAAAAAAAAACTGTGCTAACTTAACTCTTTAGCATTGAATGTGAATAACACTATGGGTGTTACTTCTCACATAGTGTAAAACCTCATTGACACTAATTAGTTTATTGTAAAACATGAACCCTTACTAGTGTATATTTGACTCTGGAAATGTAACTCAGTGGTTCAATGTACATTTTATACTCTGTAGATAGGGGACAATATGTTCACTGAGGTAGTGTTAAAATTAACTGTTGATAGGTGTTTTATTAACACTGGTGATTTTATTATGAATTAAGACAGTGTGTGTGGGAGAGTGAAGTTGGTTTGAGTGGGACTGGTTTTTTTTTTAATTTTGCCCAACATTGGTTGGTAGAGGTTATTGTAATTATGGTGTGTGTGTGTGTGTGTGTGTGTGTGTGTGTGTGTGTGTGTGTGTGTGTGTCTGCAGAGACATATGCTGGAACTCAATGAATACTTGATATATCGCCATGAAATTATATGGGCATATACATATAGCTAATGCACGTCAGACACAATGATCCATTTGAGTAAAGGTCAAAGGTTAAGGTCACAATTAACTAAAAGGTCAAAATCACATTATTGGTTGTAATTGATGAACGGTGGTCACAGAACTTTTCAGATTGATACCAAATGAAGATTTCTCCAATTCTCAAAATTGATGTTATCACCTATGGCGAATAGGTTTTGAGATCACTGGAGGTCAAAGGTGACATGTCACAAAATTAACTTCTGTTTGTGTGTGTCAAGCATAGACATATCATGCTATAAATTAATCAACACTGGATACATTATGATAATATTACACGTACTGATGCATATATATATATATATATATATATATATATATATATATACTGTATATATTACATATTAAATATTATATATGTTACAAAAGGTCAAAAATCAAGGTCGCATTTAGCAGAAATGTCAAAATTACATTATTGGCTCTAATTCAAGAACGTTTGTCATAGAAACTAGAGATAGGCACAAAGTAGGGGCGAGATTAGGCATTCTCTGAATACTTGTTTGTTTTTTTGTTTTGGAGAGGAATAAACAAAAATTAAACATGTATCACAATGTACACCTCTGTGCTACCAAACCTTCCTTCAATTAAAAAAAAATTTACATTCAAAAATACATAAAAATAAACCAAAAGACTTAGTCCTTCGTCTCCAGAACAGCTCAGTTTTCTATCTATCTTTGGTTTGATGCCAGCTCTGCTGCAGCTCAGAAACACCTGCTGAAGCTTCAGGAAATGATCCAGTAAAGGTACAGACGTCTGCTAACACTGGAGCTGAGGCTGAGCTATGCCTGACCTCCAGCTGAGGAACAGCAACCCACAAAAGGAAGAAGAGGGAGGGGGCACCCATGGGCGACAGGAAGAAGTCATAAATAAAGCAGGTTTATGAACGAGAGACGTGTGCTAAAAAAAGACTAAACCCAGCACTGAAATGAAAATAAAAATACTGACAAACAAAGAATACGGTGGTATTTTGTGAGAAATCTATGGCAACAATTTCTGAGGACCCCCCCTCCCTTATTTAAAAAGAAATTCATCTTAAATTAGGGATGTCAGAAATAAAGTGGATTAATCCATTATTATGATTAATCTGATTAAAAAAATTAACAAAATTAAATATAACAGTTGTTTAGTTGAAGCTTCTGAAAGTGTTGAATGAATGTGTTAAGCAAGGGATAATGCATGGCACACGAGTTATTATCAGCTATCACCTATCGGGGTGTTGTTCTCCCGGTCGGGGAATATTTTTCTGATAGTAACTTGTGTGCCATGCATTATTCCACTTATTCTACGGGTTATTACAATTTATTACTGTCACTACTACTAGTGTTGTGAAATAGGCGGGGCAGACAGAAGGGGGGTGCAGAGAGTTTTAGGCGGAGAAAAGACAGAGACGGATGTACACAGTCAGGTCGGCGACCGGAGCAGGTGTTGTCCTGTTCTTGCAAATAAATACTGAAAACGAAGCTCACTGAAACCACTTCTTGTTTTCTAAAAACCATCATAGAGGAGTTAACCACGGAGTAAAATATATACTTCGGCCATGGAGATTTTGTACGGGAGGAGGAAGACAATTTCCCCTGATTTCCTGACTACGGTCAGGATAATATCAGGATAGGTTAACACTGGATAAGCTAGCAGTTATGTTGCAGGCACCAGAATATGGCACCTAGCGACAGATATATGATACCTGGAAAATAGGTAGAAACGTATTAAATGAAGGAGACAGTTGCTTGTGTTGCGAGCTCACCGAACTCCATCTCAGTTATGTTTATTGACATTTCACAATTAACAATACATTCCCTATCTGCCTGACCTGCTTGCATAGTCCTTTAATTCTTTACCCAGCATCATATGACACTGTATTTTCCCTATCTATCTAGACATTATTATTCACATGTTCATGGAACATCCACAGTGTTCAATATCACCTCAAATACATTAGTTATAAAGCTTAATATACAGTACCCTTGAACGATGCACTTCAGCTAAATCCTGTAAACACATTATCCCTTTTCCAAAGTCCATTTGGTCATTATATTTAGTTTGTAGCATTTTTAAAATGCACGTTTACTATAAAGATGCTACTAGCATCAGAACCCATACAAGACAGTAGCAGTAATAATCACTTGGAACACATATTTGCATTGCATAACCATATATCATAGTCTAAAACAATTAACCACTAACATGCTAACACTGTAGGCATTATGTAAACAGAAATAATAAAATGTAGCCAGCCATTGACCATATCAAAACCTCAATCTAACTTAAATAATGGAGGAGTGATGCCTTAACAGATGCAGTAGACAACATGTGCGAGCCGCCATCTTAAGTCATAGCATAACTACGGCATAAATGGTTGAATCTTTACCAGTACATTCTACACATAAATTCGACCCAAATTTCAGTAGAAAAGTTACCGAAAAGTACATAAACATTAAGTGTTGTTATTGTGGAGTTTTTAAGGATTTACCCATCTGGAAAATAGGTAGAAACGTATTAAATGAAGGAGACAGTTGCTTGTGTTGCGAGCTCACCGAACTCCATCTCAGTTATGGGAGGAGCTAGGCTACTGCGCATGTTCTAAGACTAGGTTGCCAAGTTCAACCCGTGTCCTGCACTGCCACCTAGTGACCAAAGTTATATTGCGTTGAGAATGAAAAAGAATCAAATGTGTCACATACTGGGTCTCAAAAAGTATTAATACAACAAAACCATTTTCACAATATTAAACAAAAATAAAACAATCACACTAATGTGATCACACTTAGTGGGCATCACAGTTACAACGAAGTGAATATTTACTTTAAAAGTGGCCGAACTATCTGCGGAGTGATATGGTACAGTGAATCTGAAGTGACAAAACCCGTTGCCATGGGTAGCGGGCGTTACTAGGCTAATGTGTCACTCAACAACAAACGTGTTCAGTGCAGATATAGTCACATCTTTAATGAGTCTGTTTTCTCTTGAAAAATTAAGTGCAACCAATATAGATTAAAAATTCTTATTCAATCATGCTTAATAGAAATCCAAAGCAACCCTGTGATTAATCCAATTAAACATTTTATTCATTTGACAGTCCTTATCTTAATATATTTAGTATTCATTTTTTATTCTTCTTCTCCATTGCTTTTGTAATAGGCCATTAAAAATAATTAATTTCAATTAATTATTTTCATAATTGTTTCAATTCCACCAAATATGTAAAGTAGCTCGTGATAGGGAATAGACTGTGAGCCTACACCTACACCATTTATGTTATGTGTTTGCGTTTTTGGTTGTGCATGTTTGTTGCGTTTGCAGTGTTTCATCGATGCAATGTGGTTGCCCCCGTATTTTAGGACTAGAGTGGGTTGCCCAGTGATCGAGAGCTTGGCAGTTCGTGTCCTGGCTCTGGCTGTCCACATGTCAAAATGTCCCTGGGCAAGACACTGAACCCTGACTTAGGCTCTCAGTAGGACTGACAGAACCTTAGAAGCCTACTGGTGTATTAGTGTGTGTGAATGGGTGAATGTGAAGCACTTTGAGCACCATGAAGGTGGAAAAGCAATATTTAAGTGCAGGCCATTTACTAAAAATTAGATACATACACTTGAGGTCAAATGTATATTTTTCCTAGTGTAACAGTACTGCACACAGTCATGATGACACTTGTATTCGATGCCAGAGGTGGGTAATCCTGGTCCTTGAGGGCTGATTCAATTAATGATCAGCTCATCAGCAAGTTTCGCAGAAGCCTGATAATGATCTAATGGCTTCCAGGTGTAATCGAAGAGGGAAATATCTATAACAGGGGTGCTCAATCCTGGTTCTCGAGAGCTACTATCCTGCATGTTTTAGATGTTTCCCTCTCCCAACACACCTGACGGTCATTATCAGTCTTCTGCAGAGCTTGATGAGAGGTTTATCATTTAAATCAGGTGTGTTGGAAGGGGGGATACATCTAAAATATGCAGGATACTGGCCCTCGAGGACCAGGTTTGCCCACCCCTGTTCTACGCCCTAATCATGCTCGTCTTGAACTCTGCTTAAATTAGATCTATGCTCTGCTAATAAAGTTAATAAAAATTTCATGTATCCATTTTGTTTTGACAAAGCGTGGTCCACAGTCCAGATGGTGTTGTGTGTTTTCAGTCTGTGTTCTGCCGTGGTGATGCTTATTAACTATTTAGCTCTCATAAATGTCTTATCAGGCCCTTCTCTCCTCTTCCTCTAACAGTTTCTTCAGTGTTTGTGTTCTGCTTCTGTGCACACTGTTGGACAGCTGATGAAAATACACTAACGCTTGGTTCTGTTGGGCCCACTACAGCAGGACTCATTCACAGACCAGTTTGTTCTGAAGCAGATGGGGTCAGTCAAATAATAACTGCCTTCCAGTGTCACTCACACTTGGTAATGAGTGTTGGGTGGTGGTGGTGATGGTGAGAGGAGCCGTAGGTGTGAATTGTCAGCCACACTTCTATTAAACTGCCCCAGGGCAGCTGTGGAGACATATGTAGTTTACCACCACTAAAGTGAGAATGTGAGAGAGAATGAATAATGGAAGACACAATGTGATCATGATTTTATGAAGCTAATACATCAGTACTTTAATGTTACAGCGCATTAAAAAATACAGCTACGGGCAAAACATATGTTCTATTTACATATGCAAAAAGAGTTGCAGACACTGAAGAACATTGTAAATATTTTAACCTTTTAAAACCTGACGTGTCTGTGCTGAGATTTTAAACATCTAACAAATGGTGCCAGCCCCCTCACAAATGTTTTTTTCTCTTAATGGACATCTGACTCTCAAAACATGAGACTATGGGTTTGACCTTTCAAGATTGCTCAAGGTCAAAGGTCATGATACAATTTTAAAATCTACAGGTACATGTAGTTTCCTATTTGTCAACAGTAGTAACTGAGTACTTATTACCGTTCTGTTTGGAGTTACGATATTTAAAATAATGTGACCTTGATTTTGACGTCTCAAGGTCATTCAAGGTCAAAAGCCATGACATCCTTTTAAAGCCAATGCAAAGTTTCCTATCTGTTAATATTAGTAACTAATTCTATCTCCACCGGTTTTTCCATTATAGTCCATTTTAGTTTTTTAGGTATTGATCCAGTGACCCCTGATCTCTTGGGTCAACAATAGATCAAAATCTATACACACAAGATGCAGAATTGAAAGACCTTATTGGAAGTCTGTAAGATGAAGATGTCATGGGTTCTATTCTGAACCACCTCACACATTTCTGAAAATTTTATGGAAATTGGTCCAATAGTTTTTAAGTAAAGTTACTGAACAGAACAAAACTAAACAAAAACAATACACCTTGGTTCACCTTTTTTTGGAAGGGGGGGGGGGGGGGGGGGGGGTTGAGAAATTCGTATTCAGTGTACAAGTTTTCATTTTGTGAATGATGTAATTTTTGATGTTGTAACTTTTCAATTCGTATTCTCATAAATATCAAACACACAACACATTATTAGTACAATTGGACTAATTTTAGAGTTTGCAAAAATGTATTTTATGCTCAACTATAACCAAAGATGCAGGCATATCCCAAATATGCAGGAATTATTTTCCCGTGCATACACTTAATTTTGTCCCAAAAATCACTCCATAGTAAAGTCACAGAGACAACTGTCTGACCAATGAGTATCATCAGAGTTAATACTTCACCTTTTAGCATCACTGGGAACCTGGGCACCACTCCACCAGGACCAATCAGGACACAGAACACAATCGTGTTCATATGCTGTAAAAAACAAACAAAAAACCTGGATTGTAGGGCTACCTGCAAATAATGAACTAATTATAATGAATAATTAGTTCATGAATGAACTACTCAATCAATGAACTATTTTATTTTTACTCAGACGGACGGCATCAACTTATATGACCATGTCTGGGAGGAGCTCTAAAATATGGGATCAGTTTGAAAGGAACAAAGATCAATCAATCAATCATTTAATTAAATTTTATTTATATAGCACCTTACAACACCAAAAGCTACACAGGTACTTTCCAAAAAAAAGATAACCTAGAGGGTTAGTTGCAGACTTTGCAAAAAACATTTGCCTTTCATTCATCCACGGCGAACATGCTTTACCACCTCAAAGATGTAAGTACTAGCCTAGCTGCCCCATGGCAACCTGAAGTTTGAATGCAATAAATAATTACATACATGTTGTTATTGTCACTGGTGAAGCTAAATTATCCAGTTCACTGCCACCTGTTGGTGTGTGATGATGACAGCGCGGCTGTGAAATCACTGTGTGTGTGGCACGTGTTTTAAATAAATATTCATCAGAATGTTCAGAGTCCATCAGTCTTTGTGATTATTTTTGTGACGTACTTTTTGATTATTTTTGTGACGTATTTTTGTGAAGTAATTTCCCCGTGTCAGCAGACAGCAGACTTGTAGTGTATGGCTGTGCGCTTGTAAAATTAACCGTTACTTATGTCAGCCAGGGTCACTAAGCTCAGATTTTTTTCTTCACTCTCTGACTGAGAGAAAATCTGAGCAGTCAAATGATTTTTGTGTAGGCTTGTATTTAGATCAACCAGGAAACATTTGTTAGTCACACATCCCTGTACTGTGTGTCCCCAATGTGTAATTCAGGCAATCAGACAACAGAACATTTGCCATGTAGTTTTTAAAATGCCTGCATGGATGAAAACTGCATGAATGTTACTGCCAGTGTTAGTGGTAAATGTGCAGAGATGTGACAGCCCAGCATTAAAGGTAAAGGTACACAGATATGTATGCCAGTCAAAATGGGCAGATTTTTATTTTAATTTATTTTGGGGTGGGGGGATTAGTCGATTTGTCAGAGTAGAAAACGACCACTGGTCAACCAAGAAAACCCTTGGTAGAGGACAGCCCTACAAAATGTAACTAAATAAATCCTTAAAACAGTGAAGCTGTGATAACTGAAGGCGTTATAGCGAAGGAACACTGTGTATGTAACACTGAGTATACAGGAATAAAAAGGACATACCTGATTTGTCCTAGCTATGATCATTGTGAAAACACATTTTTGGTGACCTTGATGTTTGACCTTTGACCTACATTCACCAAAATTTAATGCGATGTATTCTGGACCACCTCACACCTTTAATGGAAATTGATCCAATAGTTTTTGGTAAAATTACTGAAAAACAGACAGATAAACATAACCAAAAACAATACCCTACTCCTCCTCCTCCTCCTCCCCTGCTCCTCTTCTTCATTCTCCTTATTCCCTCCTTCTCCTCCTCCAGAGGCAGGGCCATAGCAACAGAGATGAACTGATTTGAAGTTGATCTGCTTTTGCTTTTGAGGCGTCTGTCCTGTTATTGGTGGAGGACACACTGAACACATACAAAAGTAGATTATTATCAGACCAATACTTGACACTTGGTTCCAGTTTTCTAAAGCTTTTCCATATGAAAATTTTGTGTATTAATGAAATGGGTTTGTTATTTTTGAATAAGCCTGTAGATCAGGAGTGTCAAAGTCATTTTAGTTCAGTTCCACATTCAGCCCAATATAATCTCAAAAGGGCCAGACCAATGAAAATAGTCAAGTTACATTATGATAATGTTTACATCTATAATCATTTTCTTTCAAAATGTGAATAACATCAAGAACTTGACACGTCTTCAGAAAAACAAGTGCAATTTGAACAATTTTCTTCCTCAGTCTATCAGTTTGTCATTTGCAACTTACATTTCAATTACTAATACACAAAACATTTAGTAACAGGCAGATTATTTGTAGAATGACACTTACTTCTCTTCAGATATTTCAGCTAGTTCACATTTGTTACTCAGGTTTTTGTAAAATTATGCTTTGTTAATATAAAGAGTTTTATGTAATTTGACTTTTTCACATTAAAATCTGCAGTTTTCGTCATTTACAGATAATTATGATCATATTTTACTGGTCTGACCTAACTGAGATCGAATTATTCTGTATGTAGAACCTGAATTAAAATAATTTTACACAGTTCATATCCTCATTGTTATTCATCCTATGGGCCAGATTGGACCCTTTGCCCTTTGGCCTTATGTTTGACACCTGTGCTGTAGTCTCGCAGCTGAACGTCATCAGACAGACTGTGTGGTTTTTTTCTGTGCACATATTTTTTTTTTTCTGTGCACATTTTAAAACACAGAGGATTCAGGCTGTGATGAAAACCTGGTCAGATCCACATAATGGAAACGATTCAGCTGTAAACAGAGTCATTAAGAAGAACTTTAAAGGATCTAATGAAACTAAAGTCATAAAGACTTCCTGTTCTGATCAGCACGGGGCAGATGGTCTTAACACACACACACACACACACACACACACACACACACACACAGTAGATGGTATCATCCTCACAGGGGGATGCTTGCTTTGTGCATTGTGACCCTGATGACTGGAACACAGTCCACCTGTAACTCCATCCCTCCTGAGACCTACACTCACTCGTGGAATCAAAGCCTTTGCACTAAATCTGATAAAAACCCAGACACTAGGTACACCAGACAAATACACCAGCACATACACTAGCAAATACACCAGCAAATACACCACACCATATACACCAGTAAATACACTAGCAAATACACCAGCAAATACACCACACCATATACACCAGTAAATACACTAGCACACACACCAGCAAATACACCAGTAAATACACTAGCAAATACACTAGACCATATACACCAGTAAATACACTAGCACACACGCCAGCAAATACACCAGTAAATACACTAGCAAATACACTAGACCATATACACTAGTAAATACACCAGTAAATACACCAGCAAATACACCAGCGCATACACCAGCAATTACACCACACCGTATACACCAGTAAATACACTAGCAAATACACTAGCACATACACCAGCAAATACACAAGACCATATAAACCAGTAAATACACCAGCAAATACACCAGCAATTACACCACACCGTATACACCAGCACATACACTAGCAAATACACCAGCAAATACACCACACCATATACACCAGTAAATACACTAGCAAATACACCAGCAAATACACCAGCAAATACACCACACCATATACACCAGTAAATACACTAGCACACACACCAGTAAATACACTAGCAAATACACTAGACCATATACACCAGTAAATACACTAGCACACACACCAGCAAATACACCAGTAAATACACTAGCAAATACACTAGACCATATATACTAGTAAATACACCAGTAAATACACCAGATAAATACACCAGCAAATACACCAGCGCATACACCAGCAATTACACCACACCGTACACACCAGTAAATACACTAGCAAATACACTAGCACATACACCAGCAAATACACAAGACCATATACACCAGTAAGTACACCAGCAAATACACCAGCAATTACACCACACCGTATACACCAGTAAATACACTAGCAAATACACCAGCAAATACACAACACCATATACACCAGTAAATACACTAGCAAATACAGCAGTAAATACACCAGACCAAATACACCAGTAGGTACGCTAGGCCAAACCAGGCCATACCGTCAGATGGCATCGGTTAAGTCAGGTGGTTTTGGTTCAGCCAGATGGTATCGTACAGCCAGGTGGTTTCGTACAGCCAGGTGGTTTCGTACAGTCAGATGGTATCGTACAGTCAGATGGTATCATACAGTCAGATGGTATCGGTTCAGTCAGATGGTATTGTACAGTCAGATGGTTTCGTACAGTCAGATGGTATCGGTTCAGCCAGATGGTATCGGTACAGTCAGATGGTTTCGTACAGTCAGATGGTATCGTACAGTCAGATGGTTTCGTACAGTCAGATGGTATTGGTTCAGTCAGATGGTTTTGTACAGTCAGATGGTTTCGTACAGTCAGATGGTATTGGTTCAGTCAGATGGTTTTGTACAGTCAGATGGTATCGGTTCAGTCAGATGGTATTGTAAAGTCAGATGGTTTCGTACAGTCAGATGGTATCGGTTCAGCCAGATGGTATCGGTTCAGTCGGATGGTATCTTACAGTCAGATGGTATCAGTCCACTGAAGGCAGGTCATTATTTAGAGGAAAAAACAGCTCCTTTTTCTTCCACAGATTCTCATTTGTCATCTGTTTTGTTTCAGTAGTGCTTCCCTGTGCGTCTGCCAAATGTGTCATTAGGCTGTGTTATTTTATACAGACTTTTCTGTTCTGCGATACTTGTCTATGTGTTTCACATTTCAGACATAAATAAAGTGTTTTTTTCCCCTTTAAACCAATTTTCATTTTGAGATATAAAACCACTCAGTGCAATTTAAAATAAAACATGAGCTACTGAATTAAGGCAATAAAAAAAAGATGTGTATTCAGTGGCAGATGCAGAAAAATGGTGCACTAATGCTGCACTACGGCACTATCCTGAAGAGGGATCATTGTATTAGCCTCCCACCCAAAAGGGGAAGCAAGGGCAATGTTTTTGGTATATTTTGGGGGTTTTTTTGTTTGTTTTTTGTTTTTTTTGCTTTACATCAAAACTAATGGACCTATTTACATGGAATTCTCAGGAAAGGTGTGAGCTGGTCCAGAATAGACCACATTCACCTTGAAAGCCTCGAAAGGTCAAACCCATAGTGTCACATTTTGAGTGGGAGATGACATTAAGAGCTAAAACATTAGTGAGGGGATGTGGGTTGTTGTGCCTCGAACCACTTGTTTATATTGTTTTTCTGTTTATTGACAATATGTAGAGATGTGACTTGATGATGCCACAGTTCCATGACGGATGGCAGAAGTAAGCTCATAGTGAACTAATATTCATAGGAAAGTAGTTGGAATTTAAAGTAAATGTCAATATTCTGAGATTAACATTAACATTAGGGGTGGGAGAAAAAAATCAATTCACATATGTTTGGGGATTTTTTGTTTTACGATTTTTAAATAGATTTTTTTTGTTCAAAAATAGATATTTTTTTGTTCAAAAACATTTTATTTACCATATTTAAATGATTAATTTTAAGCCGGGTGGGTAAAAAATTAGCGCTTGTCTCTAGCAGAGGGCAAAATGTTTTTCTTTGACTATCTATGACGTTATATCCGTTCCCAGAAAAAAAGACAGAAAACACCCACCATCACATTTCAAGTCAAAAGCGTGGACACATTTTGGATTTTTTCCTTTAAAGGGAAGAGCAGAGCTATTTGTAAACTGTATAACGTACACATGGCATACTGTAGAAACACGACAAACGTTACTGGACACTTAACAAGACACCATCCTGAGGTAAATGCAGAGCAGGAACAGCTAAATAAGCTAAATAAATACTGGAGGAAATCTATTTTATATTGTACTGTACATTTGTTAGCCTCTTTTACAGTACATGCAGTCCAAGCTTTAAAATGAGAGTTTAAGTTCACTTTATTATGAAGTATGTTAATTTAAAGGCTCTTCTCTGTGTTGTGTGCAGATAAATGGAGCAGTTTACTTACCAAAGTCTGGTTCAAGTGTATTGCTGCTGAATAAATCTTAACTGACTCAGATATGATGTACATTTCTTTGGGAAATATGGCTCGTGATATGATCTGTAGGCATCATCATTCAGCTTTTTCACATGGTCTGGTGTTAAAAAAGCAAGCAAAAAATGGGAAAAATCCAGAATATCGAAAAACCGTAATTTAAATCGAATCAGCACCCAAGAATTAGCATAAAAGCATATCATCCCAGCCCTAATTAACATATATTTAATTTATTTACTCATCATCTCCTGCTTCATCCGGGTCTGCGTCGTGGGGGCAGCAGCCTCAGCAAAGTAGCTGAGCTGAGTTAATTTATTTAGTTTGCTTGAATTGCTAGATATGGCTACAAGTCAGATGCTGTCTGATGAGGTGGGACATCTTGTAGTTGCCACAAAGAGCAGTATTTGAAGAAGTTAGCCTTAACCGGACCTACTCATCAAATTATCAAAAGCAACGAGTTTGCCAGATTTCACTCATCATGACCTTTACTATTATATCACAAATGGCGTATCACCATATACAGGTGCTGACTTAAAGGTATACAAAATTATTGATGCGTAGCCATCTGGTTAACCAATAAGCTGGGCTACTTTGTAATGGCAAAAGTATCTTCTATCATTGAAGTAAATGTATGTGGTCTAACGTGCAACACACTGGCAGCTGTTTAAACTCTCTTTTTTTAGGCTAGCAGGCTAGGCTAAACTGGCAGGGTTGTGGTCTCTGTCTCATAAAATGCTATTTTTAGTGACAGAGAATGTTGCTCTAGTAAGTAGCTGAGTTAAAAATTAATCTAAAGTTGGCAAACTCACCATGTACAAATGTATTGAATACTTTGAAGGTTGCCAGTCTTTATGGTTAATTGCGGTTATCCACAGGCACTGTCTCAAAAGGAATGCGGGAAAATGAAACATTCGGTTTCTGTTTTCACAACCCACAGCAAGAGAGGACCATCTTGCAAAACAAGACTAATTAAATAAAATAACTTTTTCCAATAAACTTATAAAATAACTTGAAAGATAGCTGTTTTCTTTAACTTCCTCCATCCATCATGGTTGAACGAGGCAGCACAACAGAGGCGTGATGACACATGCAAAGGGTCAATATCATTTTCAGTGGTTCACGGCCCCTGAACGTCCCTCGTCTTCCAGGTATCGCAGGTCAAACAGTCATAACCAAGTAGAAAAACATGACAACATGAGAAATAGGTTCAAACACAAACATCCCATAGAGTGAGACAAATGGCCTGTGTCCACAGACGTCCTAATGTCTGAGTGTCAGAGCAGACTCAGCACAACCATCCCTGTTTGGCCTCTCATTGTCTGCACTTCAACCACAACAAATCCATCCCCCTTTAGTGCCATTGAACTGTGCTTTAGCGTCGCCTTAAAAAACACATCCATCCACTTCCTGTCCAGCTGTGCAGAGCGTCAGGCGGCAGGAGGAAGTGGACTCAGACAGATAGTCCGATTCTTAGAGCCTAATGGTGTCATTGGAGCGGTGCTGACTGGGAGTGTGAGGGTGACTGTTCAGTGAGGGGGGGGGCCAGTGTAAAAGTGACTGTTCAGTGGGGTGGGGGGGTAACCAGTGTAAAAGTGACTGTTCAGTGGGGGGGCAGTTTAAAGGTGACTATTAAGTGTGTGGGGGGGGGCAGTTTCTGTATTTTAAACACATCTCTAACTGCACAGACGTGGCAATTTCAACATATTTACAACGTTCACAATAATACAACAAGGGTTTCCTCAAAGTTAACAGAACCATGAGAATATTTGGACCAGAACCCTTCTACTGGTGATTGGAGCATCACACATGAGAGGTCAGGGGTCACTGGGTCAACACCTGAAAAACTCAAATGGACTATAATGGGAAAAGGAAAAAACAAAACAAAAAAAACAGTGGAGATTGAGACTTAGATACGAGTATTGACAGATAGGAAACTTAGCATTGGCTTCAAAATGGTGCCATGACCTTTGACCTTGAGTGACTCTAAAAGGTTAAAATCAAGGTCACATGATTTTGAATGGTGATAACTCCAAATAAAGTGGTGGTAATAGAACAGCAGTGTTTCCAGAAAATTGCTTAGTCAAGGCGATGAGTCATCTGGGGTGGTGGTGGTGGTGTGGGGGGGGTCATAGCTTCGCTGATGCTCTAACCCCCCTTTAGTTCAGAAAAGATACAGTAAAAAAGCTTGGAAATGGATAATGGGAATTCCAGACTATACTGAATGTGTAGGAATAAGGCTCATGAGGTAATCTGTGGGAGTTTCTAAGTTTATAGGCTATGACTATGTCTACCATTCTGTGTTTTACAGCCGTCCAATCCCAGTCAATGTCTGCATAGTTTAGCTGTTCTTCCTCCACTTCAAGACTCGTCATTTGTCTCATATGGATCAAATTTATATGGATGAAGAATATTTTCCTCTTCAAGTGAATCACCTGTTGCTGAAATTGTCACTGGAATCACTGCTGTTGTTGCTTATGTTGTCCATGTAGATGCCACGGGTCAAAGTTCAGAGTCCCGGAAATATGTAGGTGAAATTTGTAGGCGACCAATTTGAATCGCTTAGTGGATTAAATATCATTAAATTTGTGGTGTTGTCATTAGTGATGTTTGTGTGAATCGACTATAGACATGATGAACTTTCAAATTATGTATAGTTGTAAGATCATGTCAGTGACACTTTAAGAGCTAAAATGTTTGCGAGGGCGCAGGGTTTATTCTGCCTGGAACCACTTGTTAAAGTTATTACATTACAAATTTTATTACATTTACAGGAAATTCTAACATTATAAGATACTAAAGAGCAGATACTTCTAAGGACACCTGAACTCAAATCCCTGTCTGTCTGCTGACACACTTGTGCTGTTTTCCCATAAAGGCCAGGTTCTGCGTCCTCTGCAGAACTAACCACCCAATAAAGGCTCCTCAGTCTCAAGGCTTTCCTTTCCACATTGATTTGAACAGACAAAAAAAACACAGCCAGGATTTCCTTTTTTCCAAGTAACTGAGGGAGGGGAGTTTATTTGCTTTTCTTAATATATGCAAAGCTCCATTTAAAGGAGAATTCAACCGAAATGAGGGAGGTTATCAGCCCCAAAGAGGCCTGAAGTACTCACAACTTTTATTTGGGTCAGCACTTAATAATTTGATGAGAATAAAATCAGTTTAAAACACCCTCATTATTTAATGAAAATGTTGTACTTTTATGAAATTTAAGTTGTAATATTTTGAAAATAAATACTTAATAGTGTGATAAAACGTTAACATTTATCAATTCTAAGACTTGAAAGTTCTGAATGTGTGACTTCTATTTCCTTTAATCCTAAAATGACTTTGACAGTCACCAGACCTGATAATGATATCACTGACAGTGGAAAAGACAGATGTCAGACTGGCAACATTGGCAGCAGAGTGAACATTAGTAGCAGGGTGAACTTTAGCAGCAGAGTGAACTTTAGCAGTAGAGTGAACATTTTCAGCAGAATGAACATTAGCAGCAGAATGAACATTAGCAGCAGAGTGAACATTAGTAGCAGGGTGAACTTTAGCAGCAGAGTGAACTTTAGCAGTAGAGTGAACATTAGTAGCTGAGTGAACATTTTCAGCAGAATGAACATTAGCATCAGAGTGAACATTAGTAGCAGAGTGAACATTTTCAGCAGAATGAACATTAGCAGCAGAGTGAACATTAGTAGCAGAGTGAACTTTAGCAGCAGAGTGAACTTTAGCAGCAGAGTGAACATTAGCAGCAGAGTGAACATTAGCAGCAGAGTGAACATTTTCAGCAGAATGAACATTAGCAGCAGAGTGAACATTAGTAGCAGGGTGAACTTTAGCAGCAGAGTGAACTTTAGCAGTAGAGTGAACATTTTCAGCAGAATGAACATTAGCAGCAGAATGAACATTAGCAGCAGAGTGAACATTAGTAGCAGGGTGAACTTTAGCAGCAGAGTGAACTTTAGCAGTAGAGTGAACATTAGTAGCTGAGTGAACATTTTCAGCAGAATGAACATTAGCATCAGAGTGAACATTAGTAGCAGAGTGAACATTTTCAGCAGAATGAACATTAGCAGCAGAGTGAACATTAGTAGCAGAGTGAACTTTAGCAGCAGAGTGAACTTTAGCAGCAGAGTGAACATTAGCAGCAGAGTGAACATTAGCAGCAGAGTGAACATTTTCAGCAGAATGAACATTAGCAGCAGAGTGAACATTAGTAGCAGGGTGAACTTTAGCAGCAGAGTGAACTTTAGCAGTAGAGTGAACATTTTCAGCAGAATGAACATTAGCAGCAGAATGAACATTAGCAGCAGAGTGAACATTAGTAGCAGGGTGAACTTTAGCAGCAGAGTGAACTTTAGCAGTAGAGTGAACATTAGTAGCTGAGTGAACATTTTCAGCAGAATGAACATTAGCATCAGAGTGAACATTAGTAGCAGAGTGAACATTTTCAGCAGAATGAACATTAGCAGCAGAGTGAACATTAGTAGCAGAGTGAACTTTAGCAGCAGAGTGAACTTTAGCAGCAGAGTGAACATTAGCAGCAGAGTGAACTTTAGCAGTAGAGTGAACATTAGTAGCTGAGTGAACATTTTCAGCAGAATGAACATTAGCATCAGAGTGAACATTAGTAGCAGAGTGAACATTTTCAGCAGAATGAACATTAGCAGCAGAGTGAACATTAGTAGCAGAGTGAACTTTAGCAGCAGAGTGAACTTTAGCAGCAGAGTGAACATTAGCAGCAGAGTGAACATTAGCAGCAGAGTGAACATTTTCAGCAGAATGAACATTAGCAGCAGAGTGAACATTAGTAGCAGAGTGAACTTTTGCAGCAGAGTGAACTTTAGCAGCAGAGTGAACATTAGCAGCAGAGTGAACATTAGCAGCAGAGTGAACATTTTCAGCAGAGTGAACATTTTCATCAGAGTGAACATCAGCAGCAGAGTGAACATTAGTAGCAGACTGAACATTAGCAGCAGAGTGAACATTAGTAGCAGAGTGAACATTTTCATCAGAGTGAACATCAGCAGCAGAGTGAACATTAGTAGCAGACTGAACATTAGCAGCAGAGTGAACATTTTCAGCAGAATGAACATTAGCAGCAGAGTGAACATTTTCAGCAGAGTGAACATTAGTAGCAGAGTGAACTTTAGCAGCAGAGTGAACTTTAGCAGCAGAGTGAACATTAGCAGCAGAGTGAACATTAGTAGCAGAGTGAACATTTTCAGCAGAGTGAACATTTTCATCAGAGTGAACATCAGCAGCAGAGTGAACATTAGTAGCAGACTGAACATTAGCAGCAGAGTGAACATTTTCAGCAGAATGAACATTAGCAGCAGAGTGAACATTTTCAGCAGAGTGAACATTAGTAGCAGAGTGAACATCAGCAGCAGAGTGAACATTAGTAGCAGACTGAACATTAGCAGCAGAGTGAACATTAGTAGCAGAGTGAACATTTTCATCAGAGTGAACATCAGCAGCAGAGTGAACTTTAGCAGCAGAGTGAACTTTAGCAGCAGAGTGAACATTAGCAGCAGAGTGAACATTAGCAGCAGAGTGAACATTTTCAGCAGAATGAACATTAGCAGCAGAGTGAACATTAGTAGCAGGGTGAACTTTAGCAGCAGAGTGAACTTTAGCAGTAGAGTGAACATTTTCAGCAGAATGAACATTAGCAGCAGAATGAACATTAGCAGCAGAGTGAACATTAGTAGCAGGGTGAACTTTAGCAGCAGAGTGAACTTTAGCAGTAGAGTGAACATTAGTAGCTGAGTGAACATTTTCAGCAGAATGAACATTAGCATCAGAGTGAACATTAGTAGCAGAGTGAACATTTTCAGCAGAATGAACATTAGCAGCAGAGTGAACATTAGTAGCAGAGTGAACTTTAGCAGCAGAGTGAACTTTAGCAGCAGAGTGAACATTAGCAGCAGAGTGAACATTAGCAGCAGAGTGAACATTTTCAGCAGAATGAACATTAGCAGCAGAGTGAACATTAGTAGCAGAGTGAACTTTAGCAGCAGAATGAACTTTAGCAGCAGAGTGAACATTAGCAGCAGAGTGAACATTAGCAGCAGAGTGAACATTTTCAGCAGAGTGAACATTTTCATCAGAGTGAACATCAGCAGCAGAGTGAACATTAGTAGCAGACTGAACATTAGCAGCAGAGTGAACATTAGTAGCAGAGTGAACATTTTCATCAGAGTGAACATCAGCAGCAGAGTGAACATTAGTAGCAGACTGAACATTAGCAGCAGAGTGAACATTTTCAGCAGAATGAACATTAGCAGCAGAGTGAACATTTTCAGCAGAGTGAACATTAGTAGCAGAGTGAACTTTAGCAGCAGAGTGAACTTTAGCAGCAGAGTGAACATTAGCAGCAGAGTGAACATTAGTAGCAGAGTGAACATTAGTAGCAGAGTGAAGCGGCGCAGATAAGGCGTCTGCTGATCAAACACTCAAACTAACCATGAGTGACACAAACACACATTTGTTGCTCAGAGTTTGTCTTTGATCTCTGACTCTGCTCACAGCGTCTCAGCCTTTGAACTTTTACTCCTCTGTCTGATGGACATCTGTGGCTAAGCTCCGCCCACCTCTATTGGAATTATGTCGTTGATGCTGATTGGCTGAGACTGTTGACTCCAGTTCAACTGCACAGACATGTGGCAATTTCAACATGTTTACAACTTTCACAATAATACAACAATGGTTTCCAGGCACACTCAACCCTACGCACTCACAAACTAATGTCTAATGCTTATTTTTTTATTTTATTGTTATACAATGCTAGCAATATTATCTTTATCATCTTCTATCGTGTATCAAATATTCACATGAATATCTGCTAGTTATCACGAATTCAAATAAGTTCTAATAAAACATGACTGAGGAGTTGGAACAATCTGACCTTAGTCACTAACTTACTGCCCTACTTGTGAAGGTAAGATGCTTGACAGATGCATCTAAATACAGATATATATATTTGTAAGTAGCGAGGGGATGGAATAGGGCTCAAGCAGGGTAATATCAAATTGATTTCATATTACCAGGAGAAAACTATTACCGCATTAGTATTAAATATTAAGTATTTCAGTAGTACCGGTCCACAGTGACAGTCATTTTTGCCATTGAATTGGCTATAATCTGCCCAGCGGTCTAGGGCTCAATCAGCTGTCTTTAGTTCAGAAAACATGCCATGAAAAAGCTTGATATATGGAACATGGAAAATCCAGAATATACTGAATGTGTAGGCTCATAAGTAAATCTGCGGGAGTTTATAAGTTCTTAGGCTACAAGTATGTCTACCATTCTGTGTTTCATAGCTGTCCAATCCCAGTCAATGTCTGCATAGTTTACCTGTTCTTCCTGCACTTCAAGACTCTTGCCATCTGTCTCATAAGGATCAAATTGATATGGATGAAGAATATTTTCCTCTTCAACGCAATCACCTGTTGCTTCTCCTATTTCTACTGAAAAATTCCTTAAATTCTTGCTGGAATCGCTGCTGTTGTTGCTTATGTCGTCCTTGTTTCCCACGAGCAAAGCGGAGCAGTCTTCCTCTGCTGACGTCACGGGTCAAAGTTCAGGCTACCCGGAAATAAGTAGGTCAAATTTATAGGCAACCAATTTGAATCGTGATGTGGATAAAATATTATTACATTTGTGGTGTTGTCGTTAGTGATGTATGTGTGAATCGACTCTAGACATGATGAACTTTCAAATTATGTATAGTTGTAAAATCATGTCAGTTACACATTAACGAGGCTGTTACAACCATTTGAAATCATGTCACCCTGATTTTGACTTTTTAAGGCCACTCAAGGTCAAAGGTCATGATTGAATTTTGAAGCACATGCTAGGTTTCCTGTCTGTCAATAAGAGCAGCCCTTCTGGCTCCTTAACAAGCCTTCCAGGTTTTATGTTCCGTGTTATGTATTTTTTTTATTTTGTTTTGTACGTTTAACTTTGTTTTTACGAACAAACTGGATGTTGCACTAGGCACTTGCTGTTTCATATCTGTCTGAAGTAAAAGTAAAATAACTGCAGCTCTGTGTCCAGAACCAAGCACAGCCTGCAGATAAAAAGAAATGTTCTGGATGATGTGTGTTGTGGAGTTTGTATTTTGTGTTAAGAAAGACACTTTAAGAAATATGTTATTTCATGTTAGCATTCAGGCTAGTGATTAGGATGCTAGCTCACATCCATTAGCATTAGGGTGGCCATTTCCACAACACCAAAAAGAAGGACGCTTTGTCACATTTACTGGAAATTGAAAAATCACAAATATCTAAGAAGCAAGTGTAGATACAAAAACAGTTTTGTCCATTATCACAATGGTATCAAGATAAAGTGATTCTGCGATGCTCTTCACTTCAACACATTAATATTGATGACATGGAATAATATGTGTGGAGAAGAAATAAATGTTAGTGAGAATGTGTAAATTAGATTCTGAGACTATATATCTGGCTGTCACATTCTTTGCCCAAAATACCACATTGATGAAGAGATACAGCAGCCTCTTCAACCTGGAGAAACAGTCCCTTTCAAAACATTCAGTTTTTGTGCATCATGCTTTCATGCAAATGAGCCACAGCCGTCTCCACCCATCTCTTCCACATTCTACCGAAGGGAAGAAGAGGAGAGGAGAAAGAAATGGATCCTGAAAAAGTAGAAAAGAGACAAAAAGACTTATGGAATAAAATTATCTGTAGAGAATCAAAGTGGACCGAGTGCTGAGTTTTACAGCCCTGGCGCCTTCAGGTCCTGGTCCATTAACCTTTGCGTCTGATGAGCCATGACATCACAGTCACTGTGCCACCCACGGACCAGCCCATCCGATCAATCCGGGTCAGATCAACCGCGGACCTGGATGCACGCACAGCACACCAAGGTTCAGACCCCAATGCACCGGACGCACACCAGGGCAACAATAGAGAATAATGGCAGATCTGTGAGTCTGAGCAGAGGTCATTATGACCAGTAGGTGGGGTTAGCTGAGCTGGTGGGGTTGGATGTGGTGGGGTATTACAATGAAGCTATGCATGTGATGTACAAAGTATAGACAATCTAAAACAGGCCGTTTTCATCCTCCTCCTATAAGAAATGGATCAGGAGAAGAGGAGAGTGGATGAGTTTTGTTCATAAAGGTTAGGGGGTAAGGGTCTCCTCACATACAGTACAGACATATTTGTGTTGTAAACACATTAAAAAGTGCATTTTGCATGATATGTCCCATTTAATTGCTACTTGGAGTGGGACAAACAAGTATTCTGTGTACTTCGTGTTAATTCTGGTACAATTCAATAAGGAGGACTAATAGGCGTCTGGCTTGAGACTGCACTGGACGATAGACATGGTTCTCATAAACTGGACTTTCCACCCTAAAGCTGGACAGATAGCCACCTTGATACATTATATGTAAAGAACTGGACCCAAATGCAGAACTCAGAAACAGAAATCAGTTTAACAGAGTTTATTAATAATGTGCGTTGAAAGTGCGCTTCTCTCATTCCTCTGTGGTCTGTTACGTATGGGTGACTTCCCGTAATGGACGTTAGCTGAAGCACAATGAGATCAGAGGTCAGGCGAAAATAGGTCATACACGTTAGATTGATAATCAGTCCAAAGGAAAATCCTACACACATTACAGGGGTGAAGAAAGAGGTCCGAAGCCAGGTGATCCGAAGTCTGATGCAGCACAGAGGAGGCGCAGGCAGAGATGAAGTCGAAAGCAGGCTAAAGGTCAAAACATCGATGTGCAAAACCAGAACTAGACGCCAAAGCCAGGAAGTCAACATAGGATAAACTGCTCATAAGTTATAACAAGAGGAAAAAAATTAACTTGCACCCTACTGTGAAAAATGAGAGGTATCTATAGGAGAAATAACAGGTGACACGAATGGGTGAACTGATTACAGGGGTGGAGACAACACCCGTGACAGGAAGCAAAGGAGCAAAGCGTGAACATGAACCCATATAAAATAAAAGACCAAGGACTCCAACAATGACAAAAAACACAATGATATACAGAAAATTAGACAAAACAAGACACAAGGGCCTAGGCTCTTAACACACCCTAGTTAGCATGCTAGTTCAAAAGGGATTTTATGTTTTCCTGAAGGTGCATGGCATTTTTAAAAAAAAAATATTTGGCAGAGATGTAAATGTGGGGTGTTTTGTCTGTGATTCCACTTTTACTCTTCTCAGAGTCATCTCCTTGATTATTAAAGGCAGAAGAGTTTTTGAAGAGTTAACTATATGTGTAATTGCACAGAGAAAAAGTAGCAAGAGCAGAATAGTAACTCAAGCCATGTTTCCACTAGATGGTATCAGCTCTACTCGGGGATCACGTACTATTTCTTGAGAGTGTTTCTATCACAGATACTATTTACCTTATTCACCTGGTGGCCATTTTTATGTTTGAGGGGTATGGACGTTAAACGGAAGTACCTTGTCAATCACTAGCTTCAGTGAATGTTTGGGTTGCCAACATGCCATCAGTTTGGACCACCAATCTTTCCGAGTTAATGATCGATATTGTTGAAAAATGGTTAAGGACTGCAATATTCCCCAGACTGTCTTGCTGTGAGGCTACCAGTGGCGGGTCGTGCATTTCAACATTAGCCCTTCAGTGACCCCCATATATTAACTTCGCCTCAATATAGACTTGTCAAGCAGCACTTTATTTCAGGAGGATTTAAAACCATCAAGTATGCATTCACAATTAAGATTAGGAAACTAATTACAGATATTGACAAAAATAAAACGGTGATTTAAAGATACTAAACAAAATGGCAACAAAATGACACTGTGTGATCTTAAACAAGTCTGTCTAATAAATTGCACAATGTCGACACCAACCAAACAATAACAAAACAAACTATTCTTTGAAAATAAAGTTAAGAGGTCATTTGCATTTTTGAGAATAGGATATACAACAACAAATAACTGAAAATGTTGCAATGACAAGAAGAAATTTACAATAAAATGCATTTACTCACCAACATAGTTCTCTACACGATCTGCTTATTTGAAAATAGAGTCTAAAACACTTCAGTGGCTGTTGTACAGTTTATCTGTGTGTTTCAGGTCCACCAGTACGTTCCTTTTCTATGGACATGGAGGCTAATTCTGAAAGATGTTTCTGTCCAGTCGCTTTTATGACATAAATTTGAATACGCTTTAACACTGAAAATGACCGTTTAACAAAACAGCCAAAACAGTAACAGCCAAACAGACCAGGGCGTAAAGTTGTCCCGAACTCTCACTCAGATTTCTCCTTCGGCCATTATGAGATAAAAATACAGCTGGCTCTTGAATTTCCATGTTTAGTTCATTTAGCTATTCTCCAGATTGCCGCTTGTCAGGTCCTAGTAAGTGCTAATCCAATCACTGAACACGTACATGTCATGTTTAGCGAAGACCTTCTAGCTTCCCTTTGGATGCAGAATCGAGATCTGATTGGCTATTGTAATCTGACTGGTTCCATTCACTTACAGTGAAGAGGGCCTGCTATGTCTGTTCTGAAGGTCTCCAACAAATGTAATTTACCTGACAACACAAGCTAGCTGAAATATAATTGATTAAAAACTCTACCATAAAAAACACCATTGGAAGCCACTCGACTAAGTGGAAATAATATGACATGAAGAATACAGAGAATAGACAATCATTTAGTTTACATATTTATGAAAGTAAAATAACATATATTTACTTTTCTGACCATGTTTAGGCCAGCAGAGAAGGCCTTGCTGGCCGTGACGGCCCACCACTTGAGGCTACAGTAACTGGGTTGAAGACTACATTAAGTTAAAGTGGGCTAATGGCACCGCTAGCATATCATCAGTACTGACAGCCATCGGCATGTTAACCACAAAATGGAAAGTATAATCTTGAAATAGAATATAGAATGTAGTGTATGTAATTACACCTTCATATTTCCTTATTTCATCATGACATTAGGTTGATTAGATGGCTGTTAGCACTATTTATCATTGATGCAAATCTAGTAAGCTAAGCTTAATGTGTTAGCTAATGCATTTAGGTGGACATAATAATCCTTATTTTACCATGAAATATGGACCAGAATCCCAATTTATGTTTTTTATCCATTCACGTCGAAGTGCGTTATCTTTGCGGAAACAATTGAAGGTCGGTCCGTGGTACAATGTTTGACCATGGACATTTGGACCAATGGACATTTCAGGATGGCAAAGTGTACCCCTCAATGTCTTTTGAATGTTGCAGGTGAATAAGGCCCAACATAGTAACTGGATGTCGTCACGAGGCACCATTATGCTTGTGCTGATTTTTTTTCGTCATCCAACAAGGACAGAAATGTCTCAACCTCCACGACCAACCACAGTGTAATTTTGCAGAATGCCATCATTGCATTGGATTTAATTTAATTTACCACTGTTCACTATAACTCCAAATCTAGTTTTTCAAATATGGCGGGTTGCACATTGACAATGCAATGACACAGAGACAACTCCACCACTCAGTGTCTACGCTGTTTAAACGTCATGTTATAATAACACTTGGAACTTCAAAAACCTCGGACCGGATACCAAGGGACCTGGTACTTTTTCTGATTGGAAATGCACCAAAGAGAGTAAAATTGGGTAGAGCTGATGCTAGTGAAAACACGGTTTTGCTCTCAATCTCCACTTGTTTTTTCTGTTATAGTGCTTGTTTTTTTTTAGATATCCAGTAGGAAACAAAATTTAATTTTGACATTTATTGTGAGCTTGATGTCAATGCACATCAACAGTGAGAACAAAAATAAGCTATATGCAAAACTAAGTATACAGAAATGACAAGGACTGATCTCTGATCATTGTGAAAATACATTTTTGGTGACCTTGACCTTTCACCTACATTCACCAACATTTAATAGGATCTATTCTGGACCACCTCACACGTTTTCTGGAAATTTCATGGAAATGGGTCCAGTAGTTTTTACTATTGTGTGCTGGGGAAGGGGGGGTGGACAGGCAGAGACAGAAAGACTCAACAAACTGATAAAGAAGGGAATCTCTGTCCTAACCTGACCACTAATGCTAGCAATAACCCTCTGCCCGAAACTAACTGCTAATGCTACCCCTCTGTCCTAAGCTAATACTAATGCTCCTCTTCTTTCTTAGGCTGACCACTAATGTTAATAATAACCCTTTGTCCTAAACTCGCTGCTAATGTTAACCCTCGGTCCCAGACTGACTGCTAATGCTAAACCTAACCCTCTGTCGGAGACTAACCACTAATGCTAACCCTCTGTCTGAGACTGACCACTAGTGCTAACCCTAACCCTCTTTCCTAGGTAGCCTGCTAATGCTAACCCTCCATCCTAGGCTTCCCGTTAATGCTAACCCTAACATAGAGGAGCCTTCAGCTCCAGACTGCCCCCACCCATACAGAGGTAGTTCTTCCACAGGTAATTCCTCCCACATCCATCAGACTCTACAATGATTCTCAGTATCTCCATAGATTCACTTATAACTATCGTACAAAGCTATGTAAATACTGGAAATGTGATCTTTCTTCTCTGCTATTCATAGCTGCACTTTAACTATGAAATTTCCCAGGGTGGGATGAATGAAGATTTCTATTCTATTCTATTCTATTCTATTCTATTCTAACATCAATTCTGTGCTATTTTCAAACCACTCTTTGTATATTTGTCCTTTTCATCACTAATTAGCCTGTGTTTTTGTTACATATTGACAGGTTGTGACTCGTCAGGACACTTATTATTATATTTCTGTTTGGTGTTGGGTTCATACATGTTCAGACCAAAGGCTGTGATTAACCTCCAGCCTTTCACAATCATTTGATTTGAGCTGTTTTTCTGTTCCAGCTCATTATGTTTGTGTGTTTCCAGTCATGACTGACACACACACACACACACACACAAACACACACACACACACATTCAGGGGAAAGTGGCACTTGCTTTTTCAGTGCAGTAATCACAGATAAGTGTCCGCTGTGTGTCTATGCTGTCAACCATGGATCATTTCATTTCCTGACTGGCCCCACCCCCTCCCTGTCCTCAGCCCCGCCCCCGGCCCCCTGCGTGCTATTCCAAACAGCTCCAGATCATGTGGCGGGGCTGCAGATTACTGCCCACACTAATTGCGGTGTCTCTGTGTGTAGTGGGGTAGAGAACAGTGGGGTGACTGTTAGTCTGAGCAGCCTGATCCTCAGCCCTGCAGTAACCCCCCCCCCTCGCTGAAATAACCCCACCTTTACGAACAATGACCCTGTCAAAACTACCGACCCCGCAAACTAAAAAAAAAGTCCTGTACTAACAATGACCCTGTCGAATTACCGACCCCCCCCAAATCACAAAAACACTTTTAATAATAATGTCAAAAAAAAAAAACACACACACACACACACACACACACACACACACACACAAATATCTGCCTTATCAGCCACATCGGTCTTTTGAAGTCTGGGGGATTCTCTCTACACTCCAGGAGAAACAGTGGTGTTGGTGGTGGGGGTTTGGAGGTAGAGGGTTAGCAGTTCCCCTCCCCACTTCAAGTTATCGACTTGGTTCCTCTTTAAACCAACCCAGTCAATAAAACCAATCAAATGTGCCGTTGTCCACTTCTGAAATCTGCAGATACAATTATTCCTTTCAAAGGTGTTTTCATGGAACATTTTGCACTATATCGTTTAATTGTAGAACACTAACATTTTAATGACTAAGAACATCCCTAAGGTCAGGTATACTTTACCTGATATAATATCCTGGATAAAATACAGTTTTCAGGAATTTCTGTAAAAGTACAACACGGTATGACACAGTCTAGGAGTTTTCTTTAATTTTGCAACATCAAATAAAATTAACTTAAAAAGGTGCAATGGGGTAGCAAACTTCTTGAAAAATCAGGTAATCCTTAATGATAATTAAAAAAAAAAAAAAAAAAAGAGCTAGGACATTGTTCTTGGAATCACCCAATCCTAGGACATGTGATCAGTCTTCCTTCATCAGTCTATTTACAGTCAGTCCAGCTATTATTAACATTTCCAGCGAAAGACTGAACTGGAGCTTATTAGAAAACTCAGTTTACATCCACAGCAAGAGAAAGGAATTATTTTTGGACTCCTAGACACTAGCTGGCACTACACACACTTTCACGTTTGTATTCTTCCAGTTGGCACCATAGAAGTAGAATAATAATCAGTAAACAAATGTGTCAGATTTAAAGCAGACATAGTCAAAGGAGGACAACATCACTCAGAGAAGATATGGACTATAACCATGCAGCAGCTCAGTATATTTGGTACAAAATGTTTCAAACAGTAACGTACATGTTGTCATGTAGACTCTGGTCACTTCCAGGTGAGTCAGTAGTGGAGCTAAGGAACCACATTATCTGACTTGTTAGTCACACTTCTAAATCTCCAGTTCCATTCCATTCCAGTCTGACTAAGGTATATATATCTGACTTTGAAAATGAAAGATATTAATAAAACTAACAATAATTCAAATTGCTCTAAGTGCATGTAAAAGTGACAACTGGACAATATGGTAATGTTAGTCACTCATGTTGGGTGAAAATCACCTGAACATATACCTGTTGAAAAAAACATAGATGGGAGGAGGGAAACAAAGCTAGCATTAATGACATCAGTTACCAGCCTGAATCTAACTAAAGACTCCTACAACTCAGACAGCAGCAACACAATGACAGTCAGACAGGATTATGTGGGTGAAAATCATGCCACATTATTGTTTCAGGGTTAAATTTTCCTTCACACCCTGATTCAAACTATTAATTAAATGCTCAAATACAAAAATATAGTCACCTGTGGAATGCACAGGACTGAAAAAACACTGTGCAATCATTTGCAGTGCCCACTCGAAATTATTGGACAGTTATATGTCAATCAAACTAAACTATCATTAGCCACTCCCCCTTCTGGCCATATCACTACTACATGAATTGTGCATTCTCTGAGGTTTGGAGCACTAGTACATCAAATGCAGCCAGATCTCAGCTAGTTATATTAGCATTAGTACATCAAATGCAGCCAGATCTAGGCTAGTTATATTAGCACTAGTAGAGCAAATAACACCAGAGCTAGGCTAATTATATTAGCAATAGTACAGGAAATGAAACCAGAGCAAGGCTAGTAATATTAGCACTAGTATAGCAAATGACACCAGAGCTAGGCTAGTTATATTGGCAATAGTACAGGAAATGAAACCACAGCTAGGCTAGTTTTATTAGCACTTGTACAGCAAATGAAATCAGAGCTGGGCTAGTTATATTAGCACTACTACAGCAAATGAAGCTAGAGCTAGGCTTCATTCCTTGTTGCAGTAATGCAACAAATTCACAAAATAATGATGACAAAATATTTTGTTCGACCTTTTTACCTTGTTTTTTTTTTATATATTTTAAAGTTTTTAGAGGTTAATAAGGATTATTGTTTCTACTCTATTTAATTATTTTTATTATTCTTTCATGTCCCTATTTGTAGAACCAAAGGTGTTTTATTTGATTCTATTTTAATTTAATAATTTATAGACAGCTTATGTTGTTCTGCCTGTTGTCATGTTTGTGTGTGTCTGTGAGATGGATGTTTTTTGTTTAGCCTCAACTGCAAAAGGAATCTGCCTACAGGTAGTAATACAGTAACTTTAACCTAACCTTCAAACGCCACAACTACACACATACACATACAATGATGTGATGTCGTGTACAGACCTGCAGATACCATCACATTAAAAGGAGCCTTCAGTAGATCAGTAGATCCTGCATCTTTACCTTTTATTTGTAATGCTAACTCTCTCACTCACCACTGGACTCTCTATATGACTTCATTAACCATCTGTAGATAAAAACATTGGTGTATGTTCATCTGTAAAGCTCTGCTGCTAAACTCCCAGAAAGCCCCAGTAATCTTCTTTCTGATATCTGTTAGTCATTTCATCTACATTCCTCCCAGTGTTTGCTTGTGTAACTGCTGTCTGCGTTGTGTTGTGATTTTTTTAAGGGAAGGCCGACACTCTTTTAGCACTTTAATGTATTTTGTTGTCTGTAAAAGAAGCAAAGAAACACATGGTGACATTCATCAGTCATTTGACACAGCTTTACGGAACAGGAGCTAGCACATGGTAATTTAGCATTTGAGCTAAGTTGCTAACTATTGTGTAACAATAATAATAACAATCATTTTAATTCATTCAGTTACATGCTATGTGTTTAGCACCTTCTTGAGCATAACATTACTTTAGCTGTGTTATTATATTAGTTTATTTTCACATTTTTATTGTAGTGCTGTGTGTTGAGTGAACTGCCATAGGCTCAATCCTCTCTTACTGGTTCTACGGTAACGTTACAGCCTGTATTTATAGCCTGAGGAGAGAGACCAGTAGGTGTCCCTGATACATAGATTGCTGTATGTAATGGCACAAATGATTGTCTATTCGGTGCCAAGTGGAATCAACTCTGTTACACTTGTGACGGTTCGCCGAGTTCTGAGAGAGTTTGTAATAACAGCATTTTCCCATCATGCACAATGGTCATGGAATAATCTTCAAAACAATGTGGAGCTACAAACATTCATTTCTGTCAGTGATTTAAAAAAATATGATGGAGAACGGAGTGAAGGAGGAATGTGACTGATTTTATAATATAATATAATATAATATAATATAATATAATATAATATAATATAATTATGGTCTGTATGTGGAACCTGAACTAATATCAGTTCCACTGCCTTAACTGTGGAATATTTGCACATTGTAAATTCATCCAGGGCCAGATTGGAACCTTTTGGGGGTCCACATTTGGCCCCCAGGCCCCATGTTTGAAACCCCTGCTCTAGGCTGAAGTAAAAACTTCCGAGTGTATAAATGTACACGGAAACATTTCATTCTTGTTTTGTCCCAGATAAAATATGGGCCTTTGGAGACATGTTTGATGGATTTGACTCTTCCGCTGCTATGATAATGTTAAAGTCCATCTGCCAAGTCGACCCTGAACACATCACTGCAGTCGTCATCCTTTCCCCCCGATGCCTTGACCCAGCTGCATTATTGATAGGCCACGCTGCTGAGGCTGTGGAAGCTGTTGAGGCTGTAGAGCCTGCAGAGGCTGTGGAGGCTGCAGAGGCTGTGGAGGTTGCAGTTGCTGTGGAGACTGCAAAGACTGTAGAGCCTGCAGAGGCTGTGAAGGCTGTAGAGCCTGCAGAGGCTGTGGAGGCTGCAGAGGCTGTAGAGCCTGCAGAGGCTGTGAAGGCTGTAGAGCCTGCAGAGGCTGTGAAGGCTGTAGAGCCTGCAGAGGCTGTGGAGGCTGTAGAGCCTGCAGAGGCTGTGGAGGCTGCAGAGGCTGTAGAGGCCGTGTAGGCTGCAGAGGCTGTAGAGGCTGCTGAAATGTGGAACAACTGTGTCTTTGGCTCCAACTCCACTATATTCAAACTGAATGTGTGGACAAAATGTAAAAAGTGAGGACACGTGACATTATTCCATATAGTCAGTCCAGTGTTAGAGCCGTCTTTCCAGACAAAATCCGGACATATGGTCACCCCACATAAAGTGCAAAAATTCATCGGTCGCCAAGACACACACCATGCTTATCCACATCATGTTTGGAAATAAAGAGAGCGTTGTCTGCACTGCTGCTCATATCACTCAGGTTAGCTAGCGGATGTCTCTTCGGATGGCCTTTCCTCTAGTTTAGGTTTGACTGTTTTGTGTTTACCAAGTAAGAGGGAGAGAGAGAAAAAATAACATATGACTTGTCGACTCCTCCAAATTTAAGTCGACTTGTGCTACGGGAGTCGACGTGTGAGTTACTGTAATGCCCTTTTATATATATATATATATATATATATATATATATATATATATATATATATATATATAATTTTTTAAATTTCATTATTATTATTTTTTTACACCAGATATAATCATTAATAATAATATCCAAACAACATGACAGACATTCAAGTCGCTCATCAAAAAAGTATTGTGCACTCTGCAGAATAGTTTTCTTTTAATCAAAATTCTTCCAGATATAAAATATTATATTAATGTTAGTACTGCTGCTATCTTGCAAAATAAGTGAAAATGGAAACAATAGTAACAGGAGTAAAAACAGTAACAGCAGGAACAACCGTAAAAACTCTCTGGATCACTTTGCAATTTTACATTGAGGTAAATGGGGAATACATTTCAAAGTGATCCAGAATCCAGGATCTCTTCCAGATCTTCACCAAAATATAATAGATTGTAGTCTGGCTTAGCTGACCCTCGTGTGTTTCTGTTCAGGTCTTTGAGCTTCACACAAGGGTCTGGTAAAGCACCGTAGTCATTCTGTTGTCTCCGTCCAAATCGTAGACGGACCAATCAGGATCACTTGGCGTGATTTTAACAGTTATGACATAAGGAAGACTCTCAACTCAGTAGCTTTGAAAACCATGGCAGCTAGCATGGAGGAGTCTGAACCTGGCTTTGATTTTCCCATTTCAACTGTGTTGTTCTTTAAAAGATGAACAGAACAGTTTTAAAAGAATTTATCAGTGGCAATGATGTTATGGCTCTTCTCCCAACCGGGTTTGGTAAGAGCTTCTACTTCTATCATCTACAGTACGTTACATGCTGCTTTCAATGTGATTTGTTGAAGTAGTATGTCATTCAAAATGACAAGCACCTGGTTTCTCCAATCAGGGCGAATGGTTTTGATTGACAACCCCACCTTAAGAAAGAGAAGCTAATGTTGCTTTCCCAGATGTAACATACAAGCAGTCAATGTGAAGCATCCATACATCTGGCGTGAGTCAGGCTAAAAAGATTGGTCCTTGTGACATTCCCAAGCTATCCTAAAAGTTTCATCAAAATCTGTCCATAACTTTATGTGTTTTGCTGTACACAGACAGACAGACAGACAGATGAACAACAACAAAAACATAACCTCCTTGGCGGAGGCAAAAATAATAACAGCAGTAAAAACAGTAACACAATAAAAACAGTAACAGCAGCAGAATCCCAGTGGCCCTCGCACAGGAACAGCTGTCAGCTAGCGTTAGCGGTTAGCAGCACAGTACGGCTGTCACACACAGAGCTATTATTATAATCCAGCCTGAGGTTAGGCCACGCCCCCAGTGTGAAACAAAGTGACCCTGTGACATTGCTGGCTTCCATACGACAGTAGCATAAGGTCACAAATGTTCCTTCTGACGTGAAGACACAGGTTTCATTCACATCCAGGAAACAAAAACACTGGCTTCCTTCCATATAAAATCAATAATTTACATCATTCAACAGGAGGTGTATAATGTATGCATTTAAAATATGTCTGTGGTTGATCCTGTACTCGTTGAAACCATCCTCTGACTCAGACATCATTCCAGATTTGACATCAAACATGACATTTCAGTGCACTTGGTTCATCAGGCAGCAGCAATACACAAAACAAACATTATATACATACATATCAGGGCTGTCTCTAGCTCTGTGGGGGCCCTAGGCAAGATGCTGTTCGGGAGCCCCTAGTTTTTGAAATTACAATGAAGAGATTCTTAAGTCCTTTAAATCAGAGGTCTCAAACATTTGGCCCAGAAGCCAACAGTTCCAATGCAGCCCCTCAGATGAATTTGCAAAGGTCAATAATTCCATATTCAAGGCTGTGGAACTGATTGTAGTTCAGGTTCCACATACAGACCAGTATTATCTAGAGTCAAAAAACATAAAAACCTACAAAAAATAAGAAATCCATATTTTCTTCTGGGTTTTGAAGTGAAAAACATTTTACATTATACCGATAATGACAACTTCAAATTTGTATCTTTAAGTAAAAAAAAACAACCCACAAAAAACATGAAAATACTGAAATATTAACATTCACAAACTATAATGTAACAATAAAATGTGAAAAACCTGAACAAGTATGAACAACATGAAATATATATAAAGAAATTTAATTATTTCTGCTTCTTCATGTAAAACTTATATGTTGAAGTAAAACACTGTTAAAATTGCATTTATTTTTTCCTAGGAAATTTGAAGGTTTTTCTGGTTATTCCCATCTTTTTTGTTTGTATAGTTTGTAAAACATTTAATGGGAGTGTTCTGCAATGAATCAAAGACAAATGTTTGGAGTTATTATTTACATGCTATTCTATTATTTTACTGGAAATCAAATCAGACTGAATGTGGCCCTGGACAGAAAATGAGTTTCAAATTGTCATCCAGGATGTTGATATAATTCTCCTTTTTCTTGAGACGCTGTATCTTATATTGTGACAGTTTACATTTCATGTTCTTTTGCTCAACATCATCTTTGTGTTACCAAAAATAATTAAAAACCACAGATGTTAAATTTCCTTTCAGAACAAATGACAGGATCAACTTGGACTAATGTTACTATGGTTAATATGGTTATGTGTTTCGCCTACTTCTAAATTTGAACCATCAGTCATTGCTGTTCATACAGGATGGGTGGAGTCATGTGACTACACACGCTTCACAGCGTTTTAAAGGAAAAGGTAGATGCTAGATTGGAACAGACGGACGTACGGGGGGTGGAAATAAGGTCTGGACATTCTGCCGATTGTGTTGCTATGGCCTGAAATATGACACTCAGATGCAGCGCTGTCAAACAGCTAAATCAGGGTGCATTTCATTGGACATATTTCTTCATGGCGAGCTTTTATTTATTTTTTTCTTTTATGTGGATTGTTTTGACAAATTTCAGCACAACAAGGATGGAATATTTTTTTTTAATTTATTATATTTTGTTACATTTCCCCTCTTTCTGCACTCCTGTTTCTTATTTGTCCCTCATTACCTCTCTTTATTTAAGTGCTCTTTTCCCCTGTTGTCTTTGTCTGGTTGTTTCACCTCTCACTTGGTCACATTCTAGTCGGCCGTTGTCCGCCCAGTTCATATCATATTCGTCGGCTCTGGTCCTGCAACAAACCCGCCTCAGTGGACTTGGCTCCGGTTGTGCAACACTGCTGTTTTTTTGAGTATCGTCCTTTTCATGTGTTGTTTTTGTGTTTGCTCATTAAAAGGAGCTTCAACTGTTTCCTGGCTGTCTGCTTTTGGGTCCTTCACTACGACCGTAAGATATTCATCTATACCAGAGTAGAGTACTGACTCATTCAAGACTGTTATTGGGTTTTTTTTACTCAAAGTCTCATGTCCACCACCGAAACTAGACAGAGAGGAAGACCATGGCGATGCAAAGTGACGTTAAAATAATAAAATGACAGTGAAATAAGGCTCCAATGACTTGCAGCAGGTTTATTTTTAACAAGTCAGACATGTTTGACAATGTTCAGTCAGTTATATTTAAGAACCTCTGTTGAATTATATTATACAGTCATTTATACACTAATAAATGAATGGTAAATGTTTTTGATTCCATGAACATTGCACACACTGTTTTTGTACATTACATTCATCTTTACCTTTATCATACGGTCTACTGAAAAAATAAAAAACTTAGACCTAGAGTCCTCCTTGCTGGTCTGTATATATTTTGCAAAATCTTCTTCTTTCAACATCTTTCAAAAGTAGGAAATTTTACATTTTACAATGTTACAATCTTCTTTGAACTATCTCAGAGTGTTGAAACCCCATTGAACTGTAACAGATCTATTGGTTAGATGGAACAAAAATGCAAAACTCTGAGGCTCCAGATACGTTTCACAGTCTTTATTAATTAGTGAGTTAATGTGCAGATGAGACCCCTCCTGTTCTGTCCGTCTGGGGGAACGGGACACTGCGAGATGCAGTGAAGCTGGGAGGAGAACGATGGTCAGACAGACAGGCACAGATAATCCAACACACAACAAAAAGGGGAATCCAACACACCATAGTCACAGTCCGTAGCAGGGTCACGCCAAGGCTCCAATGTCCAATGAGGAACTGAGGGTGGCAAGGCAAACTCGGGTTCCAAAACAGGCTTAAGTTCAGTACACAGGAGATCCACACAATGACAGACAAGGGGCAGGCAGAGATCAAAATCCAGAAAACAGAAAGAGAAATCCAAAACCAGAGATACAGGGACAAGTGCTCATAAGTTGCATAAAGCAGACAGAGTCACATCAGACAATCACACAGATGGCTTATTTATACTCCTCTAACAGGTGAGACAAATGATGTTAAAATTAATGGAGGCGGAACAAACACCGGTGACAGGAAGCAAAGCAGGAAAAGTAAACATGAACCCACATGACAAAATAAAGAGCCCAAAACACCAACAATGACAGAAAAGGTAGAAAGACATACACCTACTAGACATAAACATGACACCTGATTCAGGATTTATGATACGAACGTCCTGAAGAGAACGTCCTGAGCACTGCCCCCGTCTGTCCAACCGTTCCAATCTAGCATCTACCAATCGGAATGAACATAGCTTACAGTTAGCTAACATATCATACCTGCGCACACAGTCAAAATAGACAAAAACACTATTATTTTAATTTTTTATTAAAATTTACCGACATGGATAAAATAATATCAGTTATCGTTGTAAACTTTGGTAACGGTACATTTTCAGTGAATGGCCCAGGCCTAGTGTTCAGTGGTTCCTGGTTCTCCAAACAGAGCATCCTGCTGCTGAATGAGGCAGCGGTCCATGACACTTCAGCAGACGACCATAGAAAAGCCCCGCCCATACCTGTTTCATCCAATCAGCAGTGAGATTCACCAGTCCTGTCATCTGATTGGTCCTCAGGGGTTTTGGGGAAATTACTTATTGATAGTGTTTAGTTCAGTGTGTGTTCAAACTCCTTCTGCTTCAGTGAACAAAGCCACTCGAACCAAGAGAGAATTAAAAACAGCCAATAAGAACAAACTAAAACATGTTCTGTTCAGGGGAAAATGCTTTCATCAAAGGAAATCTCCTGACACCATCCACTTTTTTTCTTATTTCTGCACAAATTTAAAGTCTTAGAGCAGCTGTTTCTGGTGTTAAGAATAAAAAAAAACTATGGTTCTGTGAAAACAACTATTTTCAAAAGTGAATATTACAGTTTTATTATTATTATTATTATTATTATTATTATTATTATTATTAATAATAATAATAATAATAATAATAATAATAATAATAATAATAATAATAATAATAATAATAATAATAATATTAGTGCTGTCAAGTGATTAAAATTTTATAAATAAATCAATTAATGAAATTTTTTATAAGATTAATCATAGTGTTCCTATGGATTAATTTCAATTAATTGCAGTTAAATACTATTCCTTCCCATCTATCATGTCCATGTAAGACTCAAAAGAGTCCCAGGTGGGTTTGTCTGCAGTTTCCATGGTAACCACACATGTGTTTGCCCAAATCACAATCACAGGTCTGAATATCTCATTTATTTTTCACACTATTGATGCCACAACATTTATCTTTCATGGCATTTGCACGACTTAAATCCTGTGTATCTTAGTTTGCAATACTTTTTATTTGAATTTTGTTGTTGTTTTACTTGTATTTCTTGGTGTTTTACTGATATTTGTTATTATTTTACTAATATTTGTTATTATTTTACCGATATTTGTTAGTATTTTACTGATATTTATTATTTTACTGATATTTCTTCATTTTTTACTGATATTTGTTGTTGTTTTACTTATATTTGTTGTTGTTTTACTGATATTTGTTCTTATTTTACCAATATTTATTACTTCACTGATATTTGTTGGTGTTTCACTGATATTTGATATTGTTTTGCTGATATTTGTTGGTATTATAATGATATTTGTTGGTGTTTTACTGATATTCATTAGTGTTTCACTGATATTTGTTGTTTTATTTATATTTGTTGTTGTTTTATTGATATTTGTTGTTCTTTTACTGATATATGTTGGTGTTTCACTGATATTTGTTATTGTTTTATTGATATTTGTTTGTGTTTTACATATATTTGTTGTCTGTAAATTTTTGGACTACCTAATTTTTGTTGTATTTGGTTCAATGACAATAAAGAGAATGTGATTCTGATCTGGTCATGTGTGGTTACCACGGAAACCATAGACAAACCCAAATGTGACCCTTCTGGGGCCCACATGGAGATGATGGATTGGTTTTTAATCTAAAAATCAATCTCATCTAATATAAAAAATGAATTCAAAATTTTATTTTTCATGAGCAAACACTCAACAAAGAACAGAATATATTTGCACTGAACATAATTACTGTAAGCTAGGCGATACATTAGCTGTAGTGCTAGCGTTAGCTGCACTGCTAGCAGAATCCCTGACTAACGTTAATGTAGTATTTGTAGTATGTAGTATTTTAAGATGAAAGTGTTTCAGTGGAAAGTAAAGTCATCTGCACAGTGTGAATAATACTTTTCTCCCAGTTACCTGCTGCATCGTGTTTTTTGTTTTTTTACTCAAAAAATAAGCATCTTTCACCTGTGCTTTTTCATATTTTACTAACACTAACTACAATGACAAAAAGCCTAGAATGTATTGTAGAGTCATTCTACTGGAGATAGACGGTTAATGAATAATCAAATGATGATGGATTAATCTGCATTAATGTGTTACATTTGACAGAACTAATTATAGTAGAACAAAAGTTTATTTTAAACCGGTATTTCTGGGGTCAGTTAATCAGACAGAAGGAAAAGGGGTGGGGTGTTGTGTGTGTGTGTGTGTTGGGGGGGGGGGGGGGGGGGGGGGGGGTTGAGAACACTCACATCATAGAGTGCCTCCATTTTGACAGTGCTAATGCTAACTACTCAACCTTCAGTAACATTTGCCTGAGCATTGTTGTACAGTCAGATGCAATCAAAAATGTGATCCTGCCAAGGAAATAGCCTTATATCATGTCCCAAAAGAAACAACACAGAGAAACAAGTGGCTGTCTGTAATTAACAGGCAAAACGCTGATGACAGTGTTTGGTGACAGCTGATGACAGTGTTCCAACGCACCACATGTGGCTTTGCAGTCTTAATTTTGGATGAATTTTCTGTTATCAAAGAAGTGTGCACTAGCAAACATTAGCATTAGCTGATTCTGTCCAGTCAGTAGTAAAAGGAACCCTGGAACTGCTGTGAAAGCTGCAGCACACTGAGTGGACAAACTACTACTGAAATGTGGAAAATTACCTCATTAAGATTGTACCTAAAAAGTCCTAAAATATAGTGTATGCCCTGATAAAGGCCCTTGGCCGCAATGCCTAAGCAGATGTGATTTTAGCGTTTACACTGTTTCATTAAATACATTGTTGATATATATTTTTGAAAATCTTGGCGTGCCTCTGGCTTTTTTTTTTTCCTACCAAAATATATATTTTCAAAAGTACTTGATTGTTGAAATGGAAAACCTATTTAGCATAGATGTCTTTAAAGTGTATTGCTGTGATCAATTAGGGTAAACTAGGGCGACATTTGTAAAAACAAACAAATCTAAAGATGAACTAATAACTAATCTGAGAATAATTTACAACTAAATCAGGAATTTTCGCAGCTGACTACATGCGGGGAGAGGGAGGGTAGACCATCACTATGGTGGACACACCAGGAGGGGTCACGTGGGTGGGAATCCCCTATACTCATATCATGATACAATATGATACTGTTACCAGAGCAATTTCTGAAAATAATTATTTCCTTGAAGAATTCAGAATAAAATACCACATTAATGTTAAACATATGTTCGTCAGGGATTCTGTTACCACTAGGCTAATGCTAGCACTAGGGTAATGCTAGCGTGAGGCTAATGCATTACCTAAGTTTGACAAACAGGCCAGTGCAGATTTATTCACTTTTTGAGTTTGTTCATGAAAAATTAAACATAATTAATATAGATTAAAAATGACTATTTTATCATGATTAATCTAAATGAATCCAAAGTAATTTGAGTAATCTGACTAAAAACTTTAATCATTTGACAGTTCTAAATGTTATCAACACAAACATCCCATCACTGTCCCTAGATCCAAAATCCACTCCCAGCTTCTTTCTCGCTGCGCTGCAACACCGCTCGCCCGTGTCATCGTATCAGTATCAGATCATCTTCCCGGTTCTATTCGACAGATTGATGGCACTTTTACGGCTGGAATCTGATCCTCCTGCTTTTAAAGTTTGGCTTCTGGCGCTGCTTCTCAGGTGAACATCCACAGCTCCAGCGTTAATGTGAGAGTGGGGAGGTGAAAGTGAAAGTGAGACATCCGTTTGGAAGGAAATGTGTTCAGAGTAAACTGTGATTGGGATTGATCTGCTCCAGTGCACAGGTTATCCAGTCTGGAGGGATGATCTCTGTTAGTATCCAAACTCTGCTAGCATCTGAGCTCTTTTATCATCTAAACTCTGCTAGTATCTGAACTCTGCTAGCATCTGGCTCTGTTAGCATCTAAACTCTGCTAGCATCTGAGCTCTTTTAGCAGATAAACTCTGCTAGCATCTGAGCTCTGCTAGCATCTGGCTCTGTTAGCATCTACACTCTGCTAGCATCTGAGCTCTTTTAGCAGATAAACTCTGCTAGCATCTGAACTCTGCTAGCATTGGCCTCTAAAAGCATCTAAACTCTGCTAGCATCTGAGCTCTTTTATCATCTAAACTCTGCTAGCATCTGAACTCTGCTAGCATCTCAGCTCTGTTAGCATCTAAACTCTGCTAGCATCTGAGTTATTTTAGCATCTACACTGGTAGGATTTGAACTATGCTAGCATCTGAGCTTTGTTAGCATATAAACTCTGCTAGCATTGGAGCTCTTTTAGCATCTACACTCTGCTACCATCTGAGCTCTTTGTTATATTTATTGTTTTATCAATATACACAAAAAATCATTTGCATTTTTTTGTGCTTGCAGCAGCCACATGTTTTTGAAATGCAGAAAAGATTTTCTGCAAATATTTCATGATAACATTTCAGATTGTTTCAAATTTTAAGAATGATTTTTTTTGGCACCAGTGTGCTCATGTTAAGTCTTTAACCTCTGATTCATATATTAATCCTTTAACATACTTTACATTTGATTATTTTAAATTAGATTAGATTCAATCAGATTAGATTGGATTCAGATTACATTAAAATAGATCAGATTGGATTAGATTAGATCAGATTAGACCAGATTACATTAGATCCTATTAGATCAGATTAGATTAGACCATATTAGATTATTTTACATTATATTAGATCATATTAGATTTGATTAGATTACACTAGATTACATTGCATTAGATCAGTTTACATAAAATCATATTAGATTAGACCAGATGGAATTAGACCATATTAGATTAGATGAGTTTGTATTAGATTAGATAAAATTAGATTACATTAAACCATATTAGATTAGATCAGATTAGATTACATTAGACCATATTAGATTACATCAAATCAGATTATATTAAATGGTAAATGGACTGCGTTTATATAGCACTTTTCCACCTTCATGGTGCTCAAAGCGCTTTACATTAGCCTCACATTTACCCATTCACACACACACACCAGTAGGTTTCTATGATCTAAGGTCAGTGTCTTGCCCAAGGACACTTTGACATGTGGACAGCCAGAGCTGGGACGTGAACCGCCAACCTCCCGGTCATTGGGCGACCCACTCTACCAACTGAGCCACAGCCGCTTATTAGATTAGATTAGATAAAATAGCCCTCAGGAAACAGATCCAGGTCCACTTGTTTATTTCTTTCACATATATCAGTGTCACTGTTCACTCAGCAGAGCCAATAAAACCATCACACTCCATTATTGTGGTAAAGCTCGTTAGTAGCCGCTCCACTGTCGACTGAATGTGTTTATTTACGCACCCATGACTTTGGATTACTCAACATTTGACAAGAACAAATTCACAGTCGTGCCAATTTTCTTCTGAACCGTTGGGCGTGATAAAGACAAGAGGCTTTGATGGATTCTGTCAGGGGACTGATCATGTCAGGCCGATAACACAACGCTCGTTATAACACAGCGCTGCTTTGGAAGGCGTTGGATTAGATTAGTAAATTATTTTCCTCCTGGTTTTGCCTCCAGGATGCTACGACTCCACATGCAAATGAAAGGCAGTTTATGCTTCATAATTACAGTGACTTATGTGTTTTCTTACCACTGACTTTCAGGAGCACTGGCATCGTTACCGAAAACATAAGTGTCCTTTAACTCTGACAAATAACCTGCAGCCACATGAGGAAACAAGCAACGAATTTAATGGAAGAATCATCCAGTGTTGATGTATTATGACCAAACATCTATGAATCAGGCATTGAAATAGAGTGAATTAGCATGAGGACAGGTTCTACCCCCACCCCCCCTCCCGCACTTCTCCCCCCTCCGTCCGCCAGCCTGCACTCATTCATTATCATGATCTATTGCTGCTCTTTAAGCCCTGACTGGATATTTCAGACTCATGTGAGGTGTGGATCATTAGTGAAAGCTTTTACCATTAATAAGCAGACGATGTTTACACGAAAAAATACTGAGAGGCAATGGGGGGGGGGGGGGCTTCTGGAGAGGGCATTCATCTTCCTCCCTCGTAAATATCATCTACCCCCCACCCCAGTAAATATCAACCACATGCTTTTGAAGTGGACTGAGCTGGAGTGAACTGACTGAAAGGGATGTTTGAGGGAAGAAGGGCTGAAGGAAGATGTGAAAGAAGTACGTGATCAGCTGTTCAAAACACACAACAAAATGAAAAATGTCTCTCTCTCCCTCTCTCTCTCTCCTGTCCTTTTAGAAGTTGCCTTGCAGGGATGAGCCCTCAACATGTTGAATGCTATTGTGGCACCCTGGAAAATACCGTAGTTCATTTGTTCATAAAAGGGACACCCCCAACATTTTTATTTTTAATACTTTTCTGTCCATATTTTGTTTATTACTTCATCTGTGAAACTGTTTGGTTCCGGTTGCAATATCGCATCACGCCAGTAGTTGTCAGTAATGGCACTGTGATCAGAGACTTGACTTATTGACATGCGCAGAAGCAGCTCAAGCTCCGTTGTAGGCTGCGAGTTGTCAAGCAGAGCTATTGCTGAACGAGGTCCTGTTTTTATCTGTTTTCACAGGTGGGTTAAGTGCACAAGCAGTAAGTTAGAGACAATATAAGACTTTTATTTAAATGTGTACAATGTTAGATACACAGTCAGATCGCATTTTAAAGTGTTTTTTGTTGTTTAGCTTTGTAACGTTAGCGGCGCTAGCTTAAATGCTAACATCCTTGTGCTTCTTTTGTGTGGATGGCGCGCATGAGGGTTTTGAATGTTGTTCTGGTTCATATATATGTAGTAAAAATACAAATAGGAAGTGAGAGTGCTGGTCCAGAGGTACAAATGTGTTTTTTTCAAGTTGTGCAAGTAGTATATTTAGTACAAGTTTAAGTTAGTTTTTCATGTAAGGTGTTTTATTTTTGAAAAGTGACATAACAGAGAATGACATGTAGCAGATTGAACTATGTATTCACTAAAATACTGGACTGCATGGGATGAAGCGCAGAAGCAGCTCAAGCTCCGTTGTAGGCTGCGAGTTGTCAAGCAGAGCTATTGCTGAATGAGGTCCTGTTTTTATCTGTTTTCACAGAGAAATAAAAAAGTCTCCTGTTGCACACGAGTGTGTTGTCTTGACGTGTGTTACACTATTCAAAGGAATAATGTTAGTTATAGCATTGTTGTGTATTAGTGCATATTCTACCTGTATCCTCCTTCCCTGTCCTAGTGCCGCCGCCGCTGCTGCTGCTTCACTGCTGTCATTTGAAGGTTCTCTGTCTGGCCCTTCCACCACTCTCCCTGACTTGGTCAGAACAGGTTAGCTCTTAGCTTAGCTGTAAATCCACCGCAACAGCTGCACTTCTGCTTCCTCTCGTGCGGCTTCCGATGTCTCCAGAGGCACCCTCTGTGGGGGGAGACTCCACTGTCGGACGCTGGACCTGAGCGGCATGGCAGACTGAGGTTCTGTAGAATGGTCCATGTCTCCGGGTTTGCAGAGTCCAAATTTTTAACAATTTTTCTGAAGCTGATGATAGTCTGCCGGTCATATACTCTTCTTGCACCGTTGGGCTGAGCTTTTGACACTAAAAGTGCTGGTCTTAGTGGAGAAATTACCTTGAAAGTGGCTGTGTTACTAGGAGCAGCTGCAGCCAAACATGGTGCCGCCATCACCCTGTTTACTGTAATTTTTGAATATGTACTGTAACAAAGTTTAAATGAGCACACTCAGAAAATTAATTTAAATTTAAATTTAATTAAATTAATTTTGACCTTTACAGGTGATGATGCCCTTTTGAAAGCCATGCCAGGTCTCCCGTCTGTCAGTAATAGTAACTAAGTCTCCACTGGTTTTTCTATTTTAGTCCATTTGAGTTTTTTAGGTATTGACCCAGTGACCTCTGACCTCTTGGGTCAACAATACATCAAAATCTATACACACAAGATGCAGAATTGAAAGACCAGCATTTTGGTGCTCATTGAAAGTGTGTAAAATTAATAGGTCAAAAGTTATATCAAAAAGGTGATTGTGACCTTTATTGTGACCTTTGACCTAGAGTCTTCAAATTTGTCCAAGGTTGTGATGTTAATGCACAGTGAGTGCAAAAGAAAACTATATCTAAAACTGAGTATACAGGGATGAAAAGGAAAGTCCTGATTTGACCTCTCTCTGATCACTGTGAAAACACATTTTTAGTGACCTTGGCCTTTGACCTTTAACCAGAGTCCTTCCTCTCCACAGACACAAACACAAGTAAATGGTAAATGGACAAAGTAGAATAAAGTGTTAACAGTGAGTGTGTCTAACAGCACCAGAGTCTGGCGTCTGTGTGTGTGTGTGTGGGAGGAGGGGGTGCAGCATGTGTGTGTATATGTATGAGGGGGGAGCAGCATTAGCAGAACAATCACAACTCTCATTTTATACAGTCAGTTTATTTACTGAGAGACAATAAAAACAAACACACACACACACCATATGCTCACTGCTGCTGCTTTAATTGAAAGCGTGGGGTCAAAGGTCAGGACAAACAGATGCATCTTTTCCAAACATCATCATGACATAATAACAAATGGAATGTGTTAATAAACAGCAACATTAGCATGATCTGATGCTAACAGAGCACAAGTGTGTGTGTGTGCCAGGAGGGTTTCCATTACTGTAAGGGGACCAGTACTGATGTTTAGGGCAATCACTTCTGTCACTTCTGTCTGGTGAACCCTGTTTAAGCCTTAAAGACCCACAGAGCCACCAGTGATACAAACCATCCACTAATGGAAACTGTTTCACGTCTGTTCATCCACTCAACCTGTGAACTCATGTTGAGAATTGGTTAAAAATGTAATTCGTCATCTTTTCATGGTCATCAGATATGACCATATTTGGACATTCATAGGCTCTGGAGTTCCCAGAGTAACACTGTCAATTTCTACAACATTGATTCACTAGTAAAACCCATGGATCAATGACAGTGGATGGAAACACTTGGATTATGTTCAGTTAATGACCTTTGTTAACCTAGGGTGCTAGACTCCTAGCACCAGCAGATGTAATGTGCTACAGTAGTAGTCTAGTTATGCTCGATTCAACTTTTGAATCACCTTGAAGTACAGAGTCAGAGGGCGGGCATAACAAAGTGACACTGCAACAATTCAGAGACAAACAACTGGAAACAATCATAGAAGAAGAACAACTGGTGGTGATATTTCCTTTTATCAAACATGAGTGAAAATGTGAGATGTCAGCAATCTTTAAGTTCTTTTGTACAGAAATGACAACAGTCGTTAAGCTCCATAATCCACCATTTTGTTTAGTCAATTGAAACATTCTCCGGACTCCTCTGTAAACTTTCCAATGTCTAACTGCATCATCCTAAAGATTACGCTGATTGGTTGTAGTTCCATCCTATTGCAGACAGACAACTTTTTAGCCCCGCCTCCTAGACCAATACATGTAATGAATAACGATAGCATGGCTAGGTTAGACGTCTTTTTTTTAATTTCAGTGTCATTAACTTTGAATTTACTCTGAGGTTTCATGCACAATTACATGAACTGTGAATTAAATATAATAAAATATATGGGTGACAAAAAAAAGCTAAATCCAGAGTATAATATTATTTTTTTTAAATTGTGATAAATCAGTTAAGGAAGGTAGAAATCGAGAAAAATCCATTTAAGTACTGAGCACTGGGTTTTTCTAGGTTAAATAGAAGGGGATATCGGGTTTTAAACACAGACGCGCGCACACACACACACACACACACACACACACACACACACACATATATATATATATATAATTTTAAATAAAGCTTGTGTTTCTGAAAACACAGCTCACTTTTTAAATCGAGTTGTTCATGTCACAGACACTTAAAAACAGAAGGATGTGTTATTGAACTGACAGAAGAAGGAATGAGCTGCTCACTGCAAAAATCTAAATCTGTATTTAAGTGTATTTCTCTCATTTCCAATCCAAATATTACATGACTCTTAAATTAAAAACCACAGGACCAGGCCAGACACAGCAGGGGGCTGAAATGACAGTGATTAGACTTTCTTATTATATTCTGTGTGTAACTGATAAAGTGCAGTGAAGCCTTTGTTTCTGTGTTAATAAATGTGTGTGTGTGTGTGTGTGTGTGTGTGTGTGTGTGTGTGTGTGTGTTGGGGGGGCAGACCACAGGGGCTGAAACCCCCTCAGACAGACAGACAGACCGACAGAGTAATTCTAGAAACTTAGTTCTAGGAACTAAATAGTTCTTAGCAGTGTCGTTGCAAGAAAACTTGACAGATGTGAAGCCCTTTTCAGGATAACCTGTTACACGTACTTTTCGAAATTAAGTAGTACTGGTAGTTGTCATGGTAGTAGCATTAGCATTAGAAATAATAACCAGAATAAGAATAAGATGCCTTTAGGAGGTGAGCTAATATATCTGTGACTTAGCAGACACAGTATAGATCTTTGGACATAAGCTATTTATTATCAGTCACAACAACAGGTGAACATTTCATTAAGAAAATTACGTATTGCTGCTTGTTGAAATAAGACATAAATGACATTAAAATTGAACTTTACTTGTCAATAAATCTTTACACATATAGTTAATTACATTAATTCACCATATATCTTAGAAAAAAGCAACATTTCTCGCTTTCTTTGCCGCAAACTCTGTGATTAAATCTTATAATCCAACTTCCAGATAACCTAATATTCAACTGACTGAAAGGTGAAGCCACAGGGCCTGTCCTGCAACACTGGGGTGTGCAAATAGTTTTTAATAAGTTTTAGCTTTGAGAAGCTCCGTTCCCCTGATGTCACAGTTACTGGAATGGTAAGTAGGAGCCTGAGCAGTTTTCGTGTGTTCCTTCGATTCCTTGAAGGAAACATAGTGTTTTCAGGGTAGTATCTGTTCCCTTTGCTATTCTATCTGGGAGTACCTTCAACTCCTGGAAAAGGTCCAGTGCATATATGTCCTCAGATTCAGGTGTGTTCAGAGCATCGCCCAGTTTTGCACACTGTCTGTGCAGTTCTCCCTTGTTGATGTCACAAAACTGCAAGTGTAGACCTACATAACGACATCATTAAGCAAGATTTAAGGAATATTATTATTTACTTTTTCATCTAAAAACAATGTTCAAGTATACTGAAATGAAATGCAGTCATTTTATTTTACAGACATGGATGTCATAACTTATAAAGGGCCATATTAAATAATTAGCTAATCAAAATCTGCAATCTCATTGGTCAGGTGTGAGGCTCGTCCCTGTGCAAGGCCATGGGTGACCACCTACTACACCCACCCCTTATGACAGCCTTCTTCTAACTATATAGTTCGGAGGGAACCTTTGGGGTTTGCATTCCGACAGGTCAGTAGGAACCATGGGAGGAGTCAAGTGACGCTAACATCCATGACAGTGACATATTCTGTAAGCACTAAATTCAACAATCACACAAGGAAGTAGGAGACAGCGCTGCTATAAACTAGAATATAGAATGAGGAGGACACAGTGTTTATGTTCTGTATGGCAGGAATTCATATTTGTGGTCAAATACAGCATCTAGTGTCAAGAATGAAGGAGTTTACAGAGAGTTAGCAGATGAAGAATCCAGTGGCAGGTGATACGACGACGTATGTTAATGTCATAGTTTTAACCAACATCCTTATTAACCCAAACACAAAACCACGTTGTCGGTCCATTTATTTATATATTACTTTCTACTTTTTTTTTCTCCAACACACAGCTGACGGTACACAGACAGCTTTAAAGACAGCTGTACTGCAAGCTGCGGAACCAAACCCCTATGTCATATAATCCTAAATCCTAAATACTCCTAATAGACCCTGAAAGACCCTAAAAGACCCTGCCTGTGAGTAGGAATGACAAAAGTTGTAGGAACTACAAAAGGTTCCTACAGTGGGAAAGTGTCTAATATAGTTCTAAGAACTATTTATGTCCGAAAACTCAGTTCTTAGAACTACTCTGTGGGAAACCGCCTTATATTTCTTTTTCTCTGCCTCAACTGTCTCCTCTACCCCTCAGCAGAATGTGGAAGAGAGGGGCGGAGTCAGCTGTGGATCATTTGCATGAAAGCATGAGGCACCAAAACCAAGGGTTTTGAAAAGGGCTGTTTCTCCAGGTTGAAGAGGCTGCTGTATTTCTTCATCAATGTGATATTTTTACCAAAGCATATGACAGACAAGTCACTGAGACACCAGGGAACTGGGTTAAATTATGAAAAATGGACATGATATGTCCCCTTTAAAGTAATAAATATGAACACACACCTGATGTTTTTTTTCTTTTTCTTCCTTTTTCTCTTTTTTACTTTTCTTCTCTTGTTTTATCCCCATTTTGGTGACTTTCCCCATTTGTCTTTTTACCCCTTTTTTCCTCTTCCTTGTTTCTTCTTTTTCCTTCACCTGTCAGTAAATTATATCAGGGAAAAAAGAGCATACAGGACCATACTGATAAAAGAAAAAATGTGAAATATAGGTGAGTAGTCATAGAATGGGGGGCAATCAGTAGTCTAGTGTAGCCATTCCTCCCATGTACCAGAGGTAGGAGTGACAGTAGTGGTGGTGTTTAATTGGGTCCTGGTGATGTTTATTCAGGTCGGTAGCTGTGATATTTATTCGTGTTAATAGCGGTGTCGTTTATTCAGGTTGGTAGCCATGACATGTTTTTGTGGCGGTAGCGGTGGTTTTTATTTGTGTTGGTAGCAGTGACGTGTTTTTCTGTCAGTAGCGGTGACATGTTTTCGTGTCGGTAGCAGTGACATGTTTTTGTGTCAATAGCGGTGACCTGTTTTCGTGTCGGTAGCAGTGACCTGTTTTCGTGTCGGTAGCAGTGACGTGTTTTCGTGTCGGTAGCGGTGACGTGTTTTCGTGTCGGTAGCGGTGACGTGTTTTCGTGTCGGTAGCGGTGACGTGTTTTCGTGTCGGTAGCGGTGACGTGTTTTCGTGTCGGTAGCGGTGACGTGTTTTCGTGCCGGTAGTGGCGACGTGTGCTCTCAGCATCAGAGGAAACACTTTCACACATGACGGCATCTTTTCACTCAGTGGTTTTATTTTAACGGCACTAACCTACACCACAGGGACTGAATAATTTATCTGACACTTTACACACATTCAGTAAAAGCACGTCAGCAAATACTGGTGACTTTTAAAAACAGGCCAGCTTCACCGTCTGCTCATGAGTCACCCTGAAAGAAAGGATAGAAAATAAATAAATTTTATATATATATATATATATATATATATATATATGAACAAAATATATTCAATTCAATTCAATTTTATTTATAAAGCCCTAAATCACAACAAAGTCGTCTCACAGGGCTTTACAAAAACACAATCAACTACAGCTTTAAAGGATATTCTGAATTTGAAAAATACAGAATGAATACATGCACAGTTTACACCTAGAAACATGTATTTTTGTGTATTTTAATGGAATTTAATGTATTGCTGTACATTTGTTCATATAATTTTGTGCATTTTACTCTATTTGTAATTGAATGCATTGTAGTGTACTTGTTGATACATGTTTGTGTATTTAAGTGCATTTTACTCTATTTGTAGTGTATTCATGTGTATTTTAATATATTAATACGTAATTGTAGTATGTATGTTATATATTGAAGTATATTTGTTAGAACAACTTTGTGTATTTTACTCTACTTTTAGTGCATTTTAGTATAATTTAATGTATTGAAGTATATTTTATAGAATTATTTTGTACATATTTCATGCTGTTTACCCTATATTTAGTGTAATTTAATGTATTTTAGTATATTTTTCAGTATATTTTGATGGGGTTTTGGCGCCTTTTACTTTAATGTAGTTTAGTGTAGTGCAGTATATTTGTTTTGAAATTCAAATTTTATGAGCTATTTTTTAACATTATTATTATATCTGTCCAAACAAATGGAAAAACAAGTTTTAGTTTTTGGACCAGGCATTAAAATGAACAAACTAAACTACACAAAGGTGGTTTAAACATTATTTCCACATCTGTAGATGGTTTCAGTTTTATTGTGCCTTTGTGGGTGTTCCAACAAACACAGCTCTGTCATCCACTGTGGAAGCCGACCCTAGTTTGGGGAAATTAAATATTAGAACGAACCGTGAAGTCTCCAGAGGAAACATTAATTTCATTCAAAAACCAAACCTGATTATTAATCCTAATGGATGAGTAGAGGAATAAATGGAGTCATATTTGTTGTGTTGACCTTCAGGAAACAGCACACACACCAGAAACCAATCTATTTTCATTATTTATTGTTAAGATTAGTTTTACTAAATGACCATTTCTACTTATTATCTTTTTTAAAGAAACTGTCTTAACCCTCTATGGCAGTGGTCCCCATTTACTGGGCCATGGACCAGTACCGGTCCGATCCAATTGGTACCATTTCCACTTACCATTTCCACTGCCTAAAAAAGAATGAATTATTTCTCTTGTATACATTATCTGAGTCTGAACAAGCTTTTATTTAGAAAAATGAACATATTCTCTCGGTTACACCTCTGTCACTTGAATGCCAAAAATTTAACCTACATGTTAGCAAAATAAAGTAAAGTAAAAAACAGATGTCTTTGAAAAGTTTCTTTCGAAAAGGAAAAGGCCTACTGAAGAAATAAGAACCTTCAACTTCCAGGAAAAGGAAAGCTTTTAACAGACAATCCCATGAGTTGCATTTGAAATATGGATTTATCGTGACAGGTGATTGCCACAAACCAAGCCCGCTCTGTATAATTTGCAGCAACCGATATAAACAATCTACGTAACACGCCCCCCCCCCCCCCCCACACACACACACACACACACACACACACACCAGTCTGTGGTAAAATTGCCAAGCGTTGACTGGTCCGCGGTTATAAAACGGTTCGGGACCACTGCTCTATGGGACTAAGGAATTAAGGAAAAACATTTTTTTTAAATATATTCTCCATTTACCCCAATGTAAACTTTCAAAGTGATCCAGAATCCAGTATCTCTTCCGGATCTTCACCAAAATCTATCCCGATGGTTTCATGGAAATCCATCCAAAACTATTTGCTTATTTTTATTTTATATTTTTTTTGTCATTTATATATATATATATATATATATATATATATATATATATATATATATATATATATATATGTTTATATTTGTGTATATGTTTTGGACATTTTAGCAGATTTAGTTTTTTTTTTTCTGTATTTTAGAAGACATCAATGGTCACTAACCAAAGCACTATACCCCATCATGCATTGCACGAATCGAAAAATGGCTGAAGGATGGAGAGATTTATGATTAAAAGAAACATGGACAGATTCAGATTGGACTGCATAATGGCAGAGCTACAGCTGTTCAGTTACAGTCAAAGTCTGTTGGATGACAGGCGCAAGACAAGAGTTACTTCACATTTAATAACAGTAAAACAGTCATGAGCCAAGTTTATTCTTTTTTTAAATTATTTTATTGCACAGACAGTTAAAAAAAAAGCCTTTTAATTTTGTGAGAGATGACACTATTATATTTTATTTGTTTCACAGTGATGAATTAAACAGCGTACTAGTGAGTCGGGAGTGAGTGGGTGATTTCGGACACAGCCCTAGTTTACGACAAAGACGTTCAGAACAGATATATTCACTTCTTTCTGGATTCTGTTTGCTCTTGAAAAATGAAACACAATTAATACATGTTAAAAATAAATATTTAATCATGATAAATGTAAATTAATCCAAATTAACCGTGTGATTAAGCTGATTAAAATTGTCATAATTTGACAGTCATCGTTTAATGTGAATCATGTTTCTTCATACGACTCTGTCCCATGTGTTTTCTTTGACCCGTGTCTCTGTCTTTTCTGGATGTAGAATTGAATTTTTTTCCTTTTTTGATGAGTAGATGGGTCGGCAGTTATGACAGATCATCCTACGCCTACGACTTCCACACTCGCAATTCTTTTAATTGGATGGTTAATGGCTGCGACCACTGTGGCTAATTGGATTGTGTGTGTTAATGTGCATGAAAAATCTAAACTTAGATCTTTTATTGGCTGATGTGTCCTGATCTGCCAGCTATCCCATTGCACATCAATGTCCAAACATGTTTTCCCACTGACTATGGATTTGTTCTATAATGAAGGTTAACTTTCCCTTAGATCAGATCAGTCTTTAACCAAACATCTACTGGTGACCAAAAAATCTAGCAATATTAATAACTTATTAGCAATGAATCCTATCAATACATGTCAGATATGACCATATTTGGACGTTCAGAGGCTCCCCAGTTACCATGGAAACACTGTCATCTTCTATAACTTTGATTCACCAGGAAGACCGAAGGAGATGGATCAATGACAGTGGATGGAAATGAAAAGAAAACAAAAACATACAAAATGAGAAATAATTTGGAAAAAATGATCAAACAACGATAATATAAAGTAAAATAAACTGAAACAAAACTAAACAAAATACATGAAAGAATAGTGACATTTTATATGTATTATTAATATTAATTACATTTATTAATATTTTTTCAATTGCAAAAAAGAAGGAAAACTAATTAAATAGCCAATAAAATTAACCAGGTTAGGCAATGTAATCAATAAAATCAACCAAAAGAGTCAATTTAATCAATAAAATTAACTAGAACCAGAACCAGACCCAGTACCTGGGTACCAGGTACCTGGTACAAGACTCATTTGGCTCCATTCACTATAGAATTAGAAAACAGAAACTTTTCAGATTTTTTTTTCTGGTTAAATAAGTTTTAGTTTTTACATTTGTACTTTATTCAACAGTGATACTTTTGTACTTTTACCTCAGTGAAGCAGTTGAATCAGTACTTTTACCAGAGTATTCGTTTCATGGTAGTAGCTGTACTTGTACCACCTCTGCATGTGAGTGAAAACTTACATTGTGGCTGTTTCCTCCTTCACCAGCATGTGAAACAGACTATAGGCATAAAATGAGAGGAAGGTGTTTTCCTGCTCTTTCTCTTTTTTATTCTCTTTTTCCTCTGTGTACAACTGGGATGAGAAAGGAAATGAGTGTAAAGACGGAAGATTAAGCAAAAGTCTCCCACGCCTGGAAACCAGTCCAATATGACGCTAAATGTGTCCTGAAACAAAAACATTCACAAGATAAGAATGTTCATACTGTAAAAATATAAATATAAATAATAATAATAATAATAATAATTATAATAAATGTCAATTCATAATTTCTTTGAAGAAAACAAATATTTTGTGATCTCATACATTTCCTTACACATCCTATATAGTGTATCCCACTCACCAGTGGGTGAAGGCGTGGGAACACTCACAGTGTTAGACACAACTGGCCACACCCACACAAATAGCCACACCCACATACATGTCCCAGGGAAGACAGAGCTTGAGTGTCCCAGTGAAAGCACTCCTTCTGCTGCCCTGATGCTGGCGCTGGCTCTGACACTGGTCCTAAATGCTAGCCCTAGCCCTAGCTCTGGCACTGGTCCTAAATGTTAGCCCTGACGCTGGCCCTGACAGTGGTCCTAAACACGGGCACTAGCTCTGGCCCTAACAGTGTCCCTGGTTCTGACACTGGTCCTAACGCTGACCCTAGCCCTAGTCCTAAATGCTAACCCTTGCAGTGGTCCTAAATGCTAGCCCTAACGCTGGCCCTCGACCTGGTCCTAAATACTAGCCCAAGCCCTAGCTCTGGCACTGCTCCTAACCACTGGCACTAGCTTTGGACCTGGCCCTATTGATGCCCCTGGCCCTAATGGTGTCCCTGGTCCTAACACTGGCCCTAATGGTGTCCCTGGCCCTAACACTGGCCCTGGCTCTGGCCTGGGCTTTTGTCAGACCTGTCTGCAGCTCCATTCACACAGTCTGAAGCTCTTTCATCTGCCTGGACCCATCACTCTGAGCTGGGAAACAGGAGCTAAGGGACCCTCAGCTCCCACTAGCCGGTCCTCAGGTCCCGCCCACTTGGCCCTCTCAAAGGACTCTTTCAGTATTGTGTGGAGGCCCAGCTCCAGGTCAATAGGAGCCCAGGGATGGAAAGCTGCAGTCTGAGTGGGAACAAACCCAGTGTTTAGTGAGCACTCCAAAGTAGCTTTAGACAGACTTCAGTATTTAGTTTGAGTGTCACAGAACTAATACGACTGTGATGACAGAGACACACGGTTTAACTATTCTGAGCTGATTTAGCTTCAAACACCTGAAAAATACCTGTTTAAATTAAAACTGCAGCTGTTCTTCAACTGTTTGGAGTAGAGATAAAAGAATGAGCTCTTTGTAAAGGAAACACCCTGTAGTTTGGACTAAAATACTCACTTTTACTGTTTATTTAACAGGTAAAAAGCTGTAGTCTTACCAACATTACTAAAAAGGGATGTTTCTGACTTCATGGGAACCTTCCTCTTATGTTCCAATCTACACTGACTCATTTGAACTTTTAAATCCATTAATGAATCACACACAATCTGTGTTTTGCTTCAAGGCTGTTTGAATTTGTCAGAAATATCTGTTTCAACAAAATAATACAAACAACAAAACGTTTTTTCACTAAAACATGAAATGCTCTAGTTGAAATTCTGATCTTTGTGTTGTTAGGATCATATTGGACAGAGTTATAAAAATAAGATTAAAGCTAAAATTTAAATCCACACTCTCTCTTCAGCCAACACACTGACACACACACACACACACACACACACACACAGATCCAATACAAATCATCTGAGCTTTAGTGGATCCTCATTTAGCCTTTTTTTCTACTTTACACACAGGTAGACATGTCCACAGCCATGTCCACAGAAGGGCATATGTCCACACCTGTGAGGTCAGTTCAGTTTAGAGGTGGTGACTAATGCACATCCAGGGACAAACTGACAAAAAAAAAAAGACCCACAGACTCACATCAAAAACATTAAATCAGTATTTTCATGGATAAGGAAGTTTAACAAAGAAACCAAGTGATGAGAAACAGAATGGATGGTAGAGAATAGTTTTTAGTTTATTTGACAGCTGATTTAAGACATGGGTCAAAACTGACCCATGGCGTGGCGGGTTACTACTACTACTACTACTACTACTACTGCTCAAGTTGAAAATATTGAACTTTTCAGGTGAATGCGTGTGATGTCATGCCACAAAAACCAATCAGCGTTGAGACACTGCCAACATGAGTAACAGAATGACACAATGTGAAATGTCAGCAATTAAGAGTCAGCTAGTATTATGGTAATGAGCTGTGACGCAGTTCGGCGAAAACCAATTGGAATGTTCATATTGTCAAATGTCCCAGGTCGATTAGCCAAAGTCATTATTTGATTAGCTAAATCAAACATACCAATGTCACATCAATTCATGGTAAAACTTATTTAGCGACCTCGAGTACTAGGTAGCTTAGGTTGCTTTTGGTGTACACACACAGTTATGGTTTAACAGTGTTTAGTCAATCCACTCATTATAACCAAAATGAACACGTTATTGATCTTCAGTGTCTAAGTATAATAAAAATAAATGGTTTTGCAAACACCATGAAAATTGAATGAACAAATTAGAATGAACATTTGATGAAAGACTGAACTGTTGCTAGTCAGTTAGCACCCTAATATGGAGTAGGCCCATATGTATTTACATTGATTAGAGCATGTTGGTAGGATAACAACTTGAATCATGAATGTATTCACTACATTTCATTTGACCAAGGTGTATTCATTTCAAGAAAAGCAAATGTGTTTCTCAGTACAATGAAAGTCTATTGACATTCTTCAGAATAGCAAATTTGACCATGGCAATGAGTTTTTAAGGTCACAATCACAAATTATGCCTATCTAATTGTAAGAAGTACATTCCTCTCAAAACCTCCATGAGAGATGATATATGACACATGTATAAACAGTCTAAACATAAAAAGACAGATTTTTGTCTCCGTGATGTTTAAAGTCTAGGGACCCTCTGACTCAATGACAAACTCCCCCAACTCTAAATTGCAAGCGGGTCTATATGGCTGGTGCAGGACCGGTATTGTGTGTGTGTATATATATATATATATATATATATATATATATATATATATATATATATATATATATATATATATATATATATATATAATATACACTCTCACCACGAGTCAAGGACATGAACAAGTACACAAAGACTCACGTCATGTGTACCCCAAGGGATAGCGAGGTAAAGAGTTGGAGTTTATAAAATATTTAGAAAAGAAAGCAGATAGGTCATATAAATGTAAAATTGTTGTTGAGTGCAAAGAAGAATGTGGTGATACAGTCGCAGTAAGTAAAGATTTGTATTTGAATCTACAAACACAAGTCACAAGAAAGCAGGAGGAGGTGGTCTGCAAACATCGAGCAAATGCTAATAAATTAAATAGTTCATGATAGGTAGGCTATGCTAAAACAATCCTCTACACTGCATGGCCATTTGGATTTATTCAGGGTGAGAGAGAAGAGGTGGAAAAAACAAAGTGAAGGAATTACAACTTTCTTTGCTACTACAGTCGTCACAGGTGTAAGAAAGAAACAGCTGGATAAAGCCTTCTTTAAAATGATCTGGATCATAAACCGCTGACTGAAGGAGAAAGAGAAGGGATATAATACTTTGCCAGTGAGGCTCAGCCAGGCTACACACCACCATGCTACAACACTGTATGGGACACACTCATGCCTCATGCCCTGAAAGAGATGGAAGATTGTCTGTGAGACCTATTGAAAAAAGGTGATGGGTTTGTTGTGTCAGCAGACATTTGGACAAACAGAAGAGGACACAGCTTTCTTTAAGCTGTGGCTACCTGCATTGATGGGGCATTCCAGGGTCACACATCTTCATTTGGGCTGTGACCATATAAAGGGGCTCCACATCACAGATTGCATTTACAGCATGTATGAGAGTCAGTGATGTGTGGGCTGACCTGAAGTGAGCAGACGCCTGCGGTCACCCATGGTCATCCGCAGTATTAAAAAAATAAAATAAAATTTTAATATTTGTAATGATATTGTTATGACTCCAGTCTTCAGTGTCATGTCTTTGTCTAGTTTTTGTGCATCTTCCTGTTTTTCTGTCTTTGTTAGTGTTTGAGGGTTTTATTTTGTCATGTGGATTCATGTCACCTTGTCTTGCTTTTCTTTCTGTCACAGGTGTGTCTCTTACTCATTAATTTTCTCTGATTTGTCACACCTGCTTTCCCCTCTTCATAAGATGTTTGTCTTCTTTCCCTCAGTGCGAGTTTGTCTGTCCAGGTTGTGTTAAATGAGCACTTTGTACCTCGTCTCTGTCTGCCTGGTTTTGGAAGTGTGTTGGTTATCTGGATTCTGGTTTTTGTCTACTCCCTGTCGGTCTATGTCTGTTATGTAGATAGATTGTAGAAGTTGCCTGATATTTTGCCTGTCCCTGACCACCAGTTCATCTGATCCCTGCCAGTACCTCAACCAACCTCGGACACTTGACCTGACTTCTTTCTGCACACTGGTAGCATCTTTTGGATTCCCTTTTTGCTCATGTTTGGACTGTCTGTGTTTGACTCCTGCCTGTTTGACATTTGACCCTTTGACCTATCTCCCAATTGCTGAGTTCCCTGGTGATTCATTTCCCTTGACAAACGGTGGATCTGGAGATAGCTCACAACTTACTGAGATTATATTTATTAATAAATATTGTGAAACTGAATCTGAGTCTGTGAGTGCTACATGTGGGTCCACCAGTTTTGTGACTTTGTGTCAGTACAAACTCGCCGTGATTATGGACCTAGAAGCTTCAGCTAGATTTCGACAGGCTATGAAAAGTCAGGAGCAGTTATTAGGAAACCATGAACATCAATTAGATCTACTAACTAAGACTGTATCACATCTTTCATTCTTAGTTTCATCTCTTCAGCTCTGGTTACCACTGATTATAAATATACATAAATATAAACTCACCACTGTTCATATATATATATATATATATATATATATATATATATATATATATATATATATATATATATATATATATATGGTTGGCTATCCCTATTGTCACTGGGATGTTAGGTGTCAATAAAAAGCTAACAGGTTTGTCTATCCATCAAAAGTGGCAAAAAAAAAAAAAACTAATTACGGAGAGTATCTTCGTAGAGAATGTAAAAAATCCCCACCATAGATGTGAGGTTGCCCTTCAAATCTTGTTTATTTATTTCCTTCATTTAAAGACCTTGTACAGAGAACATTAAGCTCACAGAGACATAAATGTACTGTACCAGATTATTGTGTATGTGGTATTACTGTTGCACTTCAGAATGGTTTATATAATTGAAAGTTTAGTTTGTGTGGGATCTGTATATATAGGTGTTATTAAAATAATGTTATGTACGTATGTCCCAGGACCAGGATGTCCAGCTGGTTAAGAGTTAAATCCTCAGTCATGGTCCCAAACAGAGGTTCAGCTTCAGTAGGTCCACACTAAAAGTTCATGTCATCTTTTAGTTTTTATTGATATTACAAAACATATTCAGCATTTCCACAAAATGCCACAAAATGTCCGAGTTAAATTAAATCCAGTGACACATGCTGTGACATTTTCAGAAACACAATTAAAGTGACCTGTGAAGGACTGATATTTTACACAAACATCCACACACAAACGTGGAATTACCGACAGATATCTAATTTAAGAGACATAGGAATATATACTGTATAAGAAGCCAATCAAATCTGATTTAAGAGATGTATGAATATAAGAAATTATACATACATACACACACACACATATATATATATATATATATATATATATATATATATATATATATATATATATATATATATATATATATATATATATATATATGTGTCATCTGTCTATTTTCTTCATGTTCTCAGTTTATTTTCTTCATGGTCTCCTCCATCTGCTGTGAATGTCAGCTCAGCATCACCTCTGCTCCTGTCTGGGCTCAGACCTCTGTGTGTCAACTTCAGCTGCTGATTGGACATATCATGTGACTGATGTTCCCATGGCGATGGGCTGCTGGCACAAGGACACGTTCAGGTGATCCAAGGCTGATTGGCGCCTGGAAAACTAGAGGACGTCCCGACCTCTGAGACTGTAATTATCAGCAGACTGTGTAAGCACACCATCTGCACATGTGCAGAACACCACTGTTCACCCCCAACAGTTCACCATCACCATTCAATTCAATTACATTTTATTTATAAAGCCCCAAATCACAACAAAGTCATCTCACAAGGCTTTACAGAAACAAAATCGTCTACAGAAATAGATAGAAGAAATCTTGAGGAGAACCACACTGAAGGAGAGATGCACTCCCATGGACGGACAGGCTATAGATGAACATCCATATTTATAAATGAAGGAGGGGGGGGGTCCAGACACCAAACAGGTGAGGGAGGAGGACACAGGTCAGCACAGGTGTGCTACAGCAGATCCTTTCATCCATGGCTGCCCACGCGGACACTACCAAGAGAGCCACCACTCTCCTTGGGGGGGGGGGGCTTGGTATGTAAGCTAGGTTAGAAAAATGACAAAAACAGACACAAGATGGAGAGGGAGAAAAATAAACATTTGCATATGCATTAATATCTGGGTGGTCTTTGAAACCCTGGGCAGAGGGCATTCCTTTGAACTTGTATTAATGTACTTTCCAACATGTGTAAAGTTTAATGTAGACCTGCATTACAGACTGCACAGCACATACATTTATAGAATAGAATAGAAACAAACAGAAACCAAATGTGATTATGATTTATTGAACAGTGCGATGGCTTGTAGGAGGAAGGACTTCCTGAATGCAGTTGTCCGGCAGAGGAGCTTTAGCAGTCTGTTTGAGAAAGTTCTCTGCTGTCTGTGCAGTGTGTGGTGGAGAGGGTGTCCCATGTTGTCCATGATTGTCTTTAGTTGTAGCATCCTTCTCTCCACCACAGTCTGAAACTTGTCCAACCTCAGACCAATAACAGAACCAACTTTCCTGAGGATATTGACCACAGACTGGTGGAACATCTGGACCACAGACTGGTGGAACATCTGGACTACAGACTGGTGGAACATCTGGACTACAGACTGGTGGAACATCTGGACTACAGACTGATGGAACATCTGGACTGCAGAGTGGTGGAACATCTGGACCACAGACTGGTGGAACATCTGTACTACAGAGTGGTGGAACATCTGGACCACAGACTGGTGGAACATCTGGACTACAGACTGGTGGAACATCTGGATCACAGACTGGTGGAACATCTGGATCACAGACTGGTGGAACATCTGGATCACAGACTGGTGGAACATCTGGACTACAGCGTGATGGAACATCTGGACCCCAGACTGGTGGAACATCTGGATCACAGACTGGTGGAACATCTGGACTACAGACTGATGGAACATCTGGACTACAGACTGATGGAACATCTGGACTACAGAGTGGTGGAACATCTGGACCACAGACTGGTGGAACATCTGGACAACAGACTGGTGGAACATCTGTACTACAGAGTGGTGGAACATCTGGACCACAGACTGGTGGAACATCTGGACTACAGACTGGTGGAACATCTGGACTACAGACTGATGGAACATCTGGACTACAGACTGATGGAACATCTTCACTACAGAGTGGTGGAACATCTGGACCACAGACTGGTGGAACATCTGTACTACAGAGTGGTGAAACATCTGGACCACAGACTGGTGGAACATCTGGACTACAGAGTGGTGGAACATCTGGACCACAGACTGGTGGAACATCTGGATCACAGACTGGTGGAACATCTGTACTACAGAGTGGTGGAACATCTGGACCACAGACTGGTGGGACATCTGGACTACAGAGTGGTGGAACATCTGGACTACAGACTGGTGGAACATCTGGACTACAGAGTGGTGGAACATCTGGACCCCAGACTGGTGGAACATCTGGATCACAGACTGGTGGAACATCTGGATCACAAACTGGTGGAACTTCCACAACACAGACTGGTGGAACATCTGGACCACAGACTGGTGGAACATCTGGATCACAGACTGGTGGAACTTCCAGAATACAGACTGGTGGAACATCTGGACCACAAATTGGTGGTTCATCAACATCTAGGATCTTGACAAATAAATCAAGCAATAGTCTTCGTAATACTCACAGCCCTTAGGGATCCAAAATATCCTGTGGTATTGATTGTTGGCTGGCCTACAGTAGCGTCTGCATTAGCATCAATAACATTCTTCTCCTCCACTTCAAAATCAGGGTGATGGCGGACAAGGTGGCTAGACATGTCCATAATGTGTACTTCAATTTCACAAGACAGTACTTGCAGATTATGAACTCTGAGTTGTTCCATTGTGTGTAAAGTAAAAGCTGAAGCGCACCCACACCTTAGACTTGAAAATGGACGGTGTATCTTTCCCTTTTTTCTGCACTCATTACTTCTTTGCTTTGTGCTGTTTTCTTCCCTTTCTTCGGCTGCTTCTCTCTACCACCATCACGCCCCACCCCCACTCTCTCTCCCACACCCGCTAACATGTTCAGCATCATCATGTGGGGGCTTGAAGTAGTGACTCTGAAAAGAATGTCTCAGTATGTTTGTTTATATACTCAACAACAAAAGAAATGCAAGTATGTTTTCCTATAGCTTTATACCCTGCACACTCTCTGTTTGACCTGATGCCTTCGGGAAAACAGTACAGATTCATCAAGTCCCGCACCAGTAGACTGAGCAACAGCTGTTTCCCCTGGATAATCCACAGATCCAACACTCACAGACTCATACATACACTCACACGTGGTGGGTCATGACACAATCTGCCCATCACTACACACTGTACTTTTGAATTTAAATTTAATATAACTGGTACTTTTAACCTTTTAACTCCACTTAATTTATTGTGTTTTTATCTTTATTTTTTGTGTTTTTTTATCTTGACCTTCACCTTTATTGTGGTACAGAGTGGCCCAACTGTTAATTGCACTTTCGTTGCAACTTGTGCGCAATGACAATAAAGTCTATTCTAATTCAAATTCTATACGAGAGTGTGTTTTAAGAAAACTGTACATATGGGTACATAAAGGTATGAGTTTCACAGGCTAAATTTCTGACAATTTTCAAAGTAAATGCAAGAGTTCTGGATAGTGTAAACGCCAGTATCTGGTATGAATCACAGCCTGAAGTCTGCCACGCATTGATTGGACCAGAGTCGGGATGTTTTGTTGAGGAATCTCCTGCCATTCTTCCCTCACAACATTTTGCAATGTCACCAATGTGTCTGGCATCGGGATCCGGGCGTGAATTTGGTGATCCAGAATGTCCCACTGATGCTCTGTAGGAGCCAAAATGCATTCCTCTTGGAAAGTGGAGGAATTTTGACTCTAACAATTTGCTTTTATAGCCCCCAAACAAACAAAGGGATTTACCACTCCTGTTTTTACCTGCCACTCCCAAATCATGGTGAACATGCCCACACTGGTGATACTTTGAACATGTGCTTGAATCACTCCTGTGTCATGTTTACCTGTAAATAAGCGCCTCAGTGAGCACAACTCAATTATACTTTCTTTTGTCTCTGATGAGAACTCAAGGGGACAGTTCAATTTTCCCCAAAGCCATAACAAAAAACTTGCATTTCTTTTGTTCAGTATATATCCATATTTGACATCACTCTATTGATAATATATGTGAAGACGACATATTGAGACACGTCATAGTATCGATATTCTGTTACACCCCTAGTAATAACAGTGCATTTTGTAATAAACATCCAAAATGTAATAACTTTTTCATTTCATTTTGTAATAAGCTGTCCCAATGCATTTTGTAATACATATTGGTGCATTGTGTAATGACTTATTACATTTTGGGAACATTATTATAAAATACACTGGCATCTTTCTTATTTTCTCAAAATGTAATAACTTATTACATAATACATTGGAGCAGTTAATTGCAAAATGTGGCAATTTATTACGAAGTGTGGCTATATTAAAAAATAAAAAAAAACCTAGTTTAGACATTTATTACAAAATGTGGCTCATCACACCTAAAGAGGTATAAAACACTTGACGAAGGTTGTCATAATTCATACTTTTTTCTCTTTTGCTTTTTTAAATGTATTTAATTATTAATTTTGTCATTTATCCCTTGCTCATTTGTCAATGTGTTCTCTAACTCTGACGATTTCCCCTGTTCTGCTCTTCCTTCAGTGTTTTTTTCATCTGGGATGGAGTAAAGGCTAATTCCTGCTCCTTTTCCACTTTACTGTAATGCGATCGGCCCAGAGGAGCTGCTACCTAACAGGAAGTCTGTGTGTTCCAGTCTGGGCCCAATTGGATTATTGTGTGCTTAAAGGCGCTGCCTGCCAGTGCTAGTTTTCTACCAAAGACAAAAGCCTTTATTTAGATGAGTTGTGTTTACTGTTGGTGCTGACGCTGCTTTTATGACAGAATGACTAATGAGTGTTTATGTTAGTGAATGAACGACAGAAACATGATCAAAAACAGCAGAATTTCAAAAAGAGACAACAAATAATGGACATCTCCCGCTCAAAAAGTCAAACTATGGGTTTGTCCTTTTAAGGTCACTCAAGTCATGATGCCATTTTGGAGCCTACATATAGTTTCCTATCTGTCAACAATACTAACTGAGCCCTTTGTCTGTCTGTCTGTCTGTCTGTCTGTCTGTCTATATATCTATCTAACTCTAAACAGACAGATAGATAGATAGATAGATAGATAGATAGATAGATAGATAGATAGATAGATAGATAGATAGATAGATAGATAGATAGATAGATAGATAGATAGATAGATAGATAGATAGATAGATAGATAGATAGATAGATAGATAGATAGATAGATAGATAGATAGATAGATAGATAGATAGATAGATACTTTAGGAAATTCAAGAATCCAGCAGCAGTACACGCACTAATACACAAAGCATAATAAAAACTGTTCATACAGTTACAGTACTACAAGATAAAAGAAATACCTTCATAACAACAAGACCATAGAAAAAGAATAAAATGACTAAATGACAAAAAAATGTCAAATTCAAATAAATTGACACACTACTAAAACTTAAACAAATTATTTAAAATACAATAAGATAGGGGGGGGGGGGTGCAGCAGTGGTTTGCACTAGTGCCTCACAGCAAGAAGGACCCTGGTTCAAATCCCACTCCAGACCTTTCTGATAGGTTAATTGGTTAATCTAAATTGCCCATAGGTGTGAATGTGAGAGTGATTGTTTGACGATATATGTTCAGCCCTGAGATGAACTGAAGACTCATTCAGATGATGAGATGAGACAATAAGATAAGATAAGATAAGATAAATTAATTAAATAAAACAAACTAGAAAAGCACTCTGAGAGCGTAAAGGCAGACCTTCCCCCTCCGAATGAAGAGAACTCTGCCAAGGAGGCTATGTTTTTGCTGGAGATTGTTTGTCTGTCTGTCTGTTAGCAAGATAACTCAAAAAGTTATGGACAGATCTTGATGACATTTTCCAGGGGACAAAAGACCTTTCAAGGTCTCTCACAGTCAGAGGTCATGATGCCATTTTGAAGCCCATGGCACATTTCCCATCTGTCAATAACACTGGGGAACAAAATGTTCTGTTGAGTTAAGAATTTTCACCTGATTCAACCTAAAATTGTCTGATTCCTAAAGTGTTTTTGTCAGTGTTTTTTTCCGAGCACATCCAGTTTTTCTCCAGTGTACCTTCCAGATAAACACAGTTCCACTGATTAACTGTAGTCAGACTTTACACATGATTATAGTGGGACTCATCTACAGCTATTAGGAAACTGTTGTGTACAGTTACCATGGAAACCGTGTGTTCAGAGATGTGTGCAGTTCCAATAGGTGAGTTGACATATCCTTTGTACAATGTTAAATAATCATGTCAGTCATGGCTCTTTCTTTCATTGTTTCTCAATATTATAAAATTCTTATAAAACAAGCACATACCTATTAAGTGCAGTATTTTTAGTATCTTTGAGGAAAACAGGGATAGTTAAAAAACTTGAGGTGATAGAGATCAGTTTTGGATTCTGCACCCAAACATTAGTTAAAAACAGCTGTCAGAACAAACTAACTAAAACTCAAGTGATATAGTAACGAAGTCTCCATCTCCACTGGTTACCTCATCTGGACAAAATCGCGATGAGCAATTGCCATCGCGCTTCATCCATCATCGTCCTTCGTCGTTGTTTTCCACAATTCACTAAAATCTCTTCTCCTCCCTTAATTCTAAATGGATTTCAATTCTGATTGATTCATTACATAGATCTAAGCATTAGGCACAAAACTTATAATTTTGTTTGTCAAAATTTTTAATTCAAAACAATTTGTTTACAACTTTATTTTTTCAATCAGGCACTAAAACTCCTCCCTCAATTCTCAATGGATTTCAAGTCTGATTTTATCATCTATTGAATGCCTCCCTTTTGTTGATAGCAAGACGTCACAGCTGTGAGGTCTGGATGACCACAGGGACATTGGCACTCTCTTTTTTCTGTTATTGTCCATTTTAGTTTTTTAGGTATTAATTCCAGGTATCTGATGTCAGTGCACATCAACAGTGAGAGCAAAATGAAGCTATATTGCAAAACAAAGCATACAGGAATGAAAAAGAAATTGATGATTTGCTCTCTGACAAAGTCAAGGAACAGTAGAGTTTTACAATATTTATTAATAATAACAGAATTATACAAAATAATTAATAAATAAAGCTCTCTCCAATATTTCATTGCTTGTCTTGGTTTTAGGTTCTCTGCTGAGACCAGCAACTACACGACAGGAAGCATAAACAGTGGTCAGCAACACACGGTCAGTACACATACGGTCCAAAAACAGTAATTGTAGAATGTTCATTATGTCTTACTGTTAAATTAAGTTAGTCTTTCATTTATCTCAGACATGTGTGTAGGTATTTCTCAACTGACATGTTTTGGCGTGTTATTTCTGCCTTCTTCATGTTTCAAAAGCACGTCATTGCAATATCCTGTTGACCCTCTGACAAAGGTGGAAGTTACACGCCAAAACATGTCAGGTAAGAAATACCTACACACATGTCTGAGATAAATGAAACACTAATTTAATGGTCCAAAAACCAGGTACAGGGAGGATCCAGAAGATGTTACCACAAAATAAAAGAGGGTCAAGCCAGGAACCCGAGATCTACATTCACCAAAATGTATTGGAATCTATTCTGAAACAGCTCTGAAACTTTACTTGAAAATTTTATGGAAATTAATCCAATAGTTTTTGTGTAAAGGTGGTGACAAACTGTTTTCAAGGGGGCAGGAGCAGTTCAGGAAGTGGATGGACAAAACTGGCACATATTCTCCAAAATACAGTGGATGTTTGTGACAGATGTGGAGGCTCACCCTGTCGTCTTCTGCACTATTCACACGAGAAAAGTGTTATCTGTGGACCACTAGTAATTCACAATTACCCCCGTGCCTCTGTGTTATTGTGTGGTACATTCGGACTGGATAAAGAAAAGCCTGTAATTCATGGAAATTACAGACATTATGACCAGATATGTCAGAAATTCACAACATCCTGTTTCATCTCAGTACATTAACAAGGTAGTATGAAAACAAAGTATGCATAATAATAGCACTGTATCTGAAAAGGGGGAAAATGTCAGTGATAGGGATGCAGTCTGTAAACTTGCTTCATGCCTTCAAAATAAGAACAGAGTCATTGCAGATGAAAACAGATTACAATGGAAGTGAATCGGCATAGGCTTTCCTCTGGCAAACGGCCAATTGAATCTACAGAGACAACTTCACATAGTTATAAATATTACTGTGTACATACGGGTTGGCGTCACCATATCTTCCTTAGCACATGCTGCCACACAAGCCACCCAGCTGAAGATTCTTTGTGCCTTCTTTATGTAATTCTTTTTGGAGTTGTTTTTGTTCATCTGGTAGAAAGTACAGGGGACATGCCTACCACTTGCCCCCGAAATGCTGCTAATCATAAATTTAGCTGCTTCCTCCATTATTGACTCCAGAAATAGATTAGAGGTGCTCAATTGAAATCACAAACATCAACATGCTCATTCACACAGGACTTAAATTATCACTCGACGCCTGTCTTTCACCAAAACAAAGTAGGTAATTTGCGCCAGAATTATTACTGAGCAAATCACACATTTGCATGGGACTAAGACATTCCCTGGAATTATTCCGAATTACCAGTGGTCCATAGGTAACACTTATCCCATGCAAATAGGGCATTAGACTGTTTTTTTTCCTGGCACATTTATAGGGTGAGGGTATTATTTCTGGGGGGTTTTTTCATTACACACTACAATTTTTTTTTTATATGTCTATTTTCTCACAGGTGCATTTTAGGAATTGAATTACTTATTCAAGGCAGGGTGTTTCACAAAAATTATCACTGTTGAAAAATCACTGGAGATTTATCTGTGTTCAACTGGTCAGGTTCTGTAGTTAACTCCAGTGGACACGATGGGTTCCAGCCCAAACCTGCAATGAGATGGAAATGTAATGGAAAAACCCAAAAACCAAGACCGAGGGTATAGTTTTTGGTTCTGTTAGTCAGCAACTTTACATAAAACTACTGGATTATTTTCCATTACATTTTCAGAAAAGATGTGAGGTGGTTCAGAATACATCTCATAAAATTTTGGTGAATGTAGGTCAAAGGTCAAGGTCACTGAAAATGTGTTTTCACCATGATGAGAATTTCCTTTTCATTCCTATATACTCCGTTTTATCAGACGTGGTCAAAGTACTCACATTCTGTACTTAAGTAGAAGTACAGCTACTGGTGTGAAAAAATACTCTGCTAAAAGTAGAAGTACAGATTTACCTTCTGTACTTAAGTAAAAGTAAAAAAAAAAAAAGTACAACCTCTCAATTGTAATAAAGTACAAAAGTAAAAAGCATTTTATTTAGTTTTTATTTTTTTGCATGAACACAATAATACTTATGTAACCAGGAAAAATCAGAAAAGTTGAGTGAGTTGCTGTGTAGATAATGACACAGTATGAGATTTAAAAAATGCATAATTTTAAGAGGAAATGTCAAAATTACAAGGTAAAAACTTAAAATTGTGAGATAATAGTCATATAACTATAATATATAAAGTCATAGTTCCTCTCCTCCACTGATTTTCCCTCTGACTTATTTTTCATACTGTCACATCTGTTTAGTTTAAAAAAGTAATGAGTCTCTTTGAAGAATGTAAAGAGTATAAAGTACAGATACTTATGCAAAAACGTGGGAGTAAAAATAAAAAATTTCCTGAAAAATAAAAACTCAAGTAAAGTACAGATACCTAAAAAATCTACTAAAGTACAGTAATGAAGTACTTTTACTTGGATACTTCCCCCGTGACCCGGATGAAGCGGGAGACGACGAGTACTTCCCACCTCTGAGTTTTACATATAGCTTCTTTTTGCTCTGAGTCTTGATGTGCATTAACATCAGAACCTTGAAGGATATACATTTGAAGACTCTAGGTCAACGTCAACAAATGTCCAAATTCAGTATCACCAGGTTTTTGGTTAATTTGATTGAAATTAATCACATGATTAAAAGGTGCCACCAGTGTATTCCTGCATCCACGATCACTCGACCCTCCAGACACCTGGCTGGCACCTGTCGTTGGGACAGTTGAGGTCCTGCTCTCCCCGTGCCCGGGGGCCAATCTCAGCCATCTGCGGGCCCTGTGTTGGGCTCCACCAACAGTCACTGCTTCGGTCCTGCCAGTCCCTGCCAGGTTCGGCCTTATTAAAACACGGTCAGTGGCAAATAAAACTTTTATTCTGAAGGACTTCTTCGTATCATGTGACCTGGACTTTCTCTGCATTACAGAGACATGGCTGAGTAACGGTGAGTCATCTTCTGTTATTGAACTGTCAGGACTGGATTGTTGCTATTTTAATTCCCCACAGACTTCGGGTTGAAAAGGAGGCAGAATAGCCGTTGTCCTCAAAAACTATTTTAAATGTCGGAAGGTTTGTCTGCAATCCTGCTCCACAAGCTTTGAACATTGCCTATTTGAACTGGGCATCTGTCGACCACCCAAGTACAATAAGGGGTTTATATGTGACTTTTCTGAATTCCTGGGCGATATTCTGCTTAAATACGATTGCGTCCTTATCCTTGGGTATTTTAATATTCATATCTGTTGCCCTGATGAGCCCATCTTCAGTACCTTTTTAAAGGTTATTAACTCTTTTAATTTGGTGCAGTCTGTGGCTGATCCTACCCATGAACTTGGACACACACTTGACCGGGTATTCTCGCATGGTCTGTGTGTTTCCAATCTGCACATTTATGACGCCATTTACTCGGATCATATGCCGATTTTATTTGACATCTCCACTCAGTGTGAGGCCAAACCGTGCGCTCCTCCCAAACGCTGTCGTACCTTTAACTCCTCCACTCCAGCTCTGTTCTCTTCCACTTTTTTCAATCTCTGTGGGGATGACTCCGAAACCTCTGTGTGTCTGAATGCTGATGAGCTGGTTGTTGATTTTAACTCTGTCTGTTTACAAACACTGGACATGGTTGCTCCTTTGAGGATCCGGCGTGCCAAACCTGCACCGGAGCCCTGGCTTGAATGATGTCACTCGTCCTGCCAAGCAAAAGTGCAGCATGAGTGACGTGCTGCACTTTTTTCCACTTTCCTGTCGCAAGAAAAAAAAAAAAGGGCAGGTTACATATTTCTTTTGGTATTTTTAAAGAGAGCCTGACAACTGAAATCTGAGAAGCAAAAAATCTTTCAGAAATAATAGCTTCCAATTGTAATAACCCCAGTGCTCTGTTCAAAACTACAAACACTGTTCTTGATGTTTCCACTTCTGTTGGTTTTGATGCCTCCACTGATGTATGACAGCGATTTTGTCAGTTTTTTAATGAAAAAATTGTGTTAACTAGAGCCTGTATCTCCCAGCCGTCATATGACCCCTCTGTTCCTTTGCACTACTCATCTGTGTTTCTTCAATTTGAGCCAGTGTCCTTCTTTTTTAAAGGACATAGTCAGTCATTTGTCCTCTGGATCCCCTTCTGATGTCATCCCTCCTCCTCTATTTAAACTGTTATTAGACACTATTAGACCATGAGTCCTTCGAATTATTAATTGCAGCCTGTCCACTGGTACAGTACCAGCTGATTTTAAACATGCAGTATTTCGAACTCTACTTAAAAAAACAGGCCTTGACTCCTCTCTGTGTTTTAACTTCAGGCCCATCACTAATCTTCCATTTATTTCAGAAATATTTCAGAAGGTTGTCTACACCCAGTTGCTACCTTTCCTAGAGGACAATGGTGTCAAACGAACCGTTCCAGTCTGGGTTTAAGGAGCTCCACAGCACAGAGTCTGCTCTCCTGAGAGTATCTAATGACATTCTCATCTCAACAGACTCTGGAAAGTTTGTTGTTTTAATTCTTTTAGATTTGTCTGCTGCATTTGACATTGTGGAACATGGCATTTTAATTTCTCATCTTGTGCACTGTGTGGGCATTAAAGGTGTCGCCCTGGACTGGTTTCGGTCCTACCTAAATGATAGGAGCTTTTGTGTGAAAGTTCACCATTTTTTTATCAAAATCAGCTCATCTTCCACACAGGGTTCCCCAGGGGTCAATCCTTGGCCCTCTTTATTTGCTTTTTATCTTCTGCCCCTCGTTTCTGTTTTTTGGAAACACTGTTTTATTAAATTTTTATGCAGATGATTGTCAGATCTATTTTCCTTTGGCACAAAAAAGCACAATCCAACAACTCACTGACTGTTTAAATTATGTTAAATCCTGGCTTTCATTAAACTTTTTGAGTTTGAATAAAGGCAAGACAGAAGTGATGTTGTTTGGTCCCAGGAGCTACCCCCCCCCTACCCCCCCCCCCCCCCCCCCAAATATTGACCTTGGTCCACTGACATCAGTGAAACAGAACTCTGCTGCTCTTCTGCTTACCTGGACCCGTAGGCATGAGCACGTTAGTGCTGTCCTGACGTCCCTACACTGGTTCCCTGTGCAATACAAAATCCATTTTAAGCTTTTATTGTTTGGTTTTAAATGTTTAAATAGCCTTGCGCCACCATATTTATCAGACCTACTTCAGTCTCACCATCCACCCGATCCCCAAGATCAGCTGACCAGTTGTTTCTGGTGGTCCCTCGAAAGAGGCAGAAGCTTAGAGGTGACAGAGTGTTTGCAACTGTTGCTCCAAAACTCTGGAATAACTTGCCGCTGGGTGTAAGACAGGCCCCTTCTCTCTCAATTTTTAAATCACGGTTAAACACGTTACTTTGCTTTGGCTTTTACCTCTTAAACCTCTCTTGTTTGGCATCTGCAAACACCAAGCTGACATGAACCTGTGTCTGTGTATTCATGTGTAATGGGTGAACACAAGGAAAACACAATAAAATCTGAGTTACAAAAGAAGAAAAACTACAACAAATGGCAATCATTTATGGATTTGTTTAGAGACAAAGTAATTACCTTCCTTTCCTTTTATTTTTCCTCATGTTTATGTGAGCAGTTTTATTATTTTACACACATTATTCCTCTTTTCATTGTATTATTTGTAAGGTTTTATTCTTATTTGTTCTTGAAAATATGCTGGTGTGAAACTGATGGTGTACAGAAACAGGGTTAATGTTGACATCAGTTTCATTCATTTGCTCTGGTACATAAATGGACCTTTGTTCCTTTTACACACACATCAATAATCATGTCATAACTATCCCAGATGCTCAACCCCCTCTTTTATGTTATAGATGATACATGAACAGTTGAAAATCACTCATATCTGTCTCACCTTTGGATTGAAAGATCAATATCAACATGTGGGATGAAAGACACCATGTGTCAATGTAGCGAAGACCCCTTTCATTCCTCAAGGATGGCTTTGGGGCAGAAGAGATCCTGGATTCTGGATCACTTTGAAATGTATTCTCCATTAACCGCAATGTAAAATTTCAAAGTGATTCAGAATCCAGGATCAACACCAATATTTAATAATTTGTTCCTTGTGACACCCCCAACACATTTTTATCACAATCCATTCATAACTTTCTGAGTAATGTTGCTGAAAATCAGACAGGCAGACAAACTCCAGCAAAAACATAACCTTCTTGGCGGACGTCTCTTCAATCGAAGGTTGGAGGTCTGCCTTGGTGGAGGTTTGCTTTTACTAGTTAACAAAGGCTCCCTTGTAAAAGAGGTTCTTAATCTCAATGGGATATTTCCTGCTAAAATAAAGGTCAAATAAATAAAATAATAACTTCAAAATCATACATTTTCTGGTATGTCTAAATACCAGGTGTGAAAATGTCCACAACTAGAAAAACATGTGAAGAACACAGACTCCGCCGAGGCAGATCCCCCCTCCCCCAAACTACGTGAATGATAGGTTTCAGCCGTCTGCCCCAACCAACTGAATGAAATACATGCCCCCCACCCCACCAATAGAATTATTTGTACCTTGTGCTTGTGATAACATTTCCTGAAAATGTAATCTAAATACACCAAGAACTTTTTGAGTTATCTTGCTAACAGACAGACAGACAAACGGCAGAGAAAACATAACTCTGCCGTTCCTTGGCAGAATAAAATAATTTCCATAGAAGGATTAAAATAGAACATTTGAATATTTAACATAGAAGGATTTATAGAAGCCATTTATGCTTGGTGTCAAAATGTGGGTCACTTCCTGTAATTTGACATGGAGTCTTTTATTTTGTAATCCCACATGCTGACTATCATAATACCTTATAAAGTATATACAATGCAAATTTTTCTCTTTGTTGTAGTTTTTTTTTTTAAAAGGTGAAATTACACAAAAATGTTTACATTTACAACCAGGCCCGCTGCTTCACATACGCAGAGTACGCAATGCGCATAGGGCCGCAAAAGTTTGCAGGAGCCTCCACTGTCATTGAAATTGACTGAAAATGCCATGATGAAAAATATTATATTTTACATTTTGAAAATTTTGAATTATGTATTAGTAGGTAAATTGCGTTATCTTTAAATATGGCGTACTCCATCATTCAATTCGAGCAAATTAAATGTTTTATGTTTGTACCTAATACAAAGTCCCTCCCCCTACCCTCCCTGAAATGGTACAGCCCAGTTTGCACCGTTCTGTGTCATATGTCTATGTTGCTAGCGCCCAATATTTACCACAATATTTAGCCACAATTCTACAATGAAACGGCAGCATGAGTCTGGAGCTGAAAAACGAAAGAAAAAGAATCAAAAAGATGATTCCCGAGCATCTCTCGCTGGTAAGTATTTGGTAAAGATTTAAATTGTTCAGCGTTGATGCTTGTTTTATAACCAATGTTTACATCAGGCTAGGTTGCGTTAGCTTTGCCAAATTGAGGTAAACACGAAATTATAGAAACTAATTAGAATTTACACAGCATGTGGCACGTTTGAAAATATTTGACAGTAGATTTTGAGTGTCTTATAAATCGTGAAAGTCCTAGTTATCCGTCAGTACACTACTTTAGTGGCTGGTTCTTATTGTGCGTCAGTTCACTACTTCAGTCCAAATATATTCTGCCCGACAACGTGATCATACAACCAAGGCTTAGACAAGGTTGACACCTGCTGGTAAATTTTTGAATTTGTTGTGGTTGTATGATTTCACATTTGGTCATTCACAAAATGTCACCACTGTTTTGCATAAAGTGTAGTTTTACAGCAAGCGTCTATGTTTCCCTAGGGTTATATGTTACAATTTTATAAATTACATTTCATGTCGTTTTGCCATCATTATGGAATACACTGGCAACTAGATAGAATTATAATGAAGTGTTTTAAAGCTAAACACAGATGCCAAACTGAGGCGTGTGATATTTTTTCATGTTTTGGTATTTTTGTTTAGCATTCTAATGGTAACTTAAAATATTTTCCACAGGGTCAATGTGGTCAATATGCAAGGAGCACCAAGCCATCAAGATGATAAGTCAGATGATCAACCATCTACAAGTAGACAGCAAACTTAGCAGCAACAATCTGAGCACCTACAAACTCAGCTGCAACTACCTGAGCAACAGCAAACTGAGCAACAGCAACCATCCTCCCGGACAGACACACACACCATAATCTCAGAACATACAACAAATGACACTGAGATAGATGTGCCACCACCAACAGATCCTGCCTTTTGGCCCGCAAAAGTTTCAGACACTGACAGGTTTGATATTGTGAGAAGAGGACCATTTAAGGTCCCTGACAGGTTTCCTGTTCATTGATCATTGTTTGGAATCTACAGTTGCCTTTCATTTAATTTAATTGTAATGCTGCTCTTAAGAAAATGTTAACATTTACATCATTAATGGTTTTGCTGTTCTTTACTGTTTACTGCTGTTATTAGCCTTATTTATAATAATATTATCAATGTTCAGTTTTAAAATGTGAAATTTAATAAATGGTAACAGCTTCAGTATAACTTTTCGTTTGTTGTGTGTGTGTGTGTGGGTGGGGGGGGGGGTGGCATGTCCACGTTTGTATTTTGAGGTGGTGGTGGGGGGCCTCCCTGACCAGATATGCTTAGAGCCTCCAAAACCTTAGCAACGGCTCTGTTTACAACAAAAATGTGAAAAACCTGAATATGAACAACCTATCATAAGAAAAATATGTGGAATTTTATCAATATTCTGCTTGTCATTTAATGTGTGTTTTTATATTTACCCTGTGATCTGGAAGTTGTGATGCACATGTATAAATGATAAAATAAAGTGTAATATATTTAAAATTGCACTTGTTTTCCTGAAGAGTTTTCAGGTTGTTCATATTTATTCATGTTATATTTGAGTATAGCTCATAGATGAAAACATTTTCATGATGGAATTTGACTTTTTTTAAACTCAAAAACAGAGGAAACTTTGGCGTTGACATCATTTATATGTTCTTATCATATTATTTATTTTATTTGACTGGTCCGGCCCACGTTAGATCATATTGGGCTGAATGTGGCCCCTGAGTTTGACACCCGTGTTTTAGCACAAGGCTGAACATGTGTGTACAAAACTAAATCGTGTAGGAAGGTTGGAAGAACAATGAGGATCTAAAAAGCAAAAACACTCCAGGGCAGATACATCGTCAAATGAAACACAGCGTCAACGCCTGGAGTCCAACGCACGCATCGGCACCAAACAACACATTTAAAGAAGACACTCTTTCCTTTCTTTGTGAAGGAACTGGAGATAAGAAGAGCAGGGCTTTGCTGTAACATCTGAAGACATTTGAAGGTCACTCACATCTCCCAGACAGAATGATGTCATGAAGGGGGCGGGGCTACAGAGGTTGGACATCAACGGGAGCGTGCTCCCCTTTTGTTGTTGCTTTCTCTATCTTTAGATTTAGATTTTTACTGGAGCTGTCAATTTATTAACATTTTAATCAGATTAATCACAGGGTTGCTTTGGATTAATATTGATTAATCATGATTAAATGTTCATTTTAATGTATATTAGTTTTGTTTAATTTTTCATGAACAAACAGACTCCAGGATGAAAGGAGGATATATCTACTGAACGTGTTTGTTATAAGCAAGGAGATGCATTAGACTAGTGCTAGCATTAGCCTACTGATAGCATTAGCCTAGTGCTAGCATAAATGTCAGCATATGGTTTGCATTAATGTGGCATTTTCAGCTGTTAGTGTTTCAGTGAAAAGAAAACTCCATCTTGCAGAGTGAACACTTTATGTCAGTCGACTGTTCTGTCTTTTTTTTTTACTCAAATTTCAACAATACACTAAAAGATAGCAAAAAATTTTAGAAAAAAAATATACAAAACATGCAAAAATCCCCGAGAAATCTTACTAAGTCTGGTGGTAGGACTACTATTCAATTCAATTCAATTCAATTTTATTTATAAAGCCCTAAATCACAACAAAGTCGTCTCAGAGGGCTTTACAAAAACATAATCAACTACAGAAATACATGAAAAGTCCCAGGCATCCCCTGTCCTTAGACCCTCCTTCTCGGCAAGAAAAAACTTCCAAACCCAGTGGGAAAAAGAAGAAATCTTGAGGAGAACCACATTGAAGGAGAGATCCACTCCCATGGACGGACAGGCTATAGATGAACGTCCATGTATAAATGCAGGAAGGGGGGCTGGTCCAGACAGGCAGGGGCGGTGGTCCGGGGTCACAGGTCAGCACAGGCGAGATACTCCAGATCCTGTCGTCCATGGCTCCCGTGCAGGCACTGTCAGGAGAGCCACCACTCCCCCCAGGGGGGGAGGGGGGAAAGGGGACACCAGGTGACTAGTCATGAACAGACTTGGTATGAAAGATAGGTTATAAAAATTACAGAAACAGATGTGAGGAAGAGAAAGAGAAGAAAGAACTCAGTGTCTGTACTTCCCCCAGCATTCTAACTCCTAGGGCAGCCTAGACTGAACTGTGACTCATACATCATGTATACATGATATATGAGTCACATAATTTTTAACTAACCTGACCATAGGCTTTCTCAAACAGGAATGTTTTAAGCCTAATTTTAAATGTAGAGACTGTTTCGGCGTTTTTAATATTAAAGGGAAGCTGATTCCATAAGACAGAGGCCTGATAACTAAAGGCTCTAGCTCCTACTGTACTTTTAGTCAAATGTACTAGGGAAGCCCACCGGCATTCCATCTCATTCCATTTCATTCCACACCCTGAAATAGAACGACACTCTTCACCATGCACTTATTTTAACATGCAACTGGTCGCACATTTTTATTTTTTAAATATATTTGTTCACTTTTATTATTTTCTTAACCTCCTAAGATGCTCAGTCATTCCATGGACATTCCATAAAAGTTTTAAAAATGCATCTGAATAAAATGTTGCATTGTACTGTTTCCAAATTTAACATAAAAAAAAGTCAAAACTTGTACTTTCCTGGATCTCAATAAGTTAAAATCTATTGTGAGCCTTGTCAAACATGAATTTTTGTCACCGTTTGGGATAGACAATAAAATTTTCTATTCATAAACTATTATTGTCACATGGATCGGTGAGCCAATCAGCACACGTCCCTTATGACTCTTTGTTAACTGTCATTCCTGATGGATGATAATCTTCATTTTCCACCATATCAGTCCTTTTTTCAGTTCATCACAGTTAGTCATGGGACTCGTCTGTCTGACATTTAGCGATAGCAAAGTAGCTTCTAATTTAAGCAAAAGTTTTTCAGACTCACCATCACCAGATCTACTACAGGTGAACTGACAGTCATGTGACATTAGTACCAGTGTTACAGAGTCCTGTATGGGTTCACTTTACAAACCTGTATCCGCATACATTGGACCTGTAACCCGATTTGTAATTAAACACTTCATCTCCTCAGGAACTGACTTTTAAAGGCTTTACTTTAAGGCTAAAACACACATGTTAATGCTGATACAATATGTATTAATAATTACAGAATTAATACACTAGAAAAGCATGATGGGAGTGCAAACCTAAGGCAGACACCCCCCACCCCACCCTTCGAATGAAGAGAGGTCCACCAAGGAGGTTATGTTTTTGCCAGAGTTTGTGTGTCTGACTGTTAGTTAGCAAGATAACTCAAACAGTTAGGGGCGGATGTTGCTGAAATTCCCAGGGTAGGTTGGTAATGGGGAGGTCTAGAAATTATTCGATTTTGGTGGTGACCCAGGGGGGGAAATTTTCAGGATGTGTTGGGAGTGTCACAAGGAACAGGAGGGGGGGGGGGGGGGGGGGGGGGGGCGAGTAATATTATAATGCACTGGGGGAAACCCTGATATGCAACTAACAAGTTTATGTAACACCTTCAACAGTTTCAACAAAAGCGTAAACAACTCTTGTATTGAATTGTGTTCAAAATTTTAATCAGATAAATCGTAAATTTGACAGACCTAGTTTTTACATTTAGTTTTAGACTGGATGTCTGACAGAGTGGCACAAAAAAGCTCTTCCTTTATTTTCAACAATAATAACGCCCATAGAAAAAAGTCAGAACAGCAGCTCAAACACAGTGTGTTTCCGTCACTGCAGCTTTAGATTTACAAAAATGTACCAAGGACACAGTGGGGTGGCTGCACAGATTAGGAAGGAAGTCCCAGAAAATACAAACTCAGAGAACGGTATCAATAGTGACGGTGGAGGTGAAGAACACATGCCCTTGAGGAACTGAGGAAGTGTTTCCTTTAAAGTTTTAGAAGAAAAAAAAAAACAGCTGATCACACACAAACACATAACTCCATTTATGTCACCAGAGTTGCACCGAGTTTGATGAGTAAAAATAACAAATAATAAAGATAAATATTTAGTAGTAGCTGAGGTCATTGACTTCATGGTGGAAAAAGTCCCTTTATATAAATTTAGAAACACAAAATATTAATTATTCGTTATTGACCATCTCCTGAAACATATAACATTTCTAAAAAGTTTTCAAATATAATCCTGGTATCATTCGTTCATTTGTTTTTCAAAATGAAACCAAAAATAAGACAATGCAAAAACAACTTGTTTCTTCATTATTTGTTTCCAAAACCAAAATTAAAAAAATGATAATGATCTGTTTTTCTTTTTTTTTTTTATGTTTAAATGAATAATGGAAAAAACGGATAACAGTCATTCCCCGTTTTACCCAATTTTGACCTGAAACAAGTTGAGTAAAGCAGAAATTAATCTTAACAACCGAAAGAAACATGTCCGCCGGACTTGAAGGTCAAGTTAAACAGCTATTTGGTGATAGAAAAACACATGCTGAGGTTTCTAAGGTGCTTTCAGAGATCCTCGGAAATGTCGGTGAGAAGATTCTGTGCTCAACACCAACTCAGGTATAAATGACATATGTCAGATGCAGAACTGAAAACTGTTATCCTGTCATCAATACATAAGGTAAGTACGAGCTGTACACATAAGATATATACATATACACTTGTCATATAAATATTTTTTGTGTGTTATTATAAAAACAACCTACCTGGAATATGACAGTTTCCTGAAATAGGACATAGGTTTCTATGTTTGTCACTGTGGGAAACGATCATTTCTGGTTTACTCAACTTGCTTCAGGTCAAAATTGGATATTGGATGGGAAATGTCCGTTTTCCATTTTTTCCATTATTAATTTCAACACAAAAAAAAAAATGAAAAATTGATCGTTATCCTTTTTTAAATTTTGGTTTCGGAAACAAATAATGAAGAAACAAGTTGTTTTTTCATCGTCTTATTTTTGGTTTCATTTTGAAAAATGAATGAGCAAATGATACACAGATTTTCTTTTTTTTTTAATAACTATATTCAGAATATGGAATGGTCCAAGCTTTATTAAAGTTTTATTACTAACCAATTGACCTGAGGATCTGAGGTCCACTGCCAGAGTTCATATTGTTAACGGTAAACTGAAAACCTTTGCTTTTAATGAAACTTTTAATATTATTGTATCCTGCTGGTTTTATGTATTGATTATTATTATTATTATTATTATTATTATTATTATTATTATTATTATTATTATTATTATTATTATTATTATTATTATTATTATTATCATGTATGTGTGTATTTTATTATTATAAATTTTTTTAGTTAATTTTTTTTAGTTAAACCAGTTTAGTTTTTAGTTTAGCCAGTTCATCGCCCTGCGATGAACTGGCGTCTCATACAGGGTGTACCCCGCCTTCGCCCATTGTAGCTGGATTAGGCCCCAGTGACCCCCGCGACCCTAGTGAGGATGAAGCGGGTTCAGATAATGAATGAATAATTTTTTTTAATTGTACTGGAAACTACGGGATAATGTAGGGTCTAATGTAAAGCGCTTTGAGCTACATCCACCATGTATGAAAAGTACTATATAAATTGATTGGTTTGATTGATTATGATTTCCTAGGGGGCTTACTGTGGCTTTCTAAAAGTTTCTAGGGGGTTGTGTGTTTTCAGAGGACGCCCTAGCCCACACTGGTGTTTGGGCTCAGACAACCTGCTCAGACCTGCTGCAATAATAACTCACTCTAAAGAAAACTTTTCATATTTTTACCTTTGCTGTAGAAAACCAAACAAAAGTCTGAGGTGTCACAGCGGGATGGCAGTTCAGCGCTGCTTGGGAAGTCAAGAGTTCAGCCGCCATTTGGATGAACTCCAAACCATTCAGGATTCACTCCAGCAGATGCTGGCTAAGCCCCGCCCACTGGTCCCACCCACATTCTGACCATCTGTATTAATACGGCTGTGATGAATGTAGCCACATGTGGGAGACGAAGCTGCAAAAGGTAGTTGTTTAAAATGTCATTTTAAAAAAAACCAATTAGTTTGTTAATAAAGAAAAAAACATCTTTGCTAAATGTTTAATGAAGGGTTAAGGGTGAATTGTGATAAGATATTTAGACTGGAAGTGGAAAAAATACAGCAATCACAGTGTCTACACTGGAGAAAAAAATCTAAATCTTGCCAACATACTTCTAGTCTAATTATTTCATTACACTGAAAATAAGTCACCTACTGCCGAACTTTTTATTTATAGACAGTAGATCTGGAAATAGATCTATTACAAGAAATTTGACCAAGATCATTTTCACTTGTTCCATTGGGATATTTTTATTTATTTATTTATTTAATTCAAGGTTTTGTTACTTTTTTTTGTTCGTTTTTTTAATTCAAGCAAGAAAATCTGCCAGTGGAACCAGTAAAAATGATCCATCCCTGGCTGTCCAGTGTCATTTGGAGAAAAAAAACCCATCTCTCAACTCGTATGAAAAGCAGCAAATCAGCTTTAATAAAAATATTACCATCTCTGCTTCAAAAGCAGCTGTGTCACCTCTGGAGCCAAATCCACGGAGCTCTCTGATTTGAAAATGCCTACCCATGAATTGTGTTGCTGTGTTTTCAGTTTGTCTTAGGACAGTTGTCCAATTATCAGAATTGGTATGGTAATGGTAATATTTTAAGATTTGTCCAGATCTATTGTCTACAAATCAGTTCAATAAATATAAATCATAATATGTATATATATATATATATATATATATATATATATATATAGATATATAAATCTGACTGAAAAGTTCCTCTGTAGGTGATTCAATCTGATTTTAAGATTGATCACACAGTTGGACTAAAAATGTGAGTAATCCACTTGGTAAAATGTTGACTTTTTGCAGTGTATATAGTAGGTCCTCACTATGACGTGGTTCATGTCTGCGAAACGTTGTGCACCGACAAAATGACCTGTGGTAAAAGGCACCCAAACCCCTCACCCTAAACCTTCTCTGTTCTTGAATTATGTGACTTTGACCATTTAATTAATTGTGACCTTTGACCTTTACTCAAATGGATCATTGCATCTGATGTGCATTAGCTATAAGTATAAGCCCATGTAATTTCATCGTGATATCTCAAGTATTCATTGAGTTATAGCTTGATGTTTCTCTGAAGACACACACACACACACACACAGAGATACACACAGTGATTACAATAATCTCTCCCAACCAATGTTGTGACTCCAGATTTCACTGATTGTATGTTATATTTAGAAGGTAAACCCTGCGATAAAGAAGCGACTAGTGTAGATTGCTGTATTGTGAGAGGTCTGTCGTGTATTATGACTGAGGACTCACATTTAAATGTACCTTCAAACCTTTTGATTATATAAAAAGCCTTACATAAACCCTGTAACCATCTAAAAATACAGAGCCCATTGGGTTCTACCCTATATATAAGTCTACTGGTGAATTATTTAGTAGAGGAAAAGCTAAAAAAAAAAAAAAAAACACAAATGTACGCAGCAGTTCCAGTACCTTAGCTGCCTGTAGAGATTTGAAGTCAGCTCTGTAAAAAGGTTCTGCAGGTGGTGTTTAGTCTGAGGAGCAGATGCAGATAAGGTACAAACTGTGTCTGTGGAGCAAAATAAAAGATATGCACCTTTAGTTTTTATACTTGTGTTTAGTTTGTGAAGGATATGAAAAGCATTTGCACTCCTTCCATAACCCCTGGGATGGTCAGCAAAGTTTGAAAATGTACCGTATTTTCTGGACTATAAGGCGCACTTAAAACACTTTAATTTTTTCCAAAAACAACAGTGCACTTCATTCTTGTTGTGCTTTAGTAACTTGAAATTTTGACTTTTTATTCCATAATTTTTACTTTTTATCTTATGATTGTGACTTTTTCTCAAAGGTTTGCCTTTTTATTTAAGAATTTTGACTTTTCAGATCAGAATTGTG
>CM035785.1:16199330-16236830 GCA_020466265.1 Siphamia tubifer
ATAGGTTAATTGGTTAATCTAAATTGTCCATAGGTTTAAATGTGAGAGTGATTGTTTGTCTATATATGTTCAGCCCTGAGATGAACTGGAGACTCATACAGGGTGTACCCCGCCTTCACCCACTGTAGCTGGATTAGGCCCCCCGTGACCCCCGTGTCCCTAGTGAGAATAAAGCGGATTCAGATGATGAGTAACGAGTGAATATCTCTGATATGCTATTTCTTCTCTTTGACGTTCATATACAGTGGTGGAAAAAGTTTTTTGGACATCCGGCCATTGTTAATTTTGTTACCCATTTTAGTCTTTTGTCAAAGTTCATTCTTAGTCTTAGTCATTTTTCGTCTTTCACAAATCATTTTTGTTAGTAATATTTAAGTCGACTAAAAGACTTTTTAGTCAGACATTAACACAAGGTATTTTAGTCCAGTTTTAGTACAAACGCATCATGCACTGTTCTGCCAGACCTACTGGGGACATGCAAGGTTCTGCCAGTCCTACTGGGGACATGCAAGGTTCTGTCAGTCCTACTGGGGACATGCAAGGTTCTGTCAGTCCTATTGGGGACATGCAACGTTCTGTCAGTCCTATTGGGGACATGCAACGTTCTGTCAGTCCTATTGGGGACATGCACTGTTCTGCCAGTCCTACTTGGGACATGCAAGGTTCTGTCAGTCCTACTGGGGACATGCAAGGTTCTGTCAGTCCTATTGGGGACATGCACTGTTCTGCCAGTCCTACTTGGGACATGCAAGGTTCTGTCAGTCCTACTGGGGACATGCAAGGTTCTGTCAGTCCTACTGGGGACATGCAAGGTTCTGTCAGTCCTACTGGGGACATGCAAGGTCCTGTCAGTCCTACTGGGAGCCTAATTTCGGGTTCAGTGTCTTACCCAAGATCACTTCAACATGTGGACAGCCAGAGTCGGGATGCAAACCACCAACCCTTCAGTCACTGGATGACCTGCTGTACTAACTGAGCCACAGCCTCTGAACATCCATTTACCAGAAAGAAATTATAGAAGGAGGAAAACACTGACTGTGTTTGTTCTTTCAGCAGAGCACTCTGTACTGCATCTTCATGGAGTCCTTAAAAAAAAGACCAGACAGGAAATAATGAGGAAAACAGTGCATTAAGCTCAGACACCACCAGTGTTTAGCTGCACTGGAAGAAAAGGAAAAAGAAGAAAGCAAAAAATAATAACACAAGAGGGATTTTTCTTGAACTAACAAAAAAATTTTTGAATTGAGAAAAAAAGTATTGAATTAAGCAAAAAAAAATTCTTGAATTTAGCAAAAACATTTTTAATTGAGAAAAAATAAAAGTCCAGAATAAAGCAAAAAAAAAAAAAAACAACAACAAGAAAATCTAGAATTCAGCAAAAACATCTTTAATTCAGGAATAAAAAAATTATAATAATCTTGAATTAATAAGAAACTATTAAAGTTATGCTATGGAGAGATCAACAATCTTCCTCTATAAGCTACACTACAATGATGAAGACTTTGTACAGTAGAATGACTGATGCAGGATGTTTTGGGTTTTTTTGTTTTAAACTGACGAGAAAAAATTAGCAACGAACGTTGATGCGGCCAACCATCGTTAAATGGTCCTCAGTTAACATCCCACCATCCAAACACATGCACTGACAGGTTAATTAGTTAATCTAAATTGTCCATAGGTGTGAATGTGAGAGTGATTGTTTGTCTATATATGTTCAGCCCTGAGATGAACTGGAGACTCATACAGGTGTACCCCGCCTTCACCAACTGTAGCTGGATTTGGCCCCCAGTGACCCCAGTGACCCCCATGACCCTAATGAGGATAAAGCAGGTTCAGATGACGAAAGGAATCCTAAATTAAGAAAAAAAAATACAAATTACAAAAAATTAAATAAGCACAAAAATATAGAATTTTCAAAAACATATTGAATGGAGCAAAACAAACATCTTATGTTCATTTGTTTTTAGAGGGTCATTTTTCCAGTGTCAACAGTGTTTAGGTTTGTGGGCAGGACAAAAAACTAAGAAAACAAAAGTCCCATGAAGGAAAAGGCTCCTCACTTCCTCCACTACTGCATTTCCTTTTTTCTAATTTTATGGATCATAAAAGGTTTCCTTCACACTCACTTCCTGCTTCCTATAATCTGTCTGTCTGAGCCTTTATCTGGTCACTGATGGAACCTGAGGGAGACCAGCTCAACACACCTGATACAGTCCAGACCTGATCCACTTCAGGCCAGACCTGATACACTTAAGGCCAGACCTGATCCACTTTGGTCTATACCTGATCCAGCTTAGTCTATACCCGATCCACTTCAGGCCAGACCTAATCCACTTCAGTCTAGACCTGATTCAGTTCATTCCAGACCTGATCCACTTCAGGCCAGACCTGATTGAGTTCAGTCCAGACCTGATCCAGCTTAGTCTAGACCTGATCCACTTCAGTTTAGACCCGATTCAGTTCAGTCCAGACCTGATCCAGGTTAGTCTAGACCTGATCCACTTCAGTCCAGACCTGATCCACTTCAGTCTAGACCTAACTCAGTTCACTCCAGACCTGATCCAGCTCAGTCCAGACCTGATCCAGTTCAGTTCAGACTGGATCCAGCTTAGTCTAGACCTTATCCACTTCAGTCTAGACCTGCCACTTCAGTCTACACCTGATTCAGTTCACCCCAGACTTGATCCAGTTCAGTCTAGACCTGATCCAGCTTAGTGTAGACCTTAGATCACCTGGTGTCCCCTTTCCCCCCTCCCCCCCCCTGGGGGGAGTGGTCCCGTGACCCCGGTCCCTGTGACCCCGGACCACCGCCCCTGCCTGTCTGGACCAGCCCCCCTTCCTGCATTTATACATGGACGTTCATCTATAGCCTGTCCGTCCATGGGAGTGGATCTCTCCTTCAATGTGGTTCTCCTCAAGATTTCTTCTTTTTCCCACTGGGTTTGGAAGTTTTTTCTTGCCGAGAAGGAGGGTCTAAGGACAGGGGATGCCTGGGACTTTTCATGTATTTCTGTAGTTGATTGTGTTTTTGTAAAGCCCTCTGAGACGACTTTGTTGTGATTTAGGGCTTTATAAATAAAATTGAATTGAATTGAATTGATCCAGTTCAGTCAGACCTGATCCGGTTCAGTCCAGGCCTGATCCAGTTCAGTCCAGTTGCTCACATACACATGAACTGGAGGGAATATACTGGAGAAAATGCAAGTAAAAAAATGAACACAAAAAAATCCTTGAATAAAACAAAATAAATGAATAAATAAACCTTTTTAGCAAAGCAGGAGAAAAACTTGAATTAAGCAAAGAAAATACATCTTGAAAATAAATCTTAAATAAAGCAAAAGCTCTTTGTAGTTCCACCTAGGGGGGCGATCATGGACAAGTGGCAAATTAATTGGGGTTTACGAGGCTAAACGGCTAAAATGATACTTTCTAAAATACCTGTTCACTATATTACAAAGATATTTGTTATTCTCGTAACTTTGTTATGTATTTTATATCAGAAGTGTTATTGAAATTTACTCATGTGCTTTTGTTGACTTATAGATTGGGTAGTTTTTTCCTGCAACACGTTAGCATTCAGCTAATGGGTGCTGATTGGCCAGAGAAGAACCTGGGAACATGAACAATAAGTAAGTACAATAATGGATATCATTATTTTATGTCATATATCATTATAAACTTCCATAATTTTCTGACATAGCTTCTCATGGCCAGCTGACGCTGTCGACCATATGACAAGGTATCAGCAGGTGGATTGAGACTACAGGAAAAAATGATGATTGTTGTAAAGTGTGACATCATACTGTACGCATGGCTTGAAATGCCATTTGACATAAATCCAAAAGGGCAAAAAATATATTACTGAAAAATGCATTCTTTTGACCCTAGTATCGAATGCAATATTAAAATTGGCAAACAAAAAATGATATCCTTAGAACTGAATAATTCCAGGGGATCAGCTCCATAGATCAACATTCATTCTGTACTTGTCCGTGATCGCCATCTAGCTGCAGTACCACCTGGAAAGGTTCTTGAGAGTGCTCATTCTCTCCTGCTAAATGTTCTCTGACGATACATTTGTTTTGATTGTTAACTGGTCCGTTTGTGTTCACAAAGGGAAAACTCAATCAGTCCAGAAACAGGAAACAGAAGTCATGTGACCACAAATATCCTTTGGTTATTGGTCATTACAGTTTATGCGGGAATACAAAAACCCCTTTGCTCTCATCACCAATATGTCACCAATATGAACGGTTCATGAGCCAGCGAGCCCTAACTATTGCATTAATTAATACATTTCGGAAACATATGCAAGCAAATGACGTATAAATCAGTGCACTTCCTGTAGTTGGTGCAGATGGTGGCTCAGTTGGTAGAGCGGGTTGTCCAATTGGTGGTTGGGCAAGACACTGAACCCTACCTCCCAGTAGGACTGACCGAACCTTAGAAACCTACTGGTGTATGAGTGTGTGTGTGAATGGGTGAATGTGAAGCTAATGTAAAGCACTTTGAGCACCATGAAGGTGGAAAAAAACTATATAAGTGCAGACCATTTACACCTGAAATGAACCGCTCCACGGTTCACTTAATAGCGGCCCGAGATCATCTCTATTGATTGACCAGAGTTCGGTTATTTGGTCTGCACTTGCGTTTGAGGTCAGCGTTTACACTGACCCAAAAGAACCACTGCAAGGGAGTAAATGCTCCAGGGTTCAGTTCAACCAGACTAAATAATGATGGTGTGAATGTGACTTAAAACTCCAACTTTAATCGGAGAAAAGCAATAATTGTAATTTCTCAAAGTGCATGTAAACCTACCCTGTGAATCTGTTCAACAGTTGACAAAAACAACTGTGTGAGCTGGAGTACCATAAATTCCCATGTCCCAAGTGTGTAGTGTGTGAGTGTGCATGTGTGTAGTGAGTGTGCACATGTGTAGTGTGTGAGTGTGCATGTGTGTAGTGTGTGAGTGTGCACGTGCATGTGTGCGTGTGTAAGGGAAAGAGGTGGAGTTTTTCAGATTTTCAATAGAGCAAAAGCAAACAGTCCATAAAGGGGCCCTACCACTCTCCCATTACAATGTAAATGAGTCTGACTCTGTTTGGGGTTAAAGAACTCTCTAGGGGCCTGGCGGCGATCACTGCTGGGGTCATGCATGTATGTACACACACACACACACATTCTGGAGGGGAGGCCCAGATAAAGAGCTCAGAGAGGCTGTCAGAGTGTCAGCTCCCATTAGGCCAAAGGCTGCTGCTGTGTCTAAGTGTGTGTGTGTGTGCGCGCAGGCAGCCATACTACTTTTTACATTTCATTCAACACACACTCTTTTCTTTTTTTTCCCCCCTCACACACAAACCTCTTCGACCCGCCTGGCTGACATGCTGTTTCAGACAAGACACACAAAAGACAACGGAACTGACTGAAAAGACAAACATCTCCTACATTTCCTACATCACACACAGCGGGAAAAAAGACAGGAAACAAAAGGAGCTAAATGAGTTTAGATGAGATGATGGTGCACCCGACGAAACAAAGAGCCAAATGAATAGCAGTTTTTCACTGTCTTGAGCAGCTATTTGCATTAGCATCCTAACTTAGACTTGTTATGTTTTAGTTGTTACGGTGAGGTTTATTTATTTATTTATTTTTTCATTAATAAATTCAGTTCTGGACACAAACCCAATTTGCTTTATTTTAGTTATGTGAAATGATTACAATTTTTAATCATCTTAATCACAGGGTTGTAGTGTACTCATTTCTATTAATCACGATTTAATATTAATTTTTAATCTATATTAATTGTGTTGCATTTTGCATGAGCAAAGAGACTCAATAAAGAAATGAATATATCTGCATTGAACATGTTTGTCATAAGCTAGGTGATGCATGAGCTTAGTACTAGCATTAGCCTTGTGCTAGCATTTGCCTAGTATAAGCAGAATCCCTGACTAATGTATGCTTCAAGTTAATGTGGTATTTTAATGTGGTAGTGCTTCAATGAAAAGGAAAATCCATCAAAACACTTTATGTTGGTTGACTTTTTACTCAAATTTCCCATAAAATACACAAAATACACTAAGAAACAAAAAAATGCAGATAAAAGAAATTCACAAAAAAGCATACTAACACAAAAAAGCAAAGGCTAATCCAAACCATGTTCAAAAACTCCTCTAAAATACAGAAAAAACACCAAAAACATGATTAAAATATCCAAAACATAAGCAAAAGCATGAATAGATACAAAATCAGCAGTTTCAATAAAACTACTGAAAAAAAACTATAAAACAAAAACATTTAATTTTGTTAAAAAAAAATTTAATCTGATTAATAACAATTATGGTTTAATCCACATTAACACATTAATTTTGACAGACCTATAAATGAGTTTAAATAACCTGAAGGTAGAGGCAACAATAGATGAGATAAGATTAAGATAAGATAAAGATAAGTTGAGATAAGATAAAGTTAAATATATAACTATAATCAAACGATCACCAACTGTAATGCGCATGCGTGTAAATCAGGTAAAATGTGCAGATCAGGAAACCACAGGAGCAGCCGTTTGGTAAGATGGCTGCCCTGTTGAAAGAAGGCCCAGTCTAAGATGGCGGTCACGTCCTGTGGTCCTGCTCAACTCCACACACGCACCGTCTGGAAAAACAGTAACCCAAAGGTCATCTTCTGACAGTCTCTAAGCTCTCCAAACACCACCAAAGTTCATATTCCACAAAAACAGTCTTTATAGAAAGCTGGGTTCGCTGTTCTTGTCCACAGAAGGTGGAAGTAACGGAGTAGAAGTACTGCCTTTAATGTACTTAAGTAGATTGTTTAGGTATCTGTACTTTACTTGAGTATTTATTTTTCTGGAAACTTGTTATCTTTTACTGCCAACATTTTTGTAGAAATATCTGTACTTTATACTCTTTACATGGTCAGAATACACTCATTAGTGAACTAGACAAATTTGACAGTATGAAAAATACGTTGCAAATCAGAAATTTTGACTCTTTAGCTCAAAATCTTTACTTTTTCTCACATAATTTGGACTTCTTATCTCATAATTATGTTTTTTTTACCTCATAATTTTGACTTTTTATCTCATAATATTTTATCTCTTATCTCATTTAGATTTTTTTAATCTCCTGTTCTTGACTAAATTTCCTGTCCATACCCACTAAACTGAGTACCATGACCCAATAAAACACATCATCTACACAATCACTGACTTTTAAAGACTTTATTTTTGGATATTTTGGATATTCCTGCTCAAATAAGTATTATTTCATCCATAGCAAAAAAAAAAAGGCAGTTTTACATTTTACTTTATTACCATTAAGACGTTGTGACAGAAATAAACACAGAAATAAATGCAGGTATGTGAGTAAGGTCATTTGATGTTCATAAAGACCATTGATTTCATTTTTAAAATGTGGCTCGAGAAGCGGGTCGGGTCCGTTCTTTTCAAATACATTCATTGCCTTCCGAGTCGTGGGCAGTTTAGTTAAAAAAGCGGTTGGTCGTGAGTTGACCCGTGCATCACTGAAGAAGTTTGATATCAATCACATTAAAACTGTTCAAGTACTGGACACCGACCAATTTTTTATATTTTTAATGACCTACATCCACAAAAATTGATCCCCTACCGCAGGTGACATAGATTAAACTTCTCATGAAATTACAGTTAATTTGCTCCAGAAATGTGGTCGTTAGAGTGCAAACAGACAAACAAACACACAAACAAATCAACATAATTGACCAATTTGGTCAATTGACAAACAACCTAAACAGACCGAACAGTAGACTGACATAAAGTGTTTTGATCATGATTAATCGAAGTTAATCCAAAGAAACCACATGATTAATCTGATTAAAAATTGGTATAATTTGACAGCCCCCCCCCTCCCCCCAAAGGCTCTTAGAAAACAAATGAAAAGGGCAGAAGGTTCATAAGTTCTTTGTTAAAAACAAAACCTACAGAGAACTGACACACTGTTTCTGTTGAATGTCATGCATTAAACAACAAGTTAAAATAGAATAAAAATAAAAGAATAAAGGAATAAATACATAATAAATACAGTCTACATATCAGTATATTTATATATTTACAGTCTGCTCTAACAAAACCTGCACAAGTAAATGACAACCTAAGGAGAGAGAGAGTGTGGGTTTGAGGAAGAGGAGAGAATTTAAGCCAGTAAAACACACACACACACACATCTTTAACTCTTTGCCTGAATCAGCTGACTCAGGGAAACGGTAGAGGATGCCAGTGCACCTCTTACTAATGGAAAAACTTTTAATGGAAAAATGAGGGTTTTTATCGAAATTTACATTTTTCTATTCAGTAAATTTTTATCTACTTGTATATTTACGATATTTGAGGGTCAATGGAAAACTGCTTTTGACTTGTTTTTTTTCTAGTAGGATTTCAAGGTCTTTAAAGGGTTAGTTCAACATTCTGCACACAAAGCCCTGTTTTTAGGTCATCTGGGATGACACACACACACACACGTTAACATTAACTCCAACAGACACTCAGAAAATCATTCATGAAATGCCATTAAACTTTCATTTGCAAAGACATGAAACTCATCGTGTAGTCAGGGGTGGACAGCGATATGTTGACCAAAGAGAACCCACAAGTTATCTTCCCATTTCTGTCCTCATCCATTGATTTGTATTGGTTTAGCTAGTATTACTCCACCACTGGAAAAGTATGAAACCTGTAGTTTCTGTCAGTTGTGGTACCTTGTACTCTACAAAGTACTATACAATGGAAGAATATAAGGGTGTGATGTGTCTGGAAAAATTAGGTCCACTAAATGCTAAAACAACTGTTAGAAGACATACTTCACAATGATTTATGAGTCAACGTATCGCTGTCCACCCCTGACCACATACTGAGTTTCATGTTTACCTCCTGTTCTTTAAGTGTTTTAGGTTCCACCTCCTGTTCTGTAAGTGTTTTTAGGTTCCGCCTCCTGTTCTTTAAGTGTTTTTAGGTTCCACCTCCTGTTCTTTAAGTGTTTTAGGTTCCACCTCCTCATTTTGTGTTTCATGTGTCAGCTGTTGGTAAAAACATTCTTCTTAGAACGTCTCAGGGGAATTCCAATCACCACAAACATCCATCCTATACTGGTCCATAGGCCGTCACACACACACACACACACACACACACACACACACACACACACACACACACACACAGTCTGTCTAATCACTGGTTGTGTTCTAAAGTTCTAAACCACAGCCCAGACCCCCTCAGGCACAGACCCAAACACTCAGTCAGTATGCGTGTGGACTACACTGACACACACAGCTACACTTACTCAGAACTAGACTGACTCATTAGTGACTTCACCTTTCTCTCACACACATCTTTCCCAAGTTTGGGATTGGCAGAGCATCAGTCATAGCTGTGTGTGTGCATGTGTGTGTACAAGCTCAGACTAGCAGACAAACCCAGACACAAACACTGCATATACAGGGTTTTCTGACATGACATTCTTATACCACACATTTGTTGATTCGAATCCACAGCTTTTACCCAGACCCAGAAGAAGACCCAGACCCGGAAGAAGATCCAGACCCAGAAGAAGACCCAGGCCCGGAAGAAGACCCAGACCCGGAAGAAGAAGACCAAGACCCGGAAGAAGAAGACCCATACCCGGAAAAAGACTCAGACTCGGAAGAAGACCTAGACCCGGAAGAAGATCCAGACCCAGAAGAAGACCCAGACCCGGAAGAAGAAGACCCAGACCCGGAAGAAGAAGACCCAGACCCAGAAGAAGAAGACCCAGACCCGGAAGAAGACCCAGACCCGAAAGAAGAAGACCCAGACCCGAAAGAAGAAGACCCAGACCCGAAAGAAGAAGACCCAGACCCGGAAGAAGAAGACCCAGACCCGGAAGAAGACTCAGATCTGGAAGAAAACCCAGACCCAGAAGAAGACCCAGACCCGGAAAAAGACTCAGACCCAGAAGAAGACTCAGACCCGGAAGAAGACTCAGACTCGGAAGAAGACCCAGATCTGGAAGAAGTACCAGATCCGGAAGAAGACCCCGACAAGGAAAAAGACCCAGACCCGAAAGAAGACGAAGACCCAGACTTGAAACAAAGCCAGAAGCTGGACAAACCCAAATGCAACACTCTGAGACAGAAATACAGTTTTACAATATAATAATGTCAGTATTAATAAATACTTCTCTCTCTTCCTGTCTGTGGTTCGTCTGTATAAACGATTCTCTGTTGTTAACAGCAACTGGGACACGAGACAAAAACAGTGGTCAGATAAACAGGGTCGGTACACAAGCGTTTCAAAGTCAAATACAAGGAGAATCCAAGAGATGTTACCAGTAGATAGAAGAGGGTCAGGCCAGGAGTCCAGGATCTGAAGAGGTACAGGCAGGGGTCAAGCAGGAACGAGGTCAAAATCAGACAAAAGTTCAGACAGCAGGGGGTATGCAGACCAAAAAAAGCACTAGACAAAACCCAGAAAGACAAAACATGTCAAATACCAAAAAAGCAGGACACGATACAAAACGCTCATAACTTACAGCCAGTGCAGGTAACAAACTCACGACCAACAGAAAGACACACAGGGTTTATATACTCAAAGAAACAGGTGGAACACACAGGAAAATTAACGAGGTGAAGAAACACAGGAAGTCAAGCCAGAAAAGTGAACATGAACCCACATAACAAAATAAAAACCCAAGACACCAACAACAACAGAAAAAACAGGAAGACTCACAAAAATGAGACAGAAACAAGACACCAGAGACTAGACTCGTAACAAGACCCAGAAGAAGACCCAGAAACAGAAGAAGATTCAGAAAAAGACACAGACCCAAAAGAAGACCCAGACCCAAATGAAGACTGATACCCAAATGAAGACCCACACCCAAAAGAAGACATAGACCCAGAAGAAGACCCAGACCCAAATGAAGACCCACACCCAGAAGAAGACCCAGACCCAAATGAAGACCCCCACCCAAAAGAAGACCCAGACCAAGAAGAAGACCCAGACCCAAATGAAGACTCACACCCAAAAGAAGACACAGACCCAGAAGAAGACCCACACCCAAAAGAAGGCTCAGACCCAAAAGAAGAAACAGACCCAGAAGAAGACCCAAACCCAAATGAAGACCCACACCCAAAAGAAGACCCAGACCCAAAAGAAGATCCAGACCCAGAAAAGGACCCAAACCCAGAAGAGGACCCAGACCCAGAAGAAAATCCAGACCCAGAAGAATTTCTCTCTGAACTTGGCAGTGAGTTTAAAAACAGATGCAGCTGTCATACTGGTTTTTTAAATGTCAGAGCAAAGTGTAACAAACCTTATTGTAGTCTAGTAACTGTAATGAAGTTACCAAAATTATTGCTGTAATGAGTTACATTCCTAAAGTTACTGGCAAACAATGAAATTACAGTAACACATTACCTCCAGCACTGAGCACTGAGGTGCTTTTCTTGTTTTATTTTGCATGTTTCTGCGCTGGCTGTCATGACTGACTGTATTACGTGTGTCCGATACGAAGTCTATGGATAATTTCTGACCTAACATTTCAGTCACAATATATATAAAATAGCTGAATATGCAAACAGTCCCTTCTTTACGTGACCTGCTTGCATCAGACATAGTGTACTTCCTCTGTCACGGACCGCAACCCACAAATTGAGAACCCCCCCCCCCTGTTATTTTTTTTTTTTTTACAGCACCCCCTTCTGAAAATTACTTCCCACTGCTCTGCATATAAGTTGCACCCCCTGCCAAACTGTCATGGATCTTACATCTGGTGTCATGTTTATGTCTAGTTTTTGTATGTCTTTCTACAGTTTCTGTCGTTGTTGTTGTTTAGGGCTTTTTATTTTGTTATGTGGGTTCATGTTCACATTTCCTGCTTTACTTCCTGTCACTGGTATTTCCCCGCCTCCATTAATTTTCACATCATTGGTGACAGCTGTCAGAAGGGTTTAAATATGCAATCTGTGTGTTTGTCTGGTGCGAATCTGTCTGCGTTATGCGACTTATGAGCAAGTGTACAATTACCACTGGTTTCTTGGCTTTTGACTTCTTGTTTTGGTTTTCAGATTCTGATCTCTGACTGCCCCTTGTCTGTCATTGTGTGGATTTTTTGTGTATTGACCCTAAGCCTGTTTTTGGACCCGGAGTTTTGCCTTGCCCCCCCTCGGTGCCTCGTCGGACCTCGGACCCTCGGCGTGACCCTGCTACGGACCTGGATAACGGTGTGTTGGATCTCCCTTATTCTGTCATCGGTTATCTGTCTACGAACCCTGCCTGCCTGACCATCCTTCTTCCCGGTTTCACTGCGGCTCGCGGTGTTCCGTACGGACGGACCGGGAGGAGCCTCATCCGTGCTCACTCATTGTTTAATAAAGACTGTAAAACGCACCTGGAGCCTCAGAGTTTTGCATCTTGGGTCCATCTACCACCCATTCCGTTACACAAACGGTGGCCCCGGCCTGTGCTCATGCAGACCTCACACCTGTGATGTCTTCCTATCAACAAAAGGGAGTCATACAATAGATGATAAAATCAATCCCACTGTGTGTCTCTGTGTTTTTATCAACAAATGTCAAAAACAGCATGAATGGTATAGGAAGCCCCCAAAGCTCTTCTGGGGTAACATGTGACTGAACAAAAGTATAGGTAACTGGGTAATGACATATTACTGTGGTTAAAGATGTTATATGCTACGCAGGAGGTTGTTGGTAGAAAGTAATATTGGATCAATGACAATAAATTTTTTGGGTTTTTTTTTTTTATTATGAATTATGTTCTTTGATCTGGATTGAAACTGAACTCAGTGAATTAATTGGAAATGAAATCTGTTGAGAACTGAGGGTAGAGTAGTGATGTTAGTGAGGAACTGGAAAAATAAGCAAAGTCGTAAACAAATTGTTTACAAAGGCAAATTTCAACAAAGTGATACGTTTTGTACCTAATGCTTAGATCTATCCAATACAGGGGTGTCAAACTGCGGTCCTCGTGGGCCGGTATCCTGCATGTTTTAGATGTTTCCCTCTTCCATCACACCTGGAAGCCATTGTATCATTATTAGTCTGATGAGGAGCTGATTATTAACTCTTTAAATGTCAGCGCTGATGCATTCTGAATGGATGATTTTGATTAAATATTCAGAAAAAGTCAACAGAAAAGGTGCCAAAAAGCAAGAGGTGTGTTTTTTTAAATATTATTTTATTTCAGCTTTTTTTTTTAATTGCTGTGACCAAATGTCCATACTAGTTTTCTTCTTTAGTAATTTTTTCCCCCAAATTTTCCACATTATTTGTCATTTTGTAAATATTTATTAGTTTTTGTTCATTTTGTTCATTTTTCTACATTTTGGTTCTTTTGATTTTTTAATTTTTCTTAGATTTTCTGCCATTTGTGTCTTACTTTGCTCATGTTACCAGTTATTTTGTTAGTTCTCAGGAGTTAAAGGGTTAAACTGAATCATATGGATGAAGGAAATATCTAAAACATGCAGGACACCGGCCCTCTAGGACTGGAGTTTGACACCTGTGATCTAATGAATCAATCAGAATTGAAATCCACTGAGAACTGAGGAAGGAGAAGTGATTTTAGTGAATTGTGGACAGATGAAGCCTGATGGCAATAGCTCATCCAGGGATGAGCGTGAGTGTGATTTATAATGTGAAAAATATGGTATTGATTTAATTTTTTCACTTTTAGTCCTCCAAAGAGAACCAATCAGATCACATGGCATACATACAGAATGCCAGACTCCATGGGCTGAAGGGAGGTATTCTGCTCCGTTTATAAACCTGATAAACATCAACATGAGGAACAACTTTGACCAGACTGATGAGAGTGTGATGTGTTCATCCTCTGGTAAAAGCAGAGACACCCCACACACTAAACTTTCAGGACAGTTAACTCATTCACTGCCACTGAAGTTTATATCCATCAAAACCAGAGAAAGACAGTAAAAGAAAAAAAGAACATCAGTTGTATAGAATAAAAGCAGGACAAGTGGTTTCAGTTCAGGTCCGCTTCGTTCAGAGCCCCGGTGCGTTCAGGTCCCATTGGTCAGATGAGCTGGTCTGTGTGTGGCAACAATTCAAATTTCTCTAAGTGAATGTAAATGTACTGAAAGTCAGTCAAATTAAACAGATAAACAATACATGACAGAATACAAGCAGCTACAACAGTAAGATTGAATGTATATAAATCTACCCCTCAGTTACTATATGGAAGTATATTTTTTTAGGTATCTATACTTTGAATATTTCTTTTTCTGGAAACTTTACTTTTACTCAGTTCATTTGTTCATAAATATCTGTGCTTTGTACTCACTACATTCTCAGAATAGACTTGTTACTTTTTTTTTTTTTTTTTTTTTAACAAACAGATGTGATCATATGAACTCTAAGTGGCTAAAAGAAGAAAAACAGTGGAGGAGAGAGATTGTGACTTTTTAGCTCAAAATTCAGCATATTTTATCTCATATCTCTCATTTTTCTTCATCTCATATTTATTTTTATGTCCTAATTTTTTATTTTTATATCAGAAATTTAATGTTTTATCTCATAATTCAGCTTTTTTTTTAAATCTCATATTAATGATTTTTTTTTAATCCGCATAATAATGACTTTTTACCTCAATTGTGACTCTTCATTTCAATTCTTCTCAAATTTCGTGGCCATACCCACAAAACAAAGTACCGTGACCCAATCAAACACATCTACACCATAACTTGCTTTTAAAGGCTTTATTTTGGGATACTTTCGAAAATGTTATGATTTTCCTTATTAAATAAGTATTAATTCAGTAAAGGAGTGAAATCAGTACTTGTACTTTTACCACAGTATTTTTTCACACCAGTAGCTGTACTTAAATACTCTGACCACCTCTGGCTTTCAGTTTCATTAAATACAATTAAAATGGATCCTTTTGGTTCCTGTGGGTGCAGTTTGGTTCCAGTCTGTTCACTGTTATTTAACTAAACACACTGGAAGCCCCCACCCACCATTCCCCCTGTCCACCCCCAGCGCTGTCCAGCCCCTACCGTCACACAATACCTGTTGTTTCTGCCATTTGGCTGCAAACACAAGAACAAGCTGCAGCAAAAAGGCTCCCATTCAACTTCCATTCAACTTCCATTCAAAACTCTGCAACAAGAGAAATGCTGGTGAAGAGAGAAAGCAGCAAGTCAGCAACATTTAGCTCTGAGAGAAACCAGGAAACTGAGGGTGAAAGTGTCACCACTGGTCCAGTTGAACCTAACCCTTCAACTGTAGACAAGTGTGGGACAGCCCTGTAGCTGTTGACAAGTATGGGACAGCCCTTCAACTGTAGACAAGTGTGGGACAGCCCTGTAGCTGTTGACAAGTATGGGACAGCCCTTCAACTGTAGACAAGTGTGGGACAGTCTTTTAGCTGTAGACAAGTGTGGAACAGCCCTTCAACAGTAGACAAGTGTGGGACAGCCCTTCAACAGTAGACAAGTGTGGGACAGCCCTTCAACAGTAGACAAGTGTGGGACAGCCCTTCAACTGTAGACAAGTGTGGGACAGCCCTTCAACTGTAGACAAGTGTGGGACAGCCCCTCAATTGTAGACAAGTGTGGACCAGCCCTTCAACAGCAGACAAGTGTGGGGCAGCCCTTCAACAGATTTATTGCTTCATTACTTCAGAGGTAGAAAGTAACTAAGTAGAAGTTCATTAATGTACTTAAGTAGATCTTTAGGTATCTGTATTTTACTGGAGTATTTATTTTTCTGGAAACTTTTAACTTTCACATTTGTTCATAAATATCTGTACTTTATACTACTTAGATTCTCAGAATAGACTCATTACTTTTTCAAACTACACAGATGTGACGGCACAAGAATAAGTTGTAAATCAGTGGAGAGAAATTGTGATTTTCTATGTCATAATGTCAGAATTTTGACTTTATGTAATAACTTCTACTCTTTATTCTACAGCCATCTAGAATGTTGCGACAGCTCCCATTTACTTTGAATGGTACCTGCAGGCATATTTTTTTCGATAACTGCCCGCTGCGCCATTATCACCTGCTGCCAATGGCAATGAGTTTGTCACTTCAGATTCACGGTACCATGTCATTCTGCAGGTAGTTCGGCCACTTTGAAAGTAAATATTTGCTATGTTGTACGCTGTTAGAGTAGTAGCAGTAATAAACTGTAATAACCCGTAGAATAAGCGGGATAATGTATTGCCCACGGGTCACTATCAGAAAAAATTTCCCGACTGGGCTGAAACAAACAAAACAAAGACCTTTTCATAATATAATTGACATTTTTTCACACTTTTAATTTTACTGGTCATTTCAGATGATATTAGTTTCCATCTGTGACTACAGATGGAAAGCTTATAGCTTATAGGAAAGATTATAGCTATTGAGCTATAATCTGATACAGTACATCTCTGTCTCTGTGAGTTTAATGTTCTGTGTACATTGTCCCTTAAATAAAGAAAATAAAGGAAAGAAACAAAAACAGTTTGAGGGTCCTGCTGTAGAGAAACATTAAGTATGAAAAGCAATCACCTGAGGTATAATCATCTATTTCTGATCTGGTATCCATGACAACAGATGGAACCTTTGGTAAATGACGTGGCCGCGGGACGTGAACATCCCATAATAACAGTGACAGACACAGATACACACACTGGACAAGGTTGATTATTAGGACGTCTACAGATAAAGCTCTCTCTCTCTCTCTCTCCACATAGGAGAAGGAAATGGAATATCTCGGGCTGCCGAATGATTAACATTTTTAATCACATTAATCACAGTGTTGCTTTGGATTAATTATGGTTATTATTAGGTTAATCATTAAATATTCACTTGTAACTTATATTAATTGTGTTTTATTATTCATGAACAAACACCCAATAAAAAAGGGCATATATCTGCACTGAGTGTGTTTGTTGTAAGCTACTTAGCATTAGCTTAATGCCATCATAAGCCTACCATTAGTATTAGCCTAGTGTTATCATTACCCTACTGTTAGCTTTAGCCTAGTGGTAGTATTAGCCAAGTGCTAGCACAATCCCCAACTAATGTAAAATGCTTCAGTGAAAAGAAAACTGTTAAAACACTTTGTTGGTGGACTCTTCTCTCTGTTTTTTTGTAATGAAATTACCCAAAAAATGCACAAAAACATACTAAGACACAAAAAATGCTGAAATGAAAAAAAAAATAAAATCTAAAAATCCACAACATATTCAAAAACTATTCTAAAATACAGAAGAAAACAGCAAAAATGTGGAAAAATATGCGAAACATGCAAAAATATGAATATATGAAATTAACATGTTTATTCAACACCTTCAATGGTTGCAGCAAAAACACTGTAAACAACTGTTCCATTGAGTTACGTTAAAGTTTTAATCAGATTAACGTATTGATCTGAGTTAATGCATTAATTTTTTACATACCTAAAAAACTGTGATATTATATAGCATTTAGTTTATTTTTAATGTATTTAGTTTATTTTTATTTTTATTTAAAACAATTTATTAAATTTTTGGTTTTATTATTTATTTATATATATATATATATATATACATTTTTTTTAAATGTATAGTTATTTTTTGTAAGCTCTTCAAATATATGTGTTATTGAAATAATCCAGTCTGTCCATTAGCAGCTGCTAACAGGCTAACATACCAGGAGGAAATAGAATATGAGACAGATGAGTTGGATATTATAATGTAAGAGAAGATCCTCTTTATAATGTGAAGCTGAAGAACAATGACAGAGGACAGATGTGGGTTTGTCTGTGGGGTTAGGGACCATGGGGGCGGGGCTCCAGAGGGGGAGGGGCTTTATTTAACATGCAGCAGAGCACTGGTGTATGGCCTCAGGTGTGACAGAAATACAGAGCGAAGCAGCAAAAGTGCAGACAAAGGTTTTTCCCTCAAACAGAAAAGTCATTCATATACATTCTGCACACATCACAATCTGAACAAACAGCAGCGGTGATCACACAAAAGGGCTGCCAAAATGAACACATTAATTAATTAATTAATCATGATGAATCTGATTAAAATTTTAACTCAATGGAACACTTGTTTTGTTGAAAACAGTAAAGATATTGGTAGATATTCACATTTTTGCACACATTTGATTATTTTTTCCCCACATTTTTGCTGTGTTCTTCTTAGAAGTTTTTGAATATGTTTTGGATTTTTCATCTTATTTTCGTTTCTTTTTTTGTGAATTTTAGTGGACTTTAACATCTATTTTTTTCCACTGCTTTTTTTGTTACTTAGCATGTTTTTGTATATTTTGTGGGGAATTTCAGTACAAAGAAACAGAGACAGAACTGTCCAACAAATGTTTTAACAGTTTTCTTTTCACTGATGCACTTCCAGATTAAAATACCACATTGAACTGAAGCGTACGTTAGTTGTGGATTGTACTAGCACTTGAATAACACTAACATTATGCTAATGCTAACACTAAGCTAATTCTGGCACTAAGCCAATGCTACTTAGCTTACAACAAACACATTCAGTACTTTTATATGGAGCTTTTTCACAACTTCTTCATTTCGCACCGGAAATACATAAGCGGACCGTAACACTACTTCCGCACCGGGAACAGCTAGCTAGAAGCTAACCGAAAATGGGTCCAGGCTATTCAGCGGGATGAAGGGCTGGGTTTTATAATTAAAAAAAGGAGCACTTACGTCTGCAGCAGATACTTCACATCAGAACACTACATCCTGGGGATAACTGTTTGCCGGTTGAAACAAGAGTCTGTCCCTAGCATTTTTCTTGGAATGATTATATTCCTACAGGAAAAAGGGAGCCAGTATATGAACGGTGTCTAAAACAGCAGCTGTTAATGTTGAGATAAAAGAAATCGCCATGGTTTTGAAAGTTATGGTGAACACAAATAAGTAATGTTGGACTTAAACTGTAGTTAGGATCTTTTGCCTTTAGATGCCAGTACATCAGTGTCAGCAGTAAATAACAGTAGCATTGGAAGGAAAGAGTTGAAATTGTGATAGAGCTGCAACTGCAACCAGTGAACAGCAGTAAGTCACAATAAATGTATGCACACTGATCAAACCTGGAGTTTGTGAGGCTCCTCTTTTTTTCTTTATGATGGGTAGCATCTAGGCCCTCACAAAAACCTGCACGTCTACTACATTAGATACTATGACATGTAAACACCAACATAAACACACACTGCTAGAGAAAAATTTGAGCAGATTATAATAGCATTGGGCTATCGTTAACATTATGCTAACAAGACGTTGACTTGAACCATAGACAGAACAAATTGAAGTAGTGAAATAGTCCATGTCCTCTATACTATCCATACATAACCCTATAACCCTCGTCATAGGTATAAGTATAATAGGTAATAGTAATGATTTGTGGACGTAGTTATCAGTTCAGTAGCACTAAGCCCCAGGGCTCTCTCTCCTTACTTTAATACTTTTCCTCACGGAAAATTCTTTAGCCTTCATCAAGTTTTTTTTCATTAGTGAATTTTCCTCTGCGATTCTTCCAATATTTGCAAATGTCAAAAGTGGCAAATTTCTTCAGGAAGTTGAAAAGACAATATTACCGGCTTTCTACTGTCTTGACAGGAAGTTCAGTTACGCTCCTCTGATGTATTTCCGCTTGTGAAAAAGGTCTATTCCCTTCTTCATTGAGTCTGTTTCTTCAAGAAAAATTAAACACAATTAATACAATACAAACTAAAAATGAATATTTAATCATTTTTAATCTGAATTAATCCAAACCAACCCTGTGATTAATCTGATTAAACATTTTAATCATTTGACAGCCCTACTTTTTTCAACATTTAGTAAATATCTGTAAAGTTTCGCACATATATGCAATGCAAAACCGACGTGTGTGTGTGTGTGTGTATAGGTGTGTGTGCATGCCTTTTTGTGTGTGTGTGCGTGCATGTCTTTCTTTATGTGTGTGTGTGTGTCTTTATGTGTGTGTGCCTGTGAATAGGTGTGTGTGTTTGTGTTCATTTAAATATAGTGTGCCAGTGGGACTCATCAGCTGTTCTATATTTTTCTGCAGTATCAGCTGTTCTCCAACAGGAACACACATCTATTTTAATTTCGAAGCAGAAGTCCATCCCATAATACACATTTAATAAAGTTCCATTAAACAGATGTTTAGTTTAGCTTAGTTTAGTTTAGTTTAGTTTAGAGACTGACAGTTTGAAAAAGGACTGAACTCAGAGCTTTTGGTTTTTTGGGAGGGGGGGTTACTGCACCTGAGTGCTCCAGTCTAACCCACACCTGGGTACAGTAGGGCCTGGGGGGGCATAGGTGGTCCTATATATTAACCCAGACTCACGTGTCTCGATCTTGTAAACGTCTTTGAAGTAACATTTCCATTCAAGTTTCAGTTTGTGTGTTTTTTTCTTTTCCAGCTCATATATGAACATTCGTCCTGGAACAAACAGCGGCTTTAGTTTGTTTGGAGGAAAAAGTGCAGGTTTGAATTCAACCTGTTGTTTTCTGTGTGAACCGTGTGACGGCCTGTTCTCTGTCCATGGTGGTGTGAGTGAGAGCAACTGAACACAAACACAGGTTCATGTCTGGAACACTTCACTTATTCTGTAAAAGTCATCACACTACATCACATTTAAGGTCGCACCAGCAGAGGAAAATAAGTTGATGACAATCTGATGACAGTCTATTTGGCACCACATTGGTCTTGTCATTTACACACAATGACATTCACCCCACCCCCACACTCCAGTATATCTAACCCTAAACACCTACAATGTCACAAACACACCACAAAACCCCAACATTTCTTCACATCTAATAGTCATTAAACATTTAACATGAAGCAAAGTCAACCCCCCCAACCCAGATGTCCAATTGTCCATGCACAGAAACAATTAAATAACCACAATAACAGTGAGCCACAGGTTCAACTCTCACCCCACATGCACAGATTGGGCCAGTGATGGCTCTCCACAAGGTAACAAATCCCAGAGGTGGTCAAAGTACTCACATTCTGTACTTAAAGGTGGGGTGGGAGATGTTTTCCTGGAACATGTTTTACTATGTTGCTTAAAATCCCCTTAACACCCTGATTGCACACACTAAAAATAGAATGTTTGTTAAAAAAAAAAAAAAAAAAAGATTTTAGTCCAGTCTAGAGGCTGTAAACAGAGAAAACCTCTGACTAATCAAGGTAATCACGATGATCCTGACATGTCCATCAAACCTCAGTCCACCTCCTCTTCCCCCTCCCCATCTGTGCATTCACCCACTTGTGAACTTAGAATCCTTCCCGTAGCTTGTGCACAGGCTGCACAAGGAGTTCAACTTAGCCTTGCTTTTTCAAATGGAGTCTGCTTGATATTCCCACATCCCATTGTTCTGACATCAAGCAAACCACCCAGGCTCGTTGACGCTGAAGGGGAAGCATAAACAGACTCTGTCTGACAGCCAAGTCGTCTGCATTTAGGGGGACAAAGGCATGTCACCCAAAGACTGCCCACCTGCAATGGCCCCAGCCGTGGCAGTGTCGATGGTGTACTGATCAATGGCAAAGTGACCAGGCATAGTCCCGGGAGGGGGTATTGGAACAATGGGATGTTGGAGTCTCATTTCAAACCCAGAGTTACCCCACCCAGGTGATATAGTTTGGCAGAAAAAATGACAACAACCAGTCTGAAAAGAAAAGACTGTGCTTAAAAAAGCAACTGCTAGGATAAAGGACACGAAGAAGGAAACAGGATGAGAGTGAGCATCAGTACATCTTTCCAGCACTGGCATCAGCTAAAACTGGAAAAGGGGCTACAAAATTATGCTGAGGTGGTCCTGTTTCTACTCAAACTTAAGATACGTCAGTAACATAAATCACTCTGGATTGTAATGTAAATGAACTGCACTTATATAGTTCTTTTCCAACTTCATGGTGCTCAAAGCCCTTTACATTAGCCTAACATTCACCCATTCACACACACACTTGTACACCAGTAGGATTCTAAGGTTCTTCCAGCCCTAAGTTAGGGTTCAGTGTCTTGGCCAAGGACACTTCGACATGTGGACAGTCAGAGCCAGGATGCAAACCGATTATTACAATGAGTAACATGTATCAAATCAACAAGTGACAACTAAACAACTAATCTAGTATAAATCTAGTAGCAATACTTCTTGAAATGACCGCCATGATAGCCTGTTTATGTTCATTACAACATTGAACAATCAAGGCACTGGTGAAATAACAGCAGGTGACCATGGCTACATCTGGAGTGGCCCTGCCAGTCGGACAGGCGTATATGATGCGGCACTTACCATCCCAAAGACCTTCTGCAAGTCCCTCATCAGCTGGACACCTCTTAGAGACAAACTATTGTCCACTCGCTTTCTCCAACAACACGGTAATTGTTGTCTATGCCCCCACTGATGTTGCTGATGAGGATGTGAAGGATGCCTTCTTTCAACTCCATCAGCTGTTGGACAAGCCCCACCACACGACATCATCATAATCCTCATTGATGTCAGTGCTACTCTGTCCAGCAGTGATTGATCCACCAGCTCATCTGTCACCACAACCTCTGCTGACAGAACCACAAACAACAATGATAACTGCCTTCTTCTCTGTCATTATAACAACCTTTGCATTATTAATACCTAGTTTCCACATAAACAAATTGCAACAAATTGTCCAAATGGCAGAACAAGGAAATGTCTTGATGCTGGAAGTTATTTGTCACCAACTGAGGACCAGAGCTTGGCAACATCGACCATCACCTGCTGGTAAAACAACCAGTACACCAAGACTACACACCAAGGCTGCGTCTGATTACTACTACTTCCACTCATTGTTGCGTGTTAATGTGAAAGTATAGTGTGTCCCATTACATTTGAGGGCGAATTGAAGTGCTAAAAATCACTTCAAACTTTTCCGTCATGCCGAGTGGAGATGGGACCCCCACTATAAACAGAGAGGAAGATATTACCCAAAATACTGTGTGAACCCGGCAAAAATAAAAAGAGACTTGACAGCTATGATTTATGTCAAACAGTCTGACACGGCTGACAGGACTTAGGAAAACATTTGATAAACACCTATAGAAGCTGGTCTGGTTTGTATGTTTCTGTCACATAATCATTGCTTTTACATTCTGACTGTGAACCACATCATTAACAACACAATAAGTAGGACACAATAAGTAGGATGTTGTTTGCCGTTTTATCCGGGACAAAGAATAACTTGTAATTAAGCTTCAGGGATTGGAGGGAACACTCAACATCATCAAGTAGAAGCGTGAAGCCCGACTCCGAGGCAACGTGACCAACCAGTATCGATGACTGAACCACCAGCACAATGTGGCGATAGCTGAGACATGGAGCAGTTCTAGCAATCAGAATAAACACCTATAGTCTGCTGTCTATAATAACACGAGCTGTGTCTTCGGCCTGCTTCACTAAGCCGGTAATGGTCCACACATCAAGACAACCCTGGTGAAAGATTCTGATGGTAATCTCACCACAACAGACGCAAACTGCCTTGAATGCTGCAAAGAGCACTTTAGCCTTAGCCTAGCTGTACCGAGTGGCGGAAAATCTAATTTGCTACCGGGAACAGTATAGTTATCATCGATGTAACTTTTGGCAAAATTTCCCTGTAACTGGCTGAATCACAAAGTATAGAGTCAAAAGGCGGACGTAACAAAGTGGCGACAGAGCTGCGATGATTCAGAGAGAAACAACCAGAAACGACCATGGAAGAAGAATGACGATAGATGGCTGCTGACTGGGTGGCAACTTCCATTTATCAATGATGAGGGTAGAACTTTGTGTATCTGGGGTCTATAGTGACATACAACAGGGACCTAAAACCGGAAATTAATTACAGAAGAGCCCTGGCAGCATCAGCTCTGCAGTCTCTCTGGAAACCACTCTGGTGGGACCATTACCACCTCCATCATTACAAATAGACACCTCTGTGAGGTGTCTATTTGTAATGATGGACTCCAGCTGGAACACTAACCAATGAATTAATTGACAATAAGAATTTACCCAAAAGCTGTTGTGACATTAAACATGAGAAACTGTGACATAAATAAGAGATTGTAAACAAAGTATAATACTTTCACTTGTCTTTAAAGTGCAAATATGTTTAAACTTAAAGTATGTTAAAAATATTTTTAAAATAAAAAAGATTGGCTCTTTAATACCCAGAAATTGCCTTTAAAGTAAAAAATAAGTTTAGCTCCTTTTTTATATGATTGGGAGTGCATACATATAGTTGACATCAAGATCACATCATTTGGATATACATTGAGAAATTTCGATTTTGCCATTTTAAGCCAAACTGTGTTAGCGTCGACGTGATTTGGGCATGTCTTTTTCGCTGACACAAAATGCTAATTTTAGACCTCTTCTAAAGTTCTAAACATCACACTTGTGTGGTCGTAAGTAGAAGGTCCCTAAAGGCAAACCCAAGTGTTCTGAGGCCTTCATGTCCTCAGATAGTGTGTCTGTTACTGATCTCAAGCTATGTTCCTATCTGTATTCATATGACGTCTTAGAAGGAAGCTTGAAATAGTCGATTGCCAAGTGCAGTTATACACTCTGGAATTTTACGATTTCATTGTATTCTGTTTTAAACACATAGTCAAGTATTTAGTCCAGTTTTAATAACGTTTCTTTCTGCTTCGTTTGCTGTCCTGTCTGTCCTGTGGATGGCTTGATCCCTCATTGATGTCATTCCAAGTGCTTGTTCAAGTTAATCGTATTTTCCAAAATACGTCACTTCAACTTGACACAAACAACATTGGTTTTGTCAAGTACAGCTGTCCCTGTTTGTTTTCAGAACCTGAAATATTTCCAGACTGGAGCCTTGAGAGATAGTGGTATTTTCAAAAAGTTTTCGCTAACTCTGTCACTACTCTCCGATGCCATGTTTGTTTGAGGTCACTGCAGGGTCACACACCAAGTGCGCCTGCATGAATTTGATAACGTTCGATGACAGGAGTCACTGGGGTAAACATTGACTGGTGGAAAAATGTGCCAAAAAAAGTATATATATACATATATATATATATATATATATATATATATATATATATATATATATATATATATATATATATATATATATATATATATATATATATATATATACTGTATATATATATATATATATATATATATATATATATATATATATATATATATATACTGTATATATATATATACGGATGGATGGATGGATGGATGGATGGATAGATAGATAGATAGATAGATAGATAGATAGATAGATAGATAGATAGATAGATAGATAGATAGATAGATAGATAGATAGATAGATAGATAGATAGATAGATAGATAGATAGATAGATAGATAGATAGATAGATAGATAGATAGATAGATAGATAGACGGCAACATGGAGTTGCCGTCTTCATGGTTGTGTTCCATATCTTCATGGTTGTGTTCCATATCTTCGTGGTTGTGTTCCATATCTTCGTGGTTGTGTTCCATATCTTCGTGGTTGTGTTCCATATCTTCGTGGTTGTGTTCCATATCTTCGTGGTTGTGTTCCATATCTTCGTGGTTGTGTTCCATATCTTCGTGGTTGTGTTCCATATCTTCGTGGTTGTGTTCCATATCTTCGTGGTTGTGTTCCATATCTTCGTGGTTGTGTTCCATATCTTCGTGGTTGTGTTCCATATCTTCGTGGTTGTGTTCCATATCTTCGTGGTTGTGTTCCATATCTTCATGGTTGTGTTCCATATCTTCGTGGTTGTGTTCCATATCTTCATGGTTGTGTTCCATATCTTCGTGGTTGTGTTCCATATCTTCGTGGTTGTGTTCCATATCTTCGTGGTTGTGTTCCATATCTTCGTTTGTTTACTGATTATTCTTCTTTTATGGTGCTAACCTTTAGAATGCTAATGTGAAAGGGCGTGTAACTCCACCTAGTGTCCGGGAGTCAAACAATAATTGGATTCTCTTACTGTAATGTTCATTCATAGGTAAACTTGGAATTCTGATAAACACCAGTTCCGTCCTTAGATCAATTATTGACAATAGCTAGACTTAGATGTGACTGTAAATAGACTGACTGGGTATGTGGGTGTGTGCGGGGGGCAGTGGAGGGGAGGGGGGGAGGGGGGTACAGTTGGCTTGGGGGGGCCTTGAACGGCTCCTTGCAGCTGCCCCAGACCTCACTGAGTGTCCGTCTGTCTGTGTCAAATGTTGCATCCGGTGGTAAGGTCAAAGAATGGAGAAACTGGAACTGTCCTACACACAGCTGTTCACTACACACATACACACACACACACACACACACACACACACACACACTGGTTTCCATGTCTCATGAGGACCAAGTTTGTATAAAATAATAATAAAAATTTTAAAATTAAATTACATTGAAAAAATAAAATAATGGTTTGCTTTGCACCTGTTTCCCCCAACCTTTATGGGGACTTATAGAAAAAATGAATGAATGTATTTATAGAGTCACAAAATTTCCATTTTACTGAGGACGTGAATTTTGGTCTACATGGTATTCGTATATGTGTGCGTGTGTGTGTGTGAGAATGTGTATATGTGTGTGTGTGTGTGTGTGTGTGTGTGTGTGTGTGTGTGTATGTGTCTGTGTGTGTGTAGTAGACAGACAGACCATAAGAGTTCTCCAGTTCAGAGCGTGTGAAGGCATTAACCTCTGCTTCTCCTGTTTCTTCACCATCAAACCATTAAATCCTCCTTCCATCTAAACTAAATTAACTCGTAGACCCCCTCCCCCTCCCTCCCACACACACACACCTACACCTCCCCATCCCCTCCTCTCCTGAAAATGTGCTGCTTCTCTGTTCACTCATTAAGTTCATTAGTGAAAAACCTGAGGAGGCTGTGGATCATCCCTGTGGAGGAAACTTCATTAAAGCTAAAACTAGACTGATTTCAAAAAGACATGATCTGAGGACCGGACTGGAAGGGGGGTGGGGGGGGATAAAGAGGAGGGAAAAGGAGGGAGCAGGGAAAGAGAGAGGTACGGAGGGAGGGAAGGAGAGAGGAAGGAAAGGAGGGGAGAGAGAGAGAGGGAGGTAGTTAAGAATGGAAAGAGAGAAATGGAGAAGGAGGAAGGGAGGGAAAGGGGGTGAGAGAGAGGGGATGCATTTATTTTCATTATGACAACTAATAAAAGTTTGGTCCCAACCAGGCTCCGCCCACATCAGTGTCAGAGCTGAAGCAGCAAAACAAACACTGTCCTAATGGAGTCAAAGTGACAGCATTATAGAGTGAAAGCAGGGATGGACTGGCCAGTCTGGCATTTGGGCAGATGCCAGAGGGTCTGCGCAGTCTCAAGGCCATCCACGACATATTGCATATTGCGCTAAGAGGCCCCCAGCGACTTCCATCACTGCCCTTTATGATGTCGCGGCCCACTCACAAGGAACTCAGATGTTATCTAATGCATTTTTATTTTTAATCCTAAACTGTCTACTTGAATGTATCATAATTATATAAATGTGAGTGTTATTTATACCACATGCACGTCCATATATCAGTCACAGTATGCTCTAAGTTTTACATCAGCCTACTTTATATTGTAGGAAAAGGTCTTGTAGGATGATAAAATGTAATGGTTTGAAATTAAAACTACACATTGTATTTTATATTTAATCATTTGCGAAAATTAAAATGAAGCAGTGCCATCTGGGAATTTCAAGCTAGAATAAAGGAAATCGCATCTGTGCATTTGTGTTTGGAGTTGGATATTTACTGATGATGGTAAAGTCCAGTACAGGTGGTGGTAGTGGTTATATATTTGACTGATAGAAAAATATAAAAATGAATAAAGGCACAGGCACCAGTGACGCAGTGTCTACATGGGGAGCCATAGACAACAGGTGACTCGCTTGTGTCCTGTGCTCACCTTTGACCCTGGACCTCCTCCCCTGCCTTCTATTGGATGGACCTGCCCCCCCCCCACTTCATCTACAAATAGACGTTCATCTGTAGCCTGTCCGTCCATGGGTTTTGGAGTTTTTTCTTGCCATCAGGAGGGTCTAAGGACAGGGGATGCTTGGGACCTTTTACCTATTTCTGTAGTTCATTGTGTTTTTGTAAAGCTCTGTGAGATGACTTTGTTGTGATGTGGGGCTTTCTAAATAAAATTGAATTGAATTGAACCAAAGTGACCATATGCCCGCGGTCATCCGCAGTTACGGCTCATTGAATTTTTTTTTTAATGATATTGGGGTTGCGGTCGGGTCATTTGTCATTTGAGATAAATATTAAAATAACCTGTTAAATACGCTTTATTAACTGAATTTCCATGATTTCCATGTCGTCAGTATCCTATGGTATGGAAGGAGCAAGAGAGAAAGTCAAGTTGGGAGAGTGGAAGCTCCAGAAACATACAAACAACAAAAGTAAGGTTTGGGACACATTCACTGACATTTTTAAAGATGATGAGCGGCTCCTGGTGTTTTCTTTTCTGTGGAAACTGAGTTCAAATGTCTCTTTGGGTGTTACAGGTTGTCCACCCCTGGTTTAGCTGCTGCACGTTGATAACTTTTGAATGATGAAGCAGAACAAAAATATTTTCTCAACATATTAACTTATAAGCAATGATGTTGTATTTTAACACAGAAATAAATGCAAGTATGTGAGTAAGGTCATGTGATGTTCATAAAGACCCTCGACTACTCTTTAAAAATGTGGGTTGAGAAACGGGTCGGGTCCATCCTTTTCAAATATATTTCTTACGGTCCAAATTGCGGGCAGGCTAGTTAAAAATTGATGGGTTGCGGGTCGTTAATACATTGACCATCACTGTCAGGCACCAAACAATACAAGGGGAAGCAGAGAAAAAGAGAGAACAGATCAAAAGAGCACTGTTTTCTGAGGGTGAAAAATGCACCAAACTGGATTCCTTTTTTCAATCTACTTCAATATTGACTAATGCTAATGCTAGCATTGACATTAGCGAGACTGGTGAGCCAGCAGGGGAGGAATATGTGCAATAAGAACAAAACGAACCAGAGGAGGATGAACAAGACATGGTGGATAATGAATTTATGGAACTCGCAGTGGGATCAATACAGTTGGAGAGAAGAGCAAGTGTTTTTATTATGGAGCGGTGGGTTCTAATAATCTATTCATGGTTTATTTGTGCATTGCTATGTAGTTGTTTAAAGCTGTTGTTTAAGTGAATCAAACGTTGTGTCTACGTTTGTGAGTAGAGCCGCTTGTGGTTGCAAATGCCAGGGCCGTGTTTTTATCCCAGTCCGTCACTGAGTGAAATTATGACATGATGAAATTATTACATTATAGTGAAATTATAACATTATAATAAAATCATTACATTATAATGAAATTATGACATTATAGTGAAATTATTACATTAAAATGAGATTATTACATTACAGTGAAATTATGACATAGAGTGAAATTATTACATTATAATGAAATTATTACATTATAAAGTGAAATTATGACATTATAGTTAAATTATTACATTATAGTCAAATTATTATATTATAGAGTGAAATTATTACATGAGAGTGAGATTATGACATTCATTTTTGACAGACCTAAAACCTCCATGTGTAGAAGCAGCAGAACCAGAAGAAAGGAAGTAAACAGAACATCTGGAATGAACAAAAAACTGCAACAAAAAACCAACAAATTACTAACAAAAAACTGCAAACATAAACAAAAACTACAAATACTAGCAAAAACCAACAAAACACAGCTACTATTTACCAAGAAAAGAACAAAACAAAGGAAATATTAATCAAAAAATAACTAAACACAGTGAATATTAATGAAAAACACCTGCAAATATTAAAACACTTTTTTTGCACTCAAATTTCCCACAAAATACACAAAAATACACTAAGAAAACAAAAAAATGTGCAAAACAGTGACACTCATTTGTTTTTGGTTTTGCACATATCATAAGGTGGATGAAGCCAATGGATCAACACAGGCTGAAATCTGCAAATCCCATGTTTGCATTTGAACGAGTAAGTGGATGAAGATGATAGGAAATGAAATGCGATCAATAAATAATGAGTGTAAAATGTCACATTTGCCCATCAGTCCAGCTGATCGCAGGCTGAAAATGAACCACAACAGCAGCTATGAATATGATTAGAGTTTTCATTTCCCCAAGAAAAGCCTCATAAATACAATCCCATTCCGTCCAAATGTCTTTGTGTGCGTTTCCTTCAGTTAATGTACTCGTCATTACATTAACCCAAATGACAGACGCTTATTTTCTCCACTTCACACAGAAAAATAATTTTGCTTCTTTCATAATACTGTCATCCAAACAAAGTCAGTGAAAAGTTGAAAGTAACTCAGGAGAAGTACTTCCTTTACTGTATTTAAGTAGATTTTTTTTTTAGGTTAGGTTTTATTTTTCTGGCAACTTTTTACTTTTACTCCCTACAGTTTTGTGTAAATATCTGTACTTTATACTCTTTACATTCTAAGAATAGGCTCATTACTTTTTCAAATTAGACAAATGTGTATGAAAAATAAATCAGAAATTTTGACTTAGTATATCATAATTTTGATTTATCTCATAATTATGCACTTATCTCATAATTTTGATTTGTTAATCTCAGAATTTAGATTTTTTTTAATCTCATAATTTTATTTTTTTATCTCATAATTATCCATTTGTTATCTCATAATTATGACTTTTTTTCCTCATAATTTTGACTTTATAATCTCATAATTTTATTTTTTGTTTCATAATTTTGACTTTTTATCTGATAATTCTGAACTGTATCTCATAATTATGCTTTAAAAAATCTCCTATTCATTTACCTACATTTCCGGTCCATACCCACAAGACTGAATATAATGACCCAATAAAATACATCATCTACACAGTTTTCTTAGTATTTCCAAGTATTATTTCACCTGTAGCAAAAAAAATACAATTTTCTCTTTTACTTTTTTTTACAATTGAGAAGTTGTACTTTTTTACTTTTACTTCAGTAAAGGAGTTGAATCAGTACTTCTACTTTTACTGGTGTGGAGTATTTTTTCCACACCAGGAGCTGTACTTGTATTTACAGTAAGTACAGAATGTGACTACATTTCCAGAGGTGGTCAAACCTCTGGAAATGTAAATATAGGAAGAGCAGCTCAGCACAGGGGAAACCAAACACCAAAAATACTGGATAGTGTTTCAGTCTGTGCATTTAAATGTACGCTGGAGAACTCAACACCTTCTGTCCTGTCTTTAACATAAATAGGACAATAATTTACTGTCCGTCACCAACAACTAATTTAATCATCAATAAATATATGGGTTTTTTTTGGTGGTATTTGGGAAAAGTGTGATCTAAAACTGAAAATAAATGGAATTGGGTGTAGGAAACTTTTTAAAAGTAATTATTGATCATAAACTCAATTGGAAACTAATGTCAATTAACTTTTGTTTAATTGCTTAATCTGATTATAAACGTTAACACATTTAACCCTGTATCTGCAGCAGAATGACTCTGAACATCTCACATTTCAGACATTTCAGACCCCCCCACCACCACCACCACCACCACGACCACCAGACACACACACACACACACACACACACACAGCTGACACTAATGTGCTGCTCATTAGCTTGTACTTTAGGTTGTGGTAAAAGTCATTTCTGTGTCAAAACAGTCAAGCTCAGCAGAATGTGCTTCTGCTTTACACTCACTTCTATCTTTAGCACCAGTTAGCACTAATACAGGTGTTTAGCATGTGTTTAGCATGTACATAGTACTAAAGCAGGATTCAGCATGTAAACAGCAAAAATTTTTAGCATGTACAGCGAATGTGTTTACATTTATAAACTATCCTGTAACGATAAGATGTGAATAACCTGAAATGACAATGAGCGACCAAGAGTTTAGTGTCTTTGTAGAACTGATCCATAATAAAACACATGGACTAATGATAAATTGAGGCAGAATATTGTTAAAATCGACATTATTTTCCTTATGAAATTGAACTTTTTCATGCATTTGGATAATTTATAAAAGTATTTTCGTAATTTAATGTGTGTGTGTGTGTGTGTGTGTGTGTGTGTGTGTTTTTTTTTTTTGGGGGGGGGGGGGGGGGCAGGAAAACAATGAAAAAAATGTGCCATTATTTATAGGTTATAATGTTTTCATTATACTGGTCCAGTCCATTGGAGATCAAATCAGGCTGAATGAGGCCATTGAAGAAAATGAGTTTGAACTAATCAATTAACACCAGGGTTCTCAAACTCATTTTCTTCAGGAGCCACATTCAGCCTGATTCAGAAAATGGTTCAAATTCTGTCTAATTTTCTTTAGAAATTTCAGCTTGTTCACATTTGTTCAAGTTATTGACATTTTATTGATAGTTTATTTATTGATAGTTTGTAAATGTAAATATTTTCAGAATGTAATATTATTTTTGAAGTAAAAGAATGGCAAAAATGTGAAGTTGTCAAGAAAAAAGTGAGAACAAAGTTATTATGCTCTTCATTCCATAGGCCGCATTTGAACCACCGACGGGCTGCATTTGGACCCCGGGCCACATATTTGAGACCCCTGGTTTACATGGTTTAACCTGAAGATTTTTTTACTTAATTCAAGCAAACCTATGTTATTTTATTATTTTTTAAACATGTTTCCAGAGGGGCATTTTGTCCAGTGTAGTGGGTGGTGAACCCAGACCAGTTCAGGACCCCTGCCCCCCACCCGGCCTTAAACACCCCCGTCTGCTCCCCGGCACCTGACCATCTGCACCACAACCTCTGACAGTAAATAAGGTTGTGCTGTGTGTGCTAAGGCCACACCCCCACATTGTCCTGGGTGCCCTGGCTCCGCCCCCACACACCCCTGGGTTTGACCTCTACACTGCCCAGTCCCACGGGAGGGGCTTAGACTCCACAGGCCTTTGTCATCCACCCATCTGCCTAAGGAATGAGGTGCACTTCTATCTCTGCACTAAACATCCCATTCCTATAAGCAGAGTTACCATTGTATGGGTTAGCATTGTATGGGTTAGCATTGTATGGGTTAGCATTGTATGGGTTACATTTTAGCCCATATTCATAGTTCCATATTCAGCTAAACCCACAGGTAGAAGTAACTAAGTAAAAGTACTCCATTACTGTACTTCAGTATGTTTTTAGATATCTGTACTTTACTAGTGTTTATTATTTATTGTATTTATTTAGTATATATATATTTCTGGAATCTTTTGACTTTTACTCCCTACATTTGTTCATAAATATCTGTACTTTATACTCCTAACATTTATATAAATATCTGTACTTTATACTCCTTACATTTATATAAATATCTGTACTTTATACTCCTTACATTTATATAAATATCTGTACTTTATACTCCTTACATTTATATAAATATCTGTACTTTATACTCCTTACATTTTTATAAATATCTGTACTTTATACTTCTTATATTGATATAAATATCTGTACTTTATACTTCTTACATTTATATAAATATCTGTACTTTATACTCCTTACACTCTCAGAATAGACTCGCTACTTTTTCAAACTAAACTGATGAAAAATTAGTCACTTTAGAGGGAAAATCAGTGCAGGAGAGAAACTGGAACTTTATATATAATAACTAGGACTTTTAGCTCATGATTGTGACTTTTTATCTCACACTTTTGATTTTTATCACATTATGCTTTTCTTAAAATCTCATAATGATCTCAATTGTGATTTTTTAAATTTTTTTTCCTAAATTTTATGTCCATATCCACTAAACTGAGTAACTGTGATCAGATCAAACACATTATCTAAGTAGTAACTCACTTTTAAAAGCTTTATATTTTCTATTTCATTCAGTTTTACTTTTCTCATTTGTAATGAAGTACAAAAGTAAAAAAAAAAATAGAACTACTTTGTTTTGCCATGACTGAAATAATACTTATTTAACGGGAAAATATAATAAATGTTTCAAAAGTATCAAAAAAATGAAGCCTTTAAAAATGAGTTACTGTGTAATAATGTGTTCACATTACAAGTCACAGTTCTCAGTTTTGTAGGATAAATGGAGAAAAAAGTCACAATTGAGACAAAAAAGTCATCAATCAGAGATTAAAAAAAGTTATAAAAATGAGATTAAAATTAAATTACAATTATCACATAAAAAGTTACAATTATGACAAAATTGTCAGATAAAGTCATAAATGTGAGATAAAAAGTCAAAATTGTCAGATAAAAAGTCAAAAATGATGTGATAAAAAGTCAGAATTGTCAAATAAAGTCATAAATATGAGTTTAATGTCAAAATTGTCAAGTAAAAAGTAAAAAAAAAAACAATGACAAAAACTCAAAATTGTCAGATAAAAAGTCAAAATTATGAGATAAAAGTCATAATTCTAATATATAAAGTTCCAGTTTCTCTCCTCCACTGAATTTTCCTCTGAAGCCACTTAGTTACTTTGTTACTTTCCACCTCTGTGGGAAACAATGATAGTGGAGCAGAGTCATCTGATAAACACCAGATGAACTTTGGTTGGGAATGAATCTTCCAGGAAATTAATATGACTCCAAACTTTTACTGAAATAATTGTTTCACCTCTAGTAGTTTATTTATTTATATATTATTAACACAACAACCGAGGTTATGTTTTTGCCGGCATTGCTTTGTTTGTTTGTTTGTTTGTTTGTTTGTTTGTTTGTGTACAAATTAACTTACAGGGTATGGTGGTAATGGGGAGATCAATAAATGATTAGGTGGTGATCAGATCCCTTAACAAACTACAGTTGTTCACATCAGTTGTTCGACAGTGTTTGAGCTGCTACGTGCAGGTGCACAGCTGTTAGCAGTGACAACGCACATTGATCGCTATTGAGAGAAACTATCTCCAACAAATTATGAGGCTTGAGTTTTTGTTCTGTGATGATTTTATTATGCAAATAAATCACTCATTCAAACACATACTGTTTTAAGAAGAAACACGTATTTTCGTGACCCCACGAAACCTGCCGGGTCTACTTTCACTTTGACCAAAACACTGTCGGGGGTAAGTCACTGTGGGTGCAAAAGAGTAAAGATGGCGATTCTATACAAATTCATGTGAAAAATAGTGAACTATCCCTTTAAGGAGAAATGAGACAAATGTATTTTAAGGTCAGTTTAATTTTTTTGTTTACAGTGTATGAACAATAACCATGGTAAATTAAATTTTCACTTATTCTATTTACAGATTATTTGTTGTTGCTTGAATTAAGCCAAAAAAAATAAAATATTGGCTAAACAAAAAAAAGGGAATAAAACAAAAATAACTTGAATAAAGCAAAAACACACAAACAAAAAACAAATGTTGTCATGCACAACAAACCCTGCCCCCTCACACACATTCTCACACATCTGTTATTATTGTTTTGGTGGCTGTGACCTTTGACCTACATTTACCAATATTTAATGGTTTCTATTCGGGACCACCTCACACCTTTCCTGAAAATTTCATGGAAATTGCTCCAGTAGTTTTTGTGCAAACCTGCTGACAAACAAACAAACTTTCAAAAGTTCCGATAGTGGAAATACGCCTAATAACTCTCTCCCCTTCAGGGGGCAGGGTAAAAAAAACTTGAATAAAGGAAAACATTTTCTTGAATAATGCGGGTCTAGAGCTGCTAAAGCCCCTCGCCTCTGGAGCCCCTTAGGCCCTTAGGCCTCTAGAGGCGGCCCTGCAGAACAACTCAGTTTTCAGTGGCAGTTGTGCAGCTTCATTCCACTGGATGTTTGTGCAGTGATGGTTCCTCCTGTGGGGACTGAATCAGCATCTACATGTATTATGGGATGGCAGGACGGGGACAGACCAGTGTGTAGGAGCTTTGTGCAGATGGAGGCACTAACGGCTGGAATAGATCTGTCCCCTTGGTGATTGGTCACAATATCGATCACTTTTTTTTTCCTCGAGAATTGACATTTTTAATGAGAGTGTAATGAGACTGTGACACAGTTTGGCACTTTTCATGTTTTTTAAGTGTTTCTGTTGCAGACGTGTTTCTTCGAACCCTTTAATGAAAATATGTTCGCTAATTTCTTCATATTTTACAAAACAGTTCACTTACAGACACTTATAGAAATGACACTTATTGCTTTCGTTTGCCAACTATGGATGTTTTACCTCCTGACACTCAGAAACGTACATGTTTTTGCCTTTTTTTATGTTAAATAAATGCCTTGTTTAGAAACAGCACAATGCAACAGTTTTTTCACATATATTTTTAAAAATTTCACAGAATGAGTTTTGCAGTTGACAACATTTTTGGGTTTTTATTTCTTCAATAAATCTATGAAAGTCTTGTCCACCATAGAGGACAAAAATACATTGCTGGGTCTCAGGAGGATATATATATATATGTACATACTGTACATATTAGGGATGGGAAAATGATCCCATATTTGTTAACTTTTTGGTATCACTCCGCCAAGGTTCCCAGTAATACCAAAAGGTGATGTATAAATACTGATTGGTCAGAGGAAAGACAACAATTCAAACAAATGAAACGGTGTCATTTCAACAATACACTGTTTCATTTCCATTTTCATTCTGTAAAACATGTCAAATATATGACTTCAACATATTTATTAAAATGGTGTAATAAAACCACACAAATTCTATACCACCACTACTACTACTACTTTGAACTCCATGAAGGGGGAAAAGTGCTATATAAATGCAGTCAATTTACTATTTACTACTACTACTACCAATACTACTACTAATAATTCTATCATTTAATATACATTCAGGGGCCATATTCAGTCTAATCTGACCTGATGGCAACTGGAGCATACAAATAATAATAATAATAATAATAATAATAATAATAATAATAATAATAATAATAATAATAATACAGAAATTATTCAAATTCCATTAACTACATTTTTTTTACTCAGTTCAAGCCAAAAACCAGCCAGTGGAACCAGGTAAACTGATCATAGACAGATTTCATCCAAAAAAGTTAGACTACAAATTAAAAAATAACAATTAAACCAAATGAAAAGATGACAGATCAATAGACTGTTCTTTAGGTTAAAAAATGAAAAGGGTGGGGCTGCAGAGGGAGGGGTTAAAAAAGGAAAAGGGTGGGGCTGCAGAGGGAGGGGTTAAAAAAGGAAAAGGGTGGGGCTGCAGAGGGAGGGGTTAAAAAAGGAAAAGGGTGGGGTTGCAGAGGGAGGGGTTAAAAAAGGAAAAGGGTGGGGTCGGGGGTCAGACAGATGATCAGGAAAACTAAAGCAGTGTTTCCTGTGTGAGGATTCACATGCATATGCGGGTGATGGGATCAGAATGGGGGGGGGGGGGGGTCAGGGGAGTGTGTGGGAGGGGCTTCTCACACAGCTGGGAACCTCCTGCCCCCCCCACCACCACCACACACACACACACACACACACACACTACAGACATTCAGTCCTTTCAAATGCACTGATGAATCCACACTCACGTCTGTATGTGAAGAAAAGTCACACATGT